>QANU01043519.1:44672-135260 GCA_003254905.1 Nissolia schottii
AAAAAAAAATACTTCTCTTTTTATAAAGTATTCAAAATAGAAATGAATTAAGGCTCACCTGGGCAACAATGTTGAGAGATTCACCAGCATAAATGACACAAGATCGCTCGAACCAACTTCCTTTGACCTTAAAGTCACAAACTTTTTCTGCAGTGTTATTAGCTAAGAACACATCTAATTTGGTCTTTAGCTGGAACAATGATGATCTCTTTACACTGAAGATCAAATCTTTCGAGTCTGAGCTTTCACCCCTGAAAACTTGCCACCGATCATATGCACTCATTAACTGCACACATAAATTTGATTCGTTTCATAAATTTTCACATTCCTTAAGATGATAGTAATTCATATAGACGAAGTTAAAACATAAAATAAAACAAGGAATTATTGATTAAAAAAGATTAATACTATAGGAGTTTTTTTTGGTAAGAAATACTCTTGAGTTTTTTTTTAATGGATACTAGAAGAATTTAATGGTTATGCAAGTCTCCTTTAATTTATTCATACCTTATAAATTTTTTTTAATTGTCATTTAATCAAAGTCTATTGCATACACAACTTTTTAGATAGTAGATGATAAGGTCAAAATTTAAGACAAACCTTCCGGCGCATGGTGACGACAGGTTTTCCGGTGGCATCAAGCAAGACACGGTGATCACGGAGGGACATGAGAGAGGCCTTTAAGGTGAAAAGTGTGCTGCCATTGATATCGGTGACACTGAATTTATCAGCTAATGTTATGACCTTTCTCACAACTGCCATATCCACATTATATGGAGCACAATAATCAGGGCCGACGATACTGCCCGTCCAATTCGCGGTTCCGGAGACGGAGGGCTGCTGCCAATTTTGCATTGCTGTAGGCTGAATTTCAACAGGGGAAACTGGATGGATGATCAATTGGTATGTATGAGATTCTGTGTAATTGTGTATGTCCTCTACGTGGTTTTATACAATTGAACCCTTATCTATGTATATATTTATGTGTATGTGTGACATTTGCGTGTGACATTTTCAAAAATGCTATATGTACACCTAATTTCATACACTCATACATACATCATTATTAATGTACAAACTTTATTCTCACGAGTGCACAAACATTACAAACTTGTAAATGATACTCTCAATTATACTTAATTAAGTGCACAAACATTACCTGAATTAAAACACAAACTTTATGTATATAAATACGAGGTGTACGTATGGTGTATGATTTTTAGTGTACGTGTAGCATAATTCATATATTAATGGCATGATATGATTTATGTGCGAATGTGACATTGAATATGAAATAGTCAGGGAGACCAAGTTGGCAGGGACTCTTGTAACGCGGATAAGGGATATAATGGGAAGGATGCTTATAGAAGAAGACTGCAATTGGTTGAAAGCTGCTATATTTAACCCTATTTTGAAATACAATTATGATATGCAAATAGACGGTTTCAAAGGAACGCGCTGTAATTTATTTTAGATCAACATTTGGACCAATTCTATTATTCAACACGATCAGGATGGCAAAGCAAACATCTTATAATTTAATTAAATGCTTAATGATAAGTATTTTATCATCTATAAAGTTAGATATTTTATAAAATTTGACTAACAAATATTTTAAGAACTTTAACAAATAATAAATTTTGATTATTATGCGTTTCTCTGTTTATGCGTTTCGCTCATTTCCCTGATTAGGGATTGGAGAGTTGTTGGTATTATATATCTTTTATTAATTTATGTATTTCTATCTTTTTAATTATGTTTTTTAAAATTAGGTTGGGCTAGTTTCTTTCTGTTTTTGAGCTTTTTCTATCATCAATGTTGTTAGGGCTGTGGGTTTTTGTTTTTTTTTTCCCTCTCTTATGTTTGGTTTGAAGCGAGAGCTTGATATGTGGATCTTTGTTTTCTTTGAAAAATGCAAGAAAATAAATAAGCTTATTGGTGTATGGAAAATAAATGGGTTAGTAAATTTTTTTTAATAATATTGAGTTATAAATAAAATGAGATCAAAATAATAGAGGTTAGCCGAGTCACGACGACTTGTTAACTCTAAGAAGGCGTAGGCAGGTAACTCAAGCCAAACTTAAAATTTCATATTTCTTTGCTTCACACGTGAATATTCCCCTCCCCCTAAGTCAACCTCTTGTTCATTAATTTATTTGTTATTAAAAAGAAGTAGTTTGAAATGCCTTAAATAATAAAAGTGTTAGCTAAGCTGCGGCGACTTGTCAACTCTACTTTTAGAGTGTTTTAGTTGTGGCAATTTCATGTTCCAAAGGTTAAAAAAAACTATAAAAAAATAAAATAAAAAATTAATTATAATCAACACACAAACATTTTTTAAAAAGAACTACGTGATTTTGAGTTTCTCATTGCAATAGAGGATACGGAGGAGCATAAGTCGAGTTAAAATAATTTTTTTATAATTTTTGTTTCACTTGTAAATAATTTTTTTTTTAAAAAATTATTATTTATTTGTTGGTCTTGTAAAAAAATTTTTTTTGAACCTGCTTTAATAATAAAAAAATTAATTGAACTGTGACGGCTTGTTAAATTCGCTCTTTTAGAGTATATGAGCTGAGACGACTTGATACTCTAAAATTCTATAAAAACAATTCCCCACTTTAGAGCTGATAGAATAGTGAGGGTACACGTCGCGATTTATACGTAATGTCTACTTTATTGATACCGGAACAATACCTGGAATCTTCATTTTAGAGGATCTCAACTTAAATAGGGGGTGTATCAGAAAAAGAGAAGATACGAGATTTGGTAATAAGGGCTGTATGTGTTTTTTTGATTCAAGAGGTGTATAATGGGTGCAACACGTTAACGAGAATGAACCTCCCAAAAGAAACTGGCTTACTACTTTGAATGGGGAATTGTTTAACTTGAAGGTACGTAATTTAAAAGGAAATAGTTTGTATTTGTTCCTTGTTTTATGATTCTGAATTACCAAAAAAAATAAAAGGTATAACTAGTTACTATAATTTACTGAGAAGTAATAAAACATACAATATTCCAACCTTACAAATAAAAATATATATGAGCAGCTAGAAAATTTGTTCACTCTGTCACACTTTTTGTCTAGTTCATATACGCATTGTGAAGAAATTGAAGGAACCAAAGTTTCTATATAAACAAAAGTAAGATCATTAATCAATTCAGAGCAAACATTGTAAACATCAAATTGATCTATGTAGTAGACAACATCAATCTTGTTTCCAATGTGACTTAAGTTCCTCCATCAGATTAAGGCAATGTAAGCCACTTTTGATGGTTTTAAAACTTAAAAGAAAAAATTGATTGATGCTGATATTTTATTCTTGTTTACTGTCTTGGTTAATTTCGTCAAGGATCAGAATTAGCGCAACAACGAAAGCATAGTCAACGTTGGGATACACTGTGACCATGAAGTTGTCTTTCCCAAATGCAATGCTTTGAACAGTGTGCTTCTTATGCATCTGCAGTACAAATAATTTTGCAATTTCAAGATTAGAGTTAGTTTGACGATGGAAAATGTTGCATTTTTAACAATAATCAATTCAATTGATAACTACATTATCCCTCCCTTTCAAAATAACAGTTTATATGTTATGGAGTAACAAATCATGCTATATGTATCCTTTTCAAGTATTAAGTGAGAGAGATAACTATTTTTTTTTTGTTTTTGTAGTAACGAGATTTAACTAAACAAAAGTGTAAAAATTGATTGTAATAAAAAATAGATGAATGGACAAAATTATATATTTCTAGACGATAGTGTAAAATATGTTATTGAAAGTAATAAAAAATTATTCGAATGGACAAAATTATCTTTATTTAAAAGAAAATATATTTTAATAATGCATTTAATAACAACAATAAAATTGAAGACATCATTGTCAATATCAATTAATGCTTTCTTGAATTTGAGTTAGATTAATATTTTGAAACCTTAATTTCATCAAATTTGGACAATTATTTTGAAAGAGAAAAAAAAATACTTCTCTTTTTATAAAGTATTCAAAATAGAAATGAATTAAGGCTCACCTGGGCAACAATGTTGAGAGATTCACCAGCATAAATGACACAAGATCGCTCGAACCAACTTCCTTTGACCTTAAAGTCACAAACTTTTTCTGCAGTGTTATTAGCTAAGAACACATCTAATTTGGTCTTTAGCTGGAACAATGATGATCTCTTTACACTGAAGATCAAATCTTTCGAGTCTGAGCTTTCACCCCTGAAAACTTGCCACCGATCATGTGCAGTCATTACCTGCATACATAAATTTGATTCGTTTCATAAATTTTCATTCCTTAAGATGATAGTAATTCATATATACCAAGCTAAAACATAAAATTAAAACAAGGAATTATTGATTAAAAAAGAGTAATACTATAGGAGTTTTTTGGGTAATGAAATACTATGAGTTTAACTTTTTTTTTTTTGTAATGGATACTACAGGAGTTTAATTGTTATGCAAGTCTCCTTTAATTCATTCATACCTCATAATTTATTTTTTTTATTCTGTCATTTAATCAAAGTCTATCATATACACAACTTTTTAGATAGTGGGTGATAGGGTCAAATTTAAGACAAACCTTCCGGCGCAGGGTGACGACAGGTTTCCCGGTGGCATCAAGCAAGACACGGTGATCATGGAGGGACATGAGAGAGGCCTTTGAGGTGAAAAGTGTTCTGCCATTGATATCGGTGACACTGAATTTATCAGCTAATGTGATGACCTTTCTCACAACTGCCAAATCCACATTATATGGAGCACAATAATCAGGGCCGACGATACTGCCCGTCCAATTCGATGATCCGGCGACGGAGGGCTGCTGCCAATTTTGCATTGCTGTAGGCTGAATTTCAAAAGGGCAAAACTGGATGGATGATCAATTGGGTATGTATGAAATTCTCTGTGTAATTGTGTATGTTCTCTACGTGGTTTGATACAATTGAACCCTTATCTATCTATATATATTTATGTGTGTATCTGTGACATTTGCGTGTCATTTTCTTACATATATTGATGACATGATATGATTTATGTGTGAATGTGACATTGAATATGAAATAGTCAGGGAGAACAAGTTGGTAGGGACTCTTGTAACGCGGATAAGGGATATAATGGGAAGGATGCTTATAGAAGAAGACTGCAATTGGTTGAAAGCTACACTTAACCCTATTTTGAAATACAATAATGATATACAAATAGACGGTTTCAAAGGAACGCGGTGTAATTCATTTTAGATCAACATTTGGACCAATTCTATTATTCAACACGATCAGGATGGCCGACCAAACATCTTATAATAATTTAATTAAATGCATGATAAGTATTTTATTACCTATAAAGTTAGATATTTAATAAAATTTGACTAACAAATATTTTAAGAACTTTAACAAATAATAAGTTTTGATTAGGGATTGGAGAGTTGTTGGTATTATATATTTTTTTATTAATTTATGCATTTCTATCTTTTTAATTATGTTTTTTTAAATTAAAACATAAAAGACTAGCAAGGATCACTTGCCAATGGCGTGGAGAACCTTCACAGGCACTTTAGGGTAGCGACATTGAACTCTAATGATAAACATTATTATTATCTTACTACTCATAATGGGAGTTTTTAACTATTTTTTTTTGGTCACTTTATTAATTTTTCAATAGTACTCTTTACATTACTTCTATTACTTACGTTTACGTTTTGTTATTTTGTCATTTTAGGTCTTATGTTTTTTCAGTTTTTGTCAGTTTATTTTTCAAATTCAAAAGCAGTTTATTAGTGTTGTTATTATTATTATTATATTTATTTGACTAAATTTTACTTTTCAATTATAATTATATTTAAATACCTATTAAAATTTTATTACCCGAAAGAGGTTAATTTCCTCTCTAGATTATCATTAGTTTTTGGAGAACAACTATCATGCTTAATTATTTATTTAAAATAAAATATCTTGATGAAAAAAGAAAAAATCGTGAATATAACTTTTCCTTATTAAGGACAGGCCTAGGCCATAAAAACCAAAACCATCAAACTAACTATGAGCAAGACTTTGGTATTAAGTGTGTTCAACTTTTTTTCCCCCTAAGATTGAGCCCACTAGAAAGAAAGGAGAATGGAGAAGAAAATTGGGCCTTCTGTTTAGTATTTATGTGACTAGGTGATGTAGCATATTTTTTTTCATTGAAACTTTCATTCATTAATAATCAAAGCTTGAACCTCACCCTCCTCTACATTCCCATCCTCCATAACCACACCCTTGACTCCTGAACACAAAACCTCATCACCCCCCAAACACCATTACAACTACCTAACACCTCACCGTGTTTCTAATCACCTCTGAGCAAGTTCATAAAGCAAATGACACATGAAAAAATTGCTTTAAAATGAAGGAAATTGAAGGAGATGCAAACCATATGGTACTTGTTCTGTGGTTGAAATGAACGTCTTTCACGTGTTTTATATGATAAAAGAGTATCACTTAATTAAAAAAATAAAATTTTACTGCACAACTATAAGAATGATTTGAGATTTAATTTCATTTCTCAAGGCAATGTGCCATTAGAAAATTGAGTACATACCATACCTAATTGTCGAGACTTAACAACACTCAACATGTATTAGACAATTTTCATTAAAATCTTTTAGATAAAACTTAAAAAAGGAAAAATCCCTATATTTTAAAAAAGAAACAGTACTTCAACTAGCACAAATTAAGACACCAACACTAAACAAACTAAACATTGATCACTGAAGTTTCATCAAAATACAATTATAAAACCCAAACCCCTAAGCTAATGTTAACTCGTAACAACATCATTATGAATCAGACAATCAAATCAACATACTCTTCAAAATCACTCTTTCCTATTTGCATATACAGAAATAATTCATAATCAACACAACATCATCAAGTGTATGTCCATAAAGCCTAAAGGCAAATCACTTACTTATCCTCATGTTTAAAGTGAAAGACACAAGGTCATTTCTATACCTCCACTATTTTTTTTTTCTCCATTAAATACGTCTCATCTCATTCCATGACACTAAGACAAGGTTACAAAATGAGAACCATACTACTCACTGAGATTTAACAAACACTTGGCTTACTTACGACAGCCTCGTTAAAATCTCTAAAAAAATCTAGTGAGATAAATCCCTTAAATTTTTAGGGAGAAAAGAATACATATTCGTAGCGTTAATTAAGGGAGAACAACCACATCAGCTCCATGTTGTTATGTTATCAAAGATAACAATTATCAAGTCATTTAGACATCCACACTAGGACCTTCCCGAAGTGGATACTTTACATTACTGAGCAAATAAACACAAACAACTACAAAGCAAAAACCATTAAACGCAAAGTATCCTCCACTTAAACCATATCAAAACCGCAGCCAACATTTGAAGTTTTCATGACGGCATCCACATTCCCTGCTAACTGGCTGCATTCTCAACATTCACGGGATTCACGATAGCCTCTGATACAAGCGTGGCTGTATCAGAAAAAGGACTAAGAGAATCCAATGTCTACTTTATATGTACAACGCACTTATCTTGAAAAATGTATATATGCCCAAAACAGAAATAGTCTACCAAGTGACGACTTAATGAAAATATAAAATGCCAATTCCCTGACCTAATCATGTCCCTTTGGGAAAGCCATCAAGACAATGTAAAAACAAGGCAACCCCGACATAATGTAATTTCATACGAGCCACCCCTGTGATTGGAAACCACTTACTCATCCCAACTCTGCTGCTCTTGATTTACACAGCCTTCATCAACATCGGCACCATTGTTGCAACCACCAAAAATTGGCTATTTGACCAGTTTCTTCAATATTTGCAGCATGGTCCTCAAATACACAAAATTGTGACAAAGAAAGACAATGTTCCAAGCCTTCTTGTGTTCCTTCCTTTTGTCAGAGAGCTTATCGGAAAAGCATCCTTTAACCTTCTTTCCCCGACCCAGAAATCCTCCCAAAAATGAGTTTCCTCTCAATCACCCACCACCATCCGTTTACCTTCACGGCACATAACCTTTAACCATTCATTGCCGTCTTTTGCTTCTCAAACACCTTGCCAATGGCCTCCGTTTGGTTTCAAAACCTACCTTGATACTTGTCTTCCCCTCAATTTGCATTTTGTTGCATGACATCTCTATATTTTTCCTTAGAGGACTGTAAGTTCTTAATTTATCATGTTATCTTAGATATTTTTATAAGTTATTTTATACATCATATATTAGTAGTAAAAATTGTTACACTTTGATTGTTTTACATAGTTACAGAAGATGTAAAGTTAAAAAAAATGTAAGTGAGGAAAATAAGAGGTCAAAGTACTATAAATAGTATTAATAGAAATTAAAATAATAAACATTAAAACATGTAAGATAGAATTTATAATTAATGGAATAAATAAGAGACTAAAGAATAATTATAATTAAAATGATTTAAAAAGTTAAAATCAGGAGAAAAAGACGCATGAATCTAAAATTAACAGAAAGATGCCACCTGACACTTCGAGTTGAAAAACTTTTATCATTATATATATAAATAATGTTACTCAAATTAGGACATTACACTGATTTGACATGAACTTTATATAGACTCGGTTGAAATAAAAACTATTCAAATTATGATTTTCTTTTGTTTTTAAATAGGACATCTTTTATTTTTATTTTTAATTTAAAGGAGTATTTTGTGACCAATCGAAGATCTAATTTATGAATTGATGTTTTTTATATAAATATATATAGTTACTTTTAATTAAATAAATTACTTAATTTTATACCTAAAATTGTTGATTTGATTTACACTATTTGATTTTAAATCTGCTTTATTTCAATCTCATAATGATTAGGTCTTTGGTGCACCAAGTCCAACACTTACTGTGGTTGGCTATAGATTTTGACAAGACTTCACCCATACCATTTATCCAATACGACAAAAAAAATATTTATTAACTCACTCATGTTTTTCCATAACCAATTCAACCATTCTCAACATATGCATAAAATAAATTTCAAGCAATAATAATAATAATAATAATAATAATAATCTTTTCCCATGTGTAAAGTTTATTAAAGGCCTTTCTTACCAAAAATCCAACATTTTAATTTAAATAATTTAATTCACATAAACCACTTCTACGGAACGGCCGAAGCTTGGGAAAATCATTAGAACCTCTCAATGCTATCAATAAGCCAACAAGGTCATGAGTTAGGACCAATTTAACCCAAATCACCAATATTCTCAAATTTTCAACCTAGGGTTCCAAGCAATCAAATATTAGACTTGAATAATCAAACAACCAACTCAATCAAAACACTGAGATTTAAGTTAAGAAATTACCCTTGAAGACCAAAGAGAAGGGAAAATTCGGGTAGAGCCCTAAGGTCACCACCAAAAGTTCCAAATGACCATTAATGGAGTTTTGTAGAGAAAAGGTATGACGGATGATGATGATGATGATGATAGAGAGGAAATAAAGTATCTGGTGGAGATGGAGTAATTTTGGGTGTTATTAATGATCTAGGGATGATTTGGGGTTAGGATTTGAGAGAGGGTAAAGAGAAGGGAGAGGGAATGAGTTTAGAGAGAGAGAGATTCAGGAAAAATGAGCCTCTTGCGCTGATAAAAATGTCCCCTGACAAAAGTCATTCAAATGACTTAGTGTGCCATTCGAATAACTTGCCATTGGAACCCAAAAATTGTGAATTTAATCAAGTCATTCAAATGAATAAGCCCTGGAAGTTAAATTTCGTCTAAAAAATGATCCCAAACTTGACAAAATAATAATAGTAATAATAATAATGAAAGCAATTTCACCGAACTAATCTTTATAGTGTAACTCAAATTTCATTGTGAATATTCATAGTATTAGACATCAATGTCAAATGAACTATTATTATCCGTAAATGTTAACCTAAACATTAAAATTGTAAACCCTGATCCCTAAATCCTTGTTACAATACAATTTGGATTTTGATTATAGCCCTATATCTGCTAGATCAATAATTGGTGAAGTATCCTACAAAATATAGAGCCTGAATTTTCTAAGCATGTGTTTTAGATGAATTATTGTACCACACCTAACTAGTCTTTTATTCAATCCATTAACAGTGTGTCAATGATGAGATATTTGAATAATTGATCACAAGAAGTTAATCAGAAGTTGAAATTCTCATGCGGTCATCACACTAAAAGACACAAGAGATCTTAACCCATAATATTAGAAACCTAAACTAAGATTATTGATGTCCCAATATTAATCAACTAATTGCACTATAGTGTATGCAGCTTTTCTATTTGTAAAATGTGGGTCACATTTTTTGTGTTCCCATGCCCGAGGTTATACTCAACTTAACCTACCACACCATCAATTAGCTTGTCCCCATCAAAACTCCATTAATTATATTTAACTATATTAAGTTGCTTGCAAATTAATTAACTATGACCAACTGTCTAAGCCAAAAGAAAGAGTGATATTAATTATATATAGCCTATGTTCTGAAAGTGATTTGTGTCCCAAGGGTGTAATTTTAGATGTTATTTTTCTTCTTTGTTGGCCTATGTTGGTTTCAAAAGTTCCTTTTATAATAATGTTATTCAATTTTTGTTGTTGCACAAACTAAAAAGGTGCAAGTGTACGTGGGTCGGCAAATGATACATAAATAAGCTTTTATTATTATCATCATCATTCAAAAATACTACTACCTTGTGCAAGTACCCAACACACTTGGATTTAATAAAGGTGCTATACATAGATGAGCATTGGAAACATAATTTTCAGGATCCATGCCTATCTTGAAGCTGACCAAGTTATAACACCTATTTAATTATAGATTTTGGCGACGTTACTCAAAGTTATCTTCTTATCTATATATTTATTTAAGGCTAGAGATGAGAGAGAGAGAAAACTAGAGAGAGTGCTAGGGATTTGGGTAGGGCTGGTGTGGCAAAAAGTGGACGAAGCTTCCAAACCGACAACCACGCAGCCGGCAAATTAATGGAGTCATGTGGCAACCTTGTTTGTTGATAACCTCCCCAAATCCATGACAATAGATTGGTTTAAACTTCTCTTCAAGTTCTATGGCGCCGACATGGTGGATTATGCATATTTGTCAAAGAAAACAGGGAGGACAAACAGCAACCCTTTCGCCTTTGTGAGATTTAGGAGAAGAGAAGAGGCAAAAGGGTTGCTGTTTGTCCTCCCTGTTTTCTTTGACAAATATGCATAATCCACCATGTGGACGAAAACGATGGTAGTACCGTCGGCAAAATCTACAAAACCGATTGCATCCTATCAATGGGATTTGCATGATACCGAAGCAAGAATCAACAAGCAATGGTGGCTCCACCCACTGTTAGGAAACAACTGAGAAACAACATTCAGTGTTTTCTCAAGCAATGTGACGGTAGGACTTACGCGCAAGTAACAAATGAATGGAGGGCTAGGCCATAAGCTAATAGAACAGTGGATGCAGCTCAAAACGACAACTTTGCTGAGGAATCATCGAAACGGTCAAGGGAGAAATTTGTAAGGCTAATCTCCAATGGCTCAGCAGGAGTCTGATTGGTAAAGGGCTACAACCACAGTTTGTTGACGAGATTGGCAACAAATTATCAGAGGCTGGTTTTCATCTGCAATATGTTACCTACATTGACTTGTACAAGGTCCTTATCACCTTCCCATCAAAAGAAAACTATAAATAGGCATTAAGGGAGAAGATGAATGGTTTCTTAAAGTTGGTAGCAGAGGTTCAGGAATGGTCAGAAGGTGAAATAAGCAACATTCGAAGAACATGGATTGAGTTCAAGGGAGTGCCGCTACACGGTTGGTCGGAGAAGAACTTCACAAGGATGGGGGATCGCTGGGGAAAGGTAGTGCAGTGTATTGCAGAATGCAGTGACTTCCAAAGTGCTTATGTCTAGATTGACATTGGAATCGTGGAACCTATCAATAAGTGGTTGAAGCTGAGTTTGAACGGAAAGATCTACCAGTGCATGCTTGCAAAAATAGAGACCTCAGAAAAGGGACACTCCGAAGACTAAGGACGGTAGAGGAAGGAGGCTATTTGCATTTGTAGAGGAAGGAGGTTGTCTGGGGATTGCAGAGGATCGGAGGCAACAGCCAAAAACGCTGCAAACTGTAACGGACCTAAATAAATAACGGCCCAAATAGGAATTGGTCCAATTAGTAGAGGCCAAAATTAGTATAAATAGAGGGAGAAGGGTATTACATTGGGTATGGAATTTGATATTTGGTTGATCCTACCCTCTCTCTAGGATTTCTTTATCTCTTAGTTACATCTCCTTCCTTAGGAAGGAGAACTATCCTATCACTTTCCTTTTTCTATTGTAAGCTCACACATCCATTATGCAGAAAATACCACAATTATATCATTACTCTCCATAATCCATAAATTACAAAATTCCACTTCGTTACACAAACGTGGTAGAAGGGCTACTAGGGGACACTGCTACCTCAACAACAAGGCATGACAGGAACGATAATCAATAATTGTCCCCCATCATACCAGTATAGATGCGAATTGGCAGAGAACATGTTGCACGTACAACGAAAATGTTGGAATGCAAAGCATGAGTAATGAAAACACACAGATATGGCAGCAACTTAGCATTGCATATATCTTTGATTTGGGCTAAGTTATGAATGATGACCCCTTCAACTTAGACGAATATTTTATCCAAGATATAGTTGAAAAGAGTCTTGTGGACGCTAGGCCTATGGAAAACAAATACAACCATGGGCCTTGCAAATTAGGCCAGGGTCAAGTGGTCTAATATTTGGTGGAGCGACCAATCTGCCCTCTACCATTTAGGGCCATCCTGGTTGGGTCAGACCAAGCTTCTTTGGTCGTCGCCTCACTAACCCGGAAAGAAGCAATCAAGGACGTCTCACCAGAATGTGCCAACACATCTCTTGTGATTCCTAAAACATAGTTTGACTTGTGCAAAGATCTCAACCTTGAGCCAAATCCAACAGCCAGGCTACAAAAGAAAACCAACCTGGTTCTTGGGACGCCCCCTAATAGCAACAGCTTGGGAAGAAATGAGGTGAAACAGGCTTGGGATCTATGTAAAGAAATGGGTTTGACATCATTGGAGGAAAACAAAGTCATTAAAACCTTGGAAATTGGTATCCCTGGAATTGCAGATAAGGGAATCAAGAGAAAGAGGGGGAGACTGAGAAAGAGGACTTAGATATGTCAAGTAAGCATGCTATTGTCGCAATGTTGTTCTATAACACATTTTATATGAATTGCATCTATTGAAATATTAGGGGTATGGGTGGTAAGGATAAAGACCTGGCAATAAAGAAGTCAACTCCAGTAGGTGTTCTTTCTGAGGCCTAGTGGAAAGAAAACATTCTTCTCTATCATAGTTAAAAGTTAGCAAATGGTGGGGTGCATTAGGCTTTGAATTTGGTCATTCCCAAGCAGTGCAAGGATTTGGTGTTGTTATATGTACGTGGGATCAAACCACATTCAAGAAGTCTCAGATTCAAAAGGGAGACCACCGGATCTGTATTATTGGTAACTTAGTTAGCAATAACTTCCCCTGTGGTATGTTGATCGTTTATATACCCAATGACAGACAAGAGAGAAAAGTGCTTTGGGATGAATTAGTGTTGGTACGACTAAAATTAGAGGTTCCATGCCTCATAATGGGTGATCTCAATGAAGTGTTCTGCACGACAAAAAGAAATGGTGGCAGATGCTGCCCAAGGAGCACGTAAGAGACTCGGAGCTGGATCCATGAAATGGCCACTATTGACCTTCCCCTTATAGGGACGAAATTCACCTGGTCCATCGGAGCCTCAAGAAGCAGGCTAAACAGAATTCTTGGAACCCGAATGGTGTGTGCAATTCCTTTCCTTAAAGCTCAAGGCTCTAGCCAATTCTGTATCAGACTACTGCCCTCTATTGCTGGAACTGGATAGTGGTGAAAACCGTGGCCCAAAACTCTTTAGAAACCTTGATGCCTGGTTCACTTGTCCTGGATTTATTAACATGTTAAGGATGAATAGCGCAATATGGGTGATATTCCCATTCATGAGAAGCTGAAATTGACCAAAACTCCTCTAAGGAAGTGGAACAAAGAGGTTTATGGGAATATTGATTATACCATTGACAAACTAGAGAAAGAGAAGCAGATTACTCATACTAGGCTTGACAAATCAGGGGGGAACGAGGTGGAACAAGCTAGGCTACTTGCCTTGAATGCTCATCTTAATCAATGGTATGAAAGAAAAGACAGCTATTGGAGATAATTGTCAACGGAGATGCATTGCAAAATGGGTGACAAAAACACCACATACTTCCATGCAGTTGTGGTGGGTAGAAAAAGAAAATAAAATCAAACTTCCAAACTAAAGGTGGAAAATAAAACTTTGAAACACCCTCAAAGCATCAAGAATGCGATCCTCTACTTCTATAATAACTTATACAAACAACCCCTTCCTTCAATCCATATGCCACCAAGTTGTTTGCCCAGTATTAGTTGTGACTAAGCATCAGAATTGGAAAGTACACCATCAGATGAAGAGATCAATGAGCAATGCTATCATGTGAACCGACCAAATCCCCTAGATACGATGGATTCAACATGAACTTTCTCAAGCAATTCTGGGATGATCTCGCAATAGGCATGAACAAGCTCATTCACCACTTATTCATGACAAGGACATTCCCTAAGAAGATCAACACAACCAGGGTTGCCCTTATCCGTAAGTGTGTAGAAGCTTTGGAAATAAAAACTTTCGACCTATTATCACGTTGGGATGTATCTACAAGATGATAGCAAAGCTTCTATCAAGGAGATTAAGGAAGGTTCTGCCATCCCTGATTGGAGAATCGCAATTAGCATTCATTACAGATAGGAATATCTTGGACGGAACCCTAATAGAGAACGAGGCCATTTGGTGGTCATGGAAAACAAAGCAAAAGGCAATCCTATTAAAACTTGACTTTGAGAAGGCCTTTGACATGGTTCACTAGAGCTTCCTGGATGAGGCCATGGAGATTATGGGATTCGGTGCTCAATGGAGGAATTGGATCATGCACTGTGTCTTGATTACATCTATGTCTCTCTTGATTAATGGATCCTCGTCGATCCCCTTTAATCTACAACTGGGATTGCGACAAGGTGATCCTCTATCGCCCTTCCTTTTTCTCCTATTAACTGAATCCTTCAACAAGCCGGTGCATGTAGCACAAAGTATAGGAAATATTGAAGGTATCTGGGTTGGAAATAACAGAGTTGAGATCTCCAACCAATAATTCGCAGATGATACCCTGATCTTCTTACTGACGAACTTAGCTTTCTTACAAAACTATAAACACTTATTGGTATATTTCTCGATCATGTCAGGACTGAATATTAACTTTAGCAAATCCACCCTTATAGCGATCGAGTGCGAGGATATCTGGGTGAAATGCTTGTTGAAATGCTGAGTCGTTCAACTACCAATCTACTATATTAGCATCCCTTTTGGAGCTAACCCTAGGAGAACAGACACATGGAAGCCGCTAATGGACAAGGTGGACAAGAGACTATCACTTTGGAAGGCAAAACTTCCCTTGAGAGCTGGCAGATTGACCTTAATCAAAGCAGTACTGAATATTCTTCCTCTATATTACCTAAGCATCTTCAAAATCACTAAAGTGGTGGCGGCCAAGACCATTACTCTTCAGAGAATGTTCTTTTGGTTTTGAAATGCCTCTAGGTAAGTATCCCACTCATATCTTGGGACATTATCTAGAGACCTAAAGACTTGGGTGGTCTAGGTATGGGTCACCTAATTGTTCAAAACCCAGCCGTACTCTTTAAATGGTGGTGGTGCTTCTCTGATGCCTCTACTCTGCTTTAGAAGAGGATTGTTTCTTCAAACCACAGTGTGGTCCTAACTCTGCTTTGGGGAAAACATAAAATCCCTGGCTCTTATAAGTCTTAGAAAGAAAATTGGCGATGGAACTTTTACCTTATTTTAGAAAGAAATTTGGATTGGAAAGTACACTCTAATGAAGCACTATCCGAGACTATTCTCTATGTCAGTACAACAAGATTGCAAAATATCTGAGATGGGTGATTGGGTGGAAGGATGTTGGAGGTGGCGGTTAGAGCGGAAGAGGCACCTGTTTGTGTAGGAAGAGCATTTGCTAGTTGACATTCTTCTTGCCATTAAATAACATAGCTTCATAGAGGGTGTGAGTGGTACAAGTTTTTGGATTCATAATTCCTCAGGCATTTTTTTGTATCTGTGATGGCCCAAAAAAAAGGAGGGAGGGGGGAAGCCGGGGCGTTGCAGCGGCGCGGTGTGTTGGGTGCGCTGCAGAGCCCGAGGAGTGTTATTTTATCAAGTATATTTATGGGTTGTTACAGAATCATGTGATCGGGAGTGAACTCAGGAATGAAGTTGCTGGTTCGAACCCAAATCCTATGCGGATCAAAGAGAAGAGAAAGCACTGGGAGTTGGCGCCTGCTTGTTTGTTTACCCGGACACCCTAACTTATCGCTCCTCAAGTGTTATAATTTTATAAACAGAGAAAAGGCCCCGAAGAGACCATAGAGCAAAGGCCTCCTCCTTCCTTCTTCCCGAAGTAAGCGAATTGCATGCAGAGATTCGTAGTGGCTTATAGTATTTGGACCAGTCACGTATTTGATCATGTATATTTATGTTCATTGTAAAAGATTTTATGTTTATTCAGAAAAGGAATGTTTTATTTGTTTTTAATTAAAGTTAAAGTGCATGTTTTTTTTAAAAGCATTTCTAAGAGGCTTCCGTAAAGGAACTAGTCCTTTGCGTGCCAATAACGATTTTTGGGTTTTCTTTGCAAGTTTTCAAGACGATTGTTAGTGACTCTAGAGCAAGCCCATTGTTAGACTTGCTAATTCACTTAAGAGTTTGAGAGGTCCCAGAGGTCCTACTCTAGAGTCACTAACACTCTCCCATGTTTACACACTCCTAATAATTTTAACGACCTTCGTTATCTCTATATTAAATAAGAGCAACTGTGTAAAATACTATCAGTTTTTTCTTACTTTTTATGTTTTTCAATATTTTTTTTAATACTCGTACATAAATTTAAAGTGATCAACTAAAAAAATGGAGAGAATATAGTATAAGCAAATATGACAAAAACTAAAAATATTACTTTTAAGTTCTGAAAATAAGTTTTGATAAGCTAGGCGGTTGTAGAATGAAAGATAAACTAAATTGAAGAAAATAAAATGCTTTTCTTAAGAGGCCCACATGTGTTAATTATTGTAAAGATGAGGACTTTTACACACCAATTACTGCATTTGGCAAGACAGATGATAAATTGATAGTAAATTTAGAAGCCAACTTCTAGCGAAAAAAAAATGTGCAAAGTTAATTATATTGATATTTCCGCACACATAAGCATGTAAGTCAATCACTAATTAAGCTGGCATGTGAGATCCATATAGAAAAATAAAGGCACATAGAGTAATTAATTTATGTGGTTTTTTTTAATATGGAAATGGAATGGTCCAGACCGTGTTCCAAAACTTCAATTAGAAAATGCATATTATCAAAAAGTGACAAATTAATTCAGACATGTAGATGAACGTAATTAATTAAACTGAGTCTGATTAACCATGACCCCATGTCTTCTAATTAGGATGCTATAAAATGCAAACAAAATCACAGTTGCATTAAAACAATCACATACATGCCACCACATATATTTTCAAAGTTGATTCAAAAAATTGTAAGACTAATTAAAGAGTGATGCTTTAAGTAGGTGTACGGAAGAGAAAGGGTCCTTTAGTTTGCCAGTGATATAAATTACTATATATATAAGTCCTGTCCCTCTTCTATACTTATTATCTTATTTTCTATTTGTGAACATCACTATTAATTCTTGTCTCACCAAACCATGAGTTATGTAAATTAAAATTTCCAAAATTATTATTTGTCCCTAAAGAATCAGAAGTAGATGATGTATGTATATGAGAAAATGTTGTTGTACTCCATGGTCCAACTAAATAATTCACATGCTTGTACCACAAACAAAAATTGCAAAAAGATAACATGATGCCAGCAAATTTCAAAAAATGAAATTAAAAGCATGTTTTATGTATTCATAGTAAGTTTCTCCTTTCTCTACCTCTATTGGTAGAAACATCTCTTTTGTTTCTTCATGGTGTGGACTTTTGTAAAGTTGTGTAGGGGCATTGGATGTTGAGCACAATTCATCAAACAAATAAATAGGAAAATAATGAAGAATTGAATCACCTATAACAGTGATGTTATGCAAGTTACATATTTAATAAGAGTTAAAAAATACTTATGAAAACAGTGATATATTATAGAAGTTACATATTTACATTATAATATATTATTTTATTACTCATTTATAAAAATTCTCAAATAATGAGAATATTTAGATTAAATACAACCTCCTCCTTAAGAGATGTTTAAATTATACTCCCTTTCTTTTTGAAAATCTACACTCTCCTTCCATAACAAATGAAAGTAAACTACACTTTTAATTCTTATTCACATTTTTGACCAGCATACCATTCATAAATAGTTATTCATATTTTTTTTATGATTATTATATAAAATTATTAGTAAACTATAACATTTTTTATGATTAGTAAACTATAACTAATGACAATATAAAATTATTATATTAAAATAATAAATTATTAATTAAGTATTAAATTTATGATAATTATAAAAGAAGAAATTAATTATTTTTTCAACAAATGATTTTAAAATAATAATGTGTATAGAAATATAAATTATTATTTTTAAAATCAATTGATAAGAAAATAATTAATATTTTATTTTAAAATTATTATAATTGTTTTTATTAATGACTTATTTTATTAATAGGATAAGTTTTACATAATTATTCTAGTTATGCATAGACATTTTCATATTATTATTAATCATATTATTTTGTTTTTTTAAATATTTTTTAATGAGTAAAATTATTTGTGAAGGAGAGGGGAGTGCATGTTTTCAAAATAGAGGGGATCAACAGAGTGTAAGTTGAGCATCTCTTAGGGGAAGAGAATATATATTTTACTTGAATATTTATCAACATTTAATAAATTCAAGTGGTTTGACATTAAGCATAAGTCTCGAATTTGAGTATTATAAATAAAAAAATACAATGCTATGAAGACTTTACACCTTTGTAGTTGTGAGGTCAAACATTTTTTTGGTGTTTGTTAAATGATAAATCATACAAGTAAATTGATCATCACATCTTAATTTAAAACCTTAAGTTATTAAGTTTATGGGTCATCTTGCTTATATATTCTTCACTTAGTTCACCAATAATTATTATCTAACGTGAGCCTCACTAAGTTCATCAATCTAACGCAATAAAGGAAGTTTTAAGCCATGTAACCTTAGAGAAAATCAGAAAACAAAATTCGTACACAATTATATAACTCTTTATGATTAGAAAGCATACATACACGCAAAGTACGATTTTTGAGGTTCACAAATTTTTGTACATCTGGTATATATATTTTTCTTAAGAAAAATTATGAATAAGAATGAAATCCAACGACTAGAGTATATGCATGTGTGATACTATGGAAATCAGCAGAGTGATGAGTGGAGAATGGTATCTTTCTCTCTTTCTCTCTTTTTATTATTATTATTATTATTATTTTGTCCATATCATATATTAGATTGTATATCCTATAGTACAAGAGGACAAAATAATACCTGCAAGTCCTCATTTTGTCTTGTTCAAATGGCCTTCCCATTCAGTTGATACCACGATATGATCTCCGTCACCAACATTAGTCAGATATGAACAGCAATCATTCAATGAACATTCATGAACTCTACAGCGTACAAAAATTTCTACAGGCAATTAATTAATTACCAGATGTCTCCAATGTTAGTTTAACCCTTTTTTTTATTAAAAATAAAATAAAAAAAGCATTTAAGTACTTTGCATTTTGAGGATAAACAAGTTACTGATACACTGACTCAGTTTCATTCTTCCATGAGAAATTTTGTGTTATCCTAAAATGTTATACTTAACATACTCCAATTTATACAATGAATAATATTTTATTAAAAAATAAACATCATTCATTATGTGACTTAAAATAAATTTAACATGACACTTTTAAATTACACAAAAAAAATTTAGTAACTCAAGAATCACACACATATATATACACACACTTTGTTGGCTGACAAGATGCATATGGGTGGAAAATTTACTATTTTTTATTAAAAAAAATAGAAACTAAAACAAAAAAAGAAAATTGACTTAGTTATATAACATAATAGTGCTCATAGCTCTTGCATGCTAATTTTTGTGCTAAAATGTTTAGTGTATGTTAAATAACTGTCTGTGACACAAATTAACCCATTCATCATTTTCTTGTCATACACGATTATATTCACAAATTAATCCAGATATAATGATTATATGCTTAATACATGCCACGTTTTCTGATGATGACAATTATATAATATATAGTTTCAGTCAATAATGTTTATCCACCCCATGATCTTTTCGTAACTCACACACCACTTACTTCATGTCCTTACACAGTTTCAAATTCAGTAGTAATGTTTATCCAATTTAATCAATCGATACAAAATAGTGTCCTCAACCTCATATATAATAATAATAATAATAATAATAATAATAATAATACAGAGAAGACATATATGAAAAATATAATGGTGACAATATCAAATAGCATCATACTCACCTTCAATGTGGAAGCATCAATCACAAACAATATTGATCAAAATCCCCCAATCTTAATTTCTGCATTTCTTCCTCCAAAATGCTAGTATTAATTATAAGGGTGCTGCAGATCATGATGGCGAAGAGGGGCACATGAAGAACTAACTCTCAATATTGCATCCAAATAGAAAAAGAATGTGAAATATTATTCTGTCTCTAATTGGTTGATTTCACTCATATCATATTCATCAGGTGAGTTAGTATTGCACGTGCCCTGCTTCTCCATCTTGCTCAACATGCACCAAAAAATTCTCTCATGCCACGACTATAGCTAGTAGTATTTAGGAGCTTAAGGATGGAGAGAAAAAAAAAAGGAAGAAGAAATTGAATGAGAAGAAAATTGAAGTTCATAAAGTGGTGAAGTTTCATCTATTGTGTGTTTCAATGAAGGGGTGCTTTTTAAGGTGTGAGAGGGGGGTATGGGGGCAAGACATGAAATGAAGGGCTTAGTTGGGTGGTGGGGCCATTTTTATATTTTTCCAACCATAACAGGAGCTATTGTCACAATTTCACAACTACAAATTTGGACCACTACTTAACTCACTCATCACACTTGATTAATTTACTGATATGCCCCATGATCTCAGGCTCTCCCACAATTAAATTGTGATCCTCATGTTATCGAGAAATTCTTATGTGACCGTGAAATATCAAATTGAATATACTTTAAATTATAATGAATGACATTTTAATTATAAGTGATGAGTCTTTTTAAAATGGGAAATGTTTTGTGTGCAGTCTAAAATTTACCAACTTTTATACAATCGGCTCTTCCTAATATGTGTTTCTTCTCCTTTTTTCTTATTCTTTATTTTTTTCTCTCTTCTTCCCTCATCTCCCATCATTTTTTTTCATTTTCATCTTATTCTTTATGAATCCAAGAGTTTTCATTTTCGTTTCTATCATATTTGTTGTTTTTGGTTTTTCAAATGTTTGTACATATGTGTAAGAAATTTTGTGCATACTTGATCAAAAATTTGTGCATGTCTGGTTGGTCATAAGGTTGTGCACATCAGTTCAAAAGATTGTGCATATACTTTAAAATATTTGTGCATGGTAGAAAATAAATCCATGCATTTAGAGTGAGTGGGGAGATGAAGAGAGATAGTGTGACAGTTACTTTTTGCTATTTAATGCTATGCAAATTCAGTTTGATTTAGTTCCGTATTTGAAAAAGTTTGTACATATGTAAAGAAAAGCATATATGTAAAAGTTTATGCACCCAGTGTTACTATATAGATCATGGATTGACAACATTTAAATTGTACACCTAACATTACTCGCTTAAAATAAGCAGGATGGCACTTATTGTATAATTTAGAGCATATTCAACCTATAATTATAAAAAGATTTCGCTCTTTTAACAGTGAAATAATTATATTAAAAAAAATGTTATTTATACGAGTTGTGGGGGTAAATATCTTTCAAGACACCACGTGAGTAGTGTAGCCTGAGAAATGGAGGGGAAAAATTTAGAGATATTTTGTACATCTAAAAGTAAGGTTGTCCTTAATTAATATGCCTACGAAGATGTTCAAATAACTTCCCTCTCTCATTTATGCTGATGCCACCTGAACTAGACTGGACAAAAAAACAATATTTATTACTAAACCAGAATGAGCATACATACCTTTGGAAACAGAAGAAATCTAGAAAAATAAAAATGTACTAATAGAAGAAATCTAGAAAAATAAAAATGTACTAATAGAAAGTAAGCCTGACTGTTACTAAGTCAATATACTATATGCTATAATTTATATTCTCTTTGAGATTCACTCTGTAGGCATGTGTTTTAACTTTTATCCATGTTAAAGGTGAAATTAAGCTTCCTGATGACAAGGCTAAAGGCGAAGTTCTAGGGTTTAGGGATCCCGATAGAAAGGATATTTTAGAAGTATTATATGATGATAACACGTCATTATGATAGAAAAAAAAATATTTTTAGGAATATTCTTATAACAAATTAAATAATAGTTTTGTATGTTCTATATAAATGCATTCTTTGTCGTCAACAAAAGCAAAAAAAAAAGGTATTAGTCATTAATTTAGTTTTAGGAGTAGTTGTAACTTGCATTAGAGAAATTCTTGTTAAGATACAAGTTTAACACATGCACCATAAAAGTTGGAGCCACATATCAGTCTCACTTATTGGGGTCACACAATAGTACTAATGGGAGAGTCTATTTTAATTATGCATGTTTGGTTTTCAGACAGAAATATTTTGAATTAATTCTGACAATCATGAAAAAATAAAAAAAATTTACTTCTAAAATTTTAGAATATATATTCAATCGTGGAATTCCACCTAAAAACAAAACATAAGCTAGCTTGTTAATTGCAATTATAACAATTCTCATTGGGCCAAAATCAAAATATAAAAAAATATATATAAAAAATAAAGTAAAAATAAAAATAAAAACAAAACACATACACACACAAACACTGGAGTTTCAAAATGGGAGTTTTCTAATGCATTAAATTTATTAGAGCAGAAAGTAGAGAAGCTCCTTCCCACCTTACTAATAAGAATTAATTAATGTAAGACTACGACTAGTTTTATGATTCAATTAATTGCAGATATGGCCAAAATTGGAATAGGCACTGTCACTTTCATAATCTCACTGTGATACATAGCCTCGTGAGTAGGTATTATATTCTTAGGATTAAAGCTAGCTAAAGCTTCCTTTAAACTATAACAACGATATTTATTATTGGCCTAATATGCAATTTGCACCAGTTTCCAGCATGCCCCTCTTTTGCTTAGTAGGAGTATAACTTTAGCAAGGTGTGCGTGAGTGATGATCACAAGAATATCATGTCTCAAAATATATAAAAATATCAACTGGTTGGGAAATTTTGAATTTTTAAGTTGTGTCATTATCTTCTCTTATAAAAGCAAGGATTTGTATATATTTCCCCTATTTTGTTTTATCGGTTCAAAACAAAATAATATATACGTATTAAAGCAAAAATAAAAAATAAAATTAATATATGTATAAAATGATGTGAATTGACAAAAGTATCTCTACATAAAAATACAAATTTTTATTTACAATACAATTATAGTTCTTTTTGTATCAACTATACTAATAAATGATCAACTATAACTATGAGTATAAATTAACGAAAAAACATAACTACACCCAAATATTACAAATGAACAAATATTTCAAAACCCTAAAAAAATAAAATTAAATAGGTAAAAGAGAATAAAAGGAGTACATTTTTTTCTTCTAAATAAGTCAATGAAAAACTTAAACTCAAAATGAACGAACAAAGTACACAACAAAGATGACTACTAGAACTCAACAAAGTTCGACTAACATAGGTCATGCCCAGGAGTGTCAAACGTGTCGGTCCAGTCCATTTATTAAGATGACTATCTTGCTTGAAAGATATCAAATGCTATTTAAAATCAATTCATGAATTAATACAACTTTCATTAATTAAATGACAACATATAACATTAATGTGAGTACTGTTATGTTACTGATCAAAAACACAATTGAAACTCTTTCTCGTATATTAATCAATAATAAACAAGGCTTAAAACTATATATCAACTTGTAAGGCGTATACACTCATTGAAAGAATGGAATGCAAAATTATCAATATCTATGTCAAAGCACTTCAGCTGTATAGCAATATAAATATAGTTAAGTAGTTAAGCATAACAAATAGTTAAACATGCTTAATTACAAGTTCAAATAGTTAAACTCTAAACTCTTAAACTCCAAAATGAAACTTTTAAATTTTTAGTTTAAAAAAAAATCACGGGCTGGCCCGTTTAGCCTGCGACCCTAAACCGGTCGGGCTATTTTTTTTCAAATTTTCACGAACCTAAATATTTTTTGCACGTAAAGTTTGTCCATTTAACTAGACTCACTGGCCGAGCTTATTTTGACAGCCCCAGTCATGCCTAATTAAAATCACCTCATAAAGGTCATCCAAACTCTACAACCAATAAAACAAACCACACAACACAAAAATAACTCAACATCAAAGTACTAATCTCTCATAATAGAAAAACAATAAAAGTTTCAAAAGAAATGGGAATACCAAAGAACAACACCAATACTACCACTTGTTTTTCTTTATCTTTAGGAACATTATCAACCATTGATTTTAATTTTTAATGTTTAAAAATTATAAAAAAGAAAAAAGAAAAGAAATCAATAGTTAGTAATATTTTTAGAGTATGTATTAAATATGTTTTAAGAGCATCTAAGAATTTCTCATCCTTTTACCTATCAAAATAAAGTAAAAAAATTTATATAGAAAAAGTAACACTTACTTCCCTCTACACGGAAAATGATTTAGTAGTAGGATATATCTTTAGTGGTTTGTTCTGACAATTGAATGGGAGAATTTTGAATAGACAACCTTTGTTGAACAATATGATTGCTCTCATTTGGGAAAATGAGATTGTTAGCATATACAGTTTTTTCATGTTCATACATCCACTAAGTTCGCATGCCACTCAGAACATGCCTAGTTCTGTGTCATAATCAGAAATGTTTCTGTCTGAACTTCAGAGACACCTTGTTTCACGAATATTTAAAAAAAAAAAAAAAACCAATCCTCCATTGATAAGTCCAGCAATAGTTTGGTTTTTGAATTCCAATCAAAAACTGTAATTGCAGCCACAATATTGTTGTTGATTTGTTTTCTGCAACCGCATCGCAACAACAATTGCATCTCCAATTCGTCGCATTTTTTTTAATAAATTTTCTGCAAACAGAAATTTAATACCTTGGTTCAGCACTTAAGTTAAAAAGCACAGAGGTATGCTTGAAAAATTATCATCTCAACTAATTAAACAAAAAAAATAAAATGTTCAATTTCTTTGCATTATTGTTCCACCAGCCATGTCTGAAAGCGAAATTGGCACTGTGCTAGGAACTATAGACATAGATAACACTTTTGTGTGGTATCTACAGTGATTTTACAATGTTTCCCAAATACAGGATTTGTCAAAACTATCAAAAGTATTTTTTTTTTTTGCTTAGTGGAAATTTGCTTTGTAATCAATCAATTGATAGCAATTTTAGTTTTTCAAACCTTTGAATTGAAGAATTCAAATGACTCATCATACACAAATAGTGGGTCTATGGAACATAACAAGACACCAGGGTTCTATAGCTTATGTAACTTTTCTTATAGCATATGATTCCATTTTTTTTCTTTCGTGTTGAATGTTGAGAAGGCTTGATGTGGATGTCTTATAAGGTCTTTGAAGTTTCATGATTGTGTACTTATTCCTCTCTTTCTTTTTCTTTTTTTTTCCTTACTAGACCCACTTCCCCCTGAATTGAATACCACGCATATGTCTCTTTCCAAGTTCTACTTCCATTACGAAGACCATACAAGCTTTTCATGCCTAACTACTAGGAAGAATGTATAAAAAGAAAAAAGAGAATCATTTTTCATTTGTTTATCAAGAAGTTTTTTTAGTTTCTAAGACATAACTCTAAGTATCATTTGCTATCTTTTTAAAAAAAAATTGTGTATTCTAAAAGTTTAGATTGAGGGAAAGGTTCGCTTCAGTCAAGGTTAAGACATGTTTTTAAATTCATTAATTGCTTACAAATTAAATTATTGTCTACAAATAATTCATCAAAACAAAAATTTAAGAATCAAATCCAAGTCATAACGATGTCTGAGCAGAAAACTAACTAAGTGAACATACTCAAACATTTAACTTAAGTGGCTAAGTAGTATCCTCTCCCCCATATGAGCCGCAAATTCTATCGTAAAATTGTTTTTCCGCAACAAACATATTTTTTCCGCTGCAAAGAGAATCATATTCTTGCAATGCATACCAAAGGTGAGGGACACAAGCTCTTAAAAAGTCAAATTCTAGGAGCCCAAGTACTTGACTAGGTCACATTTGCATAGGAAACAAAAGTAGCAGAGGACATTCATGCTATGCTAGCTTAGGAGGGTCAATGAAATCACAAGCAGCCTTTGAGACATTAAAAGAAGCCAGCAGTAATATTATGTGCATAATCTGGACCAATCTATGGTCTTAGGTAGAAGGCAGAGAGGTCCACAGCCACACATGAATGTCCTGACTTACTCCTGAAAATGTCCTTGATAAAAGCATGAAATGAATTCATCCTTGAGAAATAAAATCTCATAGCATTGTTGTTGAAAATATAAAAATGGTGAGTCATATTAATTCTTGTAGGGACAAATTAATCTATGAGAAATTCTATCATATATATTACTCCTTATCAAAGGTGTAACTTGACTGGTTTTTAATTTTGAGAAATTGTGTTGAAAATTTTCATTTCTTCGAGACAAGTTTATCGGTAATATTTTCATCAATGATCAATTTGTAAATTTACTTGTCCATTTTATTTTAAGATTTGATAGGACAAAATAATTTTTTTCCCTCAAGTTATACCTATTTATTCAAGGTGGTTTATCACATGTTCGATAAGGGTAAATATCATTTCATATTAAATTTTTCTATATTCAATCATTTTCACTACTAAATTTATTAAATTTTATCATCATTTCATGTGTTATATGATCTTATAAACTTTTCATTGGTCAAATCATTGAAAGAACCAATTAATAAGAAATTTAAAGAGTTGCGGACCATTTAGACTTATGATACATTTCTACATAAATATTATATTAAAAAGTATAAATTTATCACTTTAAATCATATAACATATTAATATGTCATATTAGATCATATGATACATCAACGATCAATTTGTCACATGAGAAACCACATTTATTCAATTGGGTCCTATACTTTTTAAATAATAAATCTTTATCATCTTGGTTTTTAACGTTTGAAATCGCTTGCATTTTAGTCTCAGCCATTTTTAAATCCAACTTTGACTATTGTTTTACCCTTTCCTCCCCCATCCTTTGAATTAGCTGGACAGAAGACGGAATTGAATTTTTTTTAAGGTATATATGATCAAATTAAATAATCAGGCATAATTAGAAGATCAAGAAGATATTTTCCAATTTTTTATATTTGTTATTATGTTTTAGACAAAAGTTTGGGCTGTTCCACACAACACGTGTAGCGGTTAAGATGGTGCCATTCTGTTTTGCCTGAAGAAAAAGGGTCATGGTTAGTGTGAAAAGGCAATGGTGGGGTGAGTCTTTACTTTTCGCCCATCACCATCTTAGAGGATATGTTATCTGTGACAAATTGACAATATATTAGTGGGAGCATAAAAAAATTAATTCATTAGGGTCTAGTATCTGTCACAGGTCTCAATTCAGAACATATTGGAAACATTTGGCGAAGACGGTGAAAGCCATCCAAAGACAATTGAGACCATTTCTGGAAGATATAAATTCTTTCATTGACATGTGCGTACCTAAGTTGTTGTAGGTGTTATTGTTGAATAAATTACGAAAGATATGTGTTTCTTTTTTTTTTAAGTTCAAAATGTCAGTTGTCAAGAACTGTGACTAATCTCCTTATATCATAGATTTTTTGAAAAGACTTTTAGTGTTGGTTGCAAAATTATTTCCATACACACTATCAAGGATCAAACATTTAACTAAATATTTAAAAATCTCAATCACATTCTTATTTCACTTGAAGCAACAATTAAGTTGTGATTTGAAAGTTACATGTTTAGATCACAGAAACAATTATAAGATACATTGGGTTACAAACATTTATCCTCCTTAGACCTCAATAAATCGTATACTAAAGTGTCCCTACAAAAGTTTTTATTAATTATATAATTATAAAAATGTGTCACTAACATATTGATATACTATAGAGAGCTGGTAAAATTATTGCTTGTGATCTAGAGATCATGAAATTAAATATTGAAAACGTCTCCAATACTAACAAGAATAATGCATTGTTCATATTTTTTTTCTTGGCTCTACTGGATGAAAACTCCGTGCAATTAAGTATCAATAAATAGACCTACTACACTCAACTTGGCACCAAATTTATGCAAAAAAAAATTACTCTCACTGCCATGCCGTGGCCAAACATTGTACTTGTTATTGTCATAAAATTAAGATTGCCATTATGTTAATTAATTAACCATGGTAGTTAATAGTTTCATGGTCCAACCATATGAGCTACTTTTTTGGCTGTGGAGTATGGTCCTTGCTGTCATGTGCTTCATGATATGCTGTTGGATGCAGCCCACTGACCTGGCATTCCACTACACCAAGGACACTGATAGCGATGTGAGTAGTACAAGACAATATTCACCAAATAGATTAATAAGATGAAAGATTGGGAGAATATATGAAAAGAAAGACACATTTTGGAATGCCCCTTTTGGGATTTTAGAGTTTAGTTTAGCTGCAAAGTTTTTGAAGCAACCATTTAATTTAATTGAATTATTTTATATGTATGACTTTTTAAATAATAATAAAGAGAGTCAATTTTTTATTTAATTATTTGATAATATTTAATTAGAAAACAGTTAATACATAACAATTAAATTCTAATTTTTATGCATAAATAATATAAAATATTTTTATATTATCAGTCTAAAAATTTGCAAGAAAATATCAAATCATGATAAATAATTACTTATCATGATTTAACTCTTTCTTGCACATCTATCAATTAACAATATAAAAATATTTTATATTATTAATACATAAAAAAATTAATCTCTTTCATAATTAATATTAATTATTATTATTATCTCAGACATGTCAATTTTGTAAGCTACACTTGACATCACATTCTATAAAGAAATAGTTAACTAACAAATGAATATAGTGGTTTTTTGAGGTGTTCATCAAGAAGGGGGAAGTAGGTAAGGTGTCATTGGACACTGCTTAATGGGCATAACACTCACAACCACATTGTCTAATAGTGGAGCCAAATACTATTAATTATGAATATAAACTAGTAGCTTAAGTGCTTAACTAATAAGTGGGGAATTAATTATTAAACATGTTATGAGGCCTGCGCCTTAAAAAAACAACAACATGTGCTTTAAATTGACTTGTATAAAGAGAGTCCAGTGGACAACATTCTTTGCATCAAACACAACAATGTTTAAGATTTAATTACTGGGTTTTGATAGTGTTTTAAATATTATTATATTAATTACCATTACATTTTATAGTCTATAATAATAAATATAATTAATTATATATGTATCATTTCCTCTGTTCAATTTAATTACAACCACATTGTAAAGTGTGGCTTAATTGCTTTTATATTGCCAATTTTTCCATCAGAAGCAGCATTCAAAATGCTGGCAACATGCATATCTAATTGAAGCCTTAATTTGCATAATTTTCCTTGAAATATGGACATAGCTTTTATCTATTGGCAATTTTTTTCAAGAAAAGAAATTGGCCTAGCACTTGACACCATCATAGCGTCATGGTAGCGCAAGCAGTATCATGAAACCTGTTTGATTTCCTCCAGATTTGCTCAACTCACATGAATAGACACAGAGATTATGCAAAAAAAAAATAAAAATTTAATACATAAATTATTTATAGCTTTTAGAGAAGGGACAAAAGGCATTTTCCAAGTGAAATGCATAATAGCTAATTTTGTCCAATCAAAGGGAAAAAGCAGGAAAAGATGGTTGGAGATCTATTTTTTTCCCCCTCTTATCATGTCTCTAATGGGATATGATGGATACTATAAATTTGAATTATGTAATGGGTAATTGAGTATCGACCTAGTAAACCATGAAGATCTTATTTTTTTCTTATATTAAATTATCAAATCGGTCCTTCTTAAATTTTGTTTCGGATATATATATTGATCTCTATAAAAAAAAAAATTCTCAGTGCAGTTCACTTTACCAATTTCAATTGTTGGACATGTTAGTTAATCACAATTAATCAGTTTAAATTAGTCCTAATAAAAAGACATAAAACAAATTAGTCCTTGATTTTTCTTTGTATCAATGATCAATTTGAACTATTTGCAAATTTTTTAGGGATCAATTTGTTCCATTTTTTTTTGCCATGTGGTATTGTAATATTTTGAACCTTGTTGTGATGCACTTGTATGTGTTGTTTGTTGAATTGTAACTGTATGAGGTACTCGTTGCCTTAATTAAGGAGGGTTGATACTTTCTTCTCCAAAAAAAAAGGGATTTTTCTCACTAAATTTTTTTTAGGAGTTTGTAGTGAGACTTTCTCCACCTTGCCTTTTTTGTGATGACCTTACGATCATTATAATGGCAATCGTTCTATATTTCTTGATGAAATAAATTTAATCAAAACTTATCGAAAAAATTTGTTCCATTTTTTATATTTTTATTTGCGATCAATTTCAACAGTTCATTAACAAGGGATTAATATGTTTTACGTTTGGATATGTAAAAGATTCATTTATCTATTTCATTTTTAGAATAATTAAGAAGGATAAATAGGTTTATTTATTATTATTATTATTATTATTATTATTATTATTATTATTATTATTATTATTATTATTATTGGATGTGGATACTACAAATTTGAATTATGTAGCTTATGACCTCATCATAATAGGTAATGAGTATCAACCTAGTAAACCATGAAAAGATGATTTAGGGGTCATATTTCTTTTCTCATCATGTCTCTAATGGGGAGGTGGTGACTATAATTTTGAATTATGCTGCTCTTTGACCTAATTATAATGGATAATTGAGTATCAACCTAGTAAAGCACGAAGTATTAAGTTAGCAATGTTTGAGATAAACTTGAGTAAATTGTCAATATACAGAAACGTTACACGTGTCTACATAGCATAGGCAAATAAAAAATCATGTTATTTAAATGAACATTTCAATCAATTTGGGATGACATGGATGGCAGGTTCTTCTTTCATGGGGCTTACCCAATTTTTTTCTCATCCAATTTTTCTTTGTTTTCATAAGTAAGACCAAATTTTTGGTCACGGCATAGAAACATTGAAGATACTTGTAGTTGACACGTTAGATGATGAAATAGCGTGAAATTAATGTATCACTTTCAAAGCAAAACTAGGAGGGACCAAAGTATGGTCCTATGTCAATTCATGTTTTTTGTAGGACATGTAAGTTTTAGTTGACTGATGATCACTTCATGTGAGATCGGTGATGATAATGCCCGGTATTTGTTCCATTGATAGTAGAACTTTGGGAATCAACACATCTAATGTGAGGTGCAACATGATACGCCTCAACCCTCCCAGCAAAAACTCTTCTAAGTAGTTACGGCAAAGTTAGACCCAAAGTCTTAACCAATTTTCTAACAAGAATTCGGATCAAACTTGAACACAAACTAAATTATCATGAGCAAACTTTAAATACTTAATTAACCAACTTATCGACTATGATATTACTTATTGGATAAAGTGATAAGAAGAGTCCAAAATCTAGAAACATCTAAATCAACAAGTTAAATAATATCCATAATAACAAGTTTGATATTATGTCTTAATTAATCTAAAATTTTAAAGCAATAAATCAATAGATCATCTCATATGATACATTAATTCTTCACTTAACTTATTATTATGTGAGACTTCATCAAATGTAGTTAAAATATCAACATTCTTTACACTCAAGTGTGAAGCTCAACATAGCGTGATCCTTTCATAGCAAAAGCTCTTTCAAGTATTGGCAGTGAAGCTAGAAACAAAATTTTAACCAATGCTTTTATAAGTTGGGAACACATGAGCATAAACCGACCACTATGTCCAAATTTCAAATACATGACTAAGTCAAACTTGTTAAGTAAGAAATCACAACATTGAGTTAATCATTACATCTTGATTCTAAACTTTAAGATAATAAGCTTATGAATCATCCCATTTTGTATAATCTTCCACTACAAAAAAAATTTGCTTATTTCCTGCAAATTTTGCTCTGAATTTTGTCTTATAATTTGCAAGTAATCACTTTTTCTGCGAATTTTTCTGCGGATTGGAATTCATAGGTAATAAAGTGGTAAGTAACTAGTAGTTGTGAATTTCAAAATTCGTAAGTACTTACCTACGGATTTTTTTTTGTAAGAAATTGCAAAATTTTGCAAATAATTTTTGTGGTCAGTTGGGTGTTTGGGAAGAATTTTGCTGCAAATTTTGATACTAATTTTTTCTCATGAAACATTTCGTACGAAAATTTGCAGGTGAGTTCCGCAACAAATTTTGCAGGTAGAATTCACAGCAAATTTTGTAGGAAATTACACATGTAAATTTTGCAACAAATTCTACATATATATGTCATATCAAAATTAGTAGTTTTTTTAATCCCCAACAAATTTTGCAAGTAACACAACAAAAATTTCGCAAATAATTTTGTAACTATTCAATTCGCTAATAATTAACAATCAACAAATCAATAAAGAAACATGTGAACCGATGAACAAATTGCACCAGACTAATGAACTATTAGATCAAAACTTTATTAATTCTTTTTATAAATTAAAAAGAGTAATACGAACAGGCTTTGTGTGCATTTTAACTTTTAAAGCTCAATACCGAGTTATTAGTCTCACAACACCTTTTCTTTTATAACTAAAAAGTTTTTCCCATCCTTTTGTAGTTCGATGTAGGACTTGCGTTGTTATGCTAGTTGTGCTACAATTTATGGTGGAAGATTTAGCAAAAGGAAAGTTCAAAACGACTAGTTAATAATATGCCACAAAATCACATACATTAAGTGCCAAAAAGTCTCTAAAGAACATTACTAAATATGAAACCCACTAGTTAGTAAACGGTTTGCAGTATCATTAATCTATAATATGTTACGAACAAACGTCCTTAAGAAACATTCAAGGGTCCAAAGCACAAATCTCTCTCTCCTACTCTCTCTTATTCATCATTCACTTCACCAATTTTGTTCTATATATCTCATTAACAAAAGCACTCTCCAAAGTTAAGTGCAATCAAACATGTTTTTTCCCTTTATTGCTACTCCCTTTGAACAAACTACTCATATTTGTTACTCAAACTACAATATCATCATTGTTCCTACATGTTAATCCCTCCTAAACTACATAATCTCCATTGTCACCACCACAATTTCAATGTGATGTCACATTTTTCACCCCTACATGACATAAGTAACAAAGGAAATAATGATGGGAGATCCATTCTCCAAATCAAACACACAATAATTTACAAGTAACAAACACAAGTGTAATGTAGTTCTGAATGGGCTTAGCCCGGTGGCCCATGCCTGATTGGGCTAAATCTTCGCCTGGATCCTTATCTTTAAGTGTGCCACCTTGATAACAAATTAACATTATATGCAGCATGGGCTTTGTGCACATTACCGAGCATCACCAAAAAAAAAAAAAAGAATATGATCCCAAGACCCAAGGAAAAACAAGCAACGCAAGATTGGCTTTGCTTTGTAATATTTTATTACTATTTCTTGGGCCTGTCCCATGCACTTGTAATGGTCAATTGCTTTGTTCAGTATTCATTGAGTCATCTATTCATTTCATTTTAGACCTTTACATTTGTAATAATGTTTATACACCTGCATGTTATCTTGTATTTGATACTTTTCAAAAGACCATTGTCAAAAAATTCTTGTATGTAATTGACTGCAAATGGCTTGAGCAGAAATAATTGTATTAAAGATAAGTCCCCATGGTACGAGTAGGGGGAGCTTTATAAGGTTGGATTTGTTGGTAACAAAGAAGAATGGAATCCATAGGTGTTTGGCGAGAAGCATTTGGGGGAATGATGATTTTAGTTGGGATGCTGTTAGAAGTATAGATATTTTGTTTTTCAAGTAGATGATATGGGATGTTTTGTAAGTAACTATGATACACTATGCCATAAGGGTGCCTTAATTTGGGGTTAGTGGGGTGGTTTTTTTCCTCTCACAAAATCTCTGTTTTATTCCTTTTGAATTTTTTCTAAGAGGTTTTTAACTGACCTGATCAGTTCCTGCCAAGTTTGTTATATTGTCGGTGTAAACCTCGGTGGTTGTCTTTGTTTAACCAAAGCTCATGTTTTCTTGGCATGTTTTTTCAATTAATGAAACCAAACCATTAAAGAAAAAAAAAATGTTTGGGTTGAAGATTAAAAGGATGGCCCAATGCGTAAGGCTCCCACATGGTAAGGTTTAGGGAGAATAGATGGATACAACCCAACCCCCATGAAGAGAGACTGTTTCTAAGAGTTAAGAACCTACGACCTCCACGTCACAAGGCAACAACCTTACTTAGGAGCATTGATGCCTAGAATGGGTCATGTCCTTATTAGTAGGCAACTTGTTGAATCCAGTGGTTTCCCCTTGTAGCTTTGTTGTGCTCTTTGGCACTTAATTTGTATGGATTAATGTCCTCTTTTTCTTTTCTTGAGTTTTATCTAACTAAATTTTTTTAAGAATAGACTTTAACTAGCCTCGATCTCTACCTGTCAAGCATTGTCAAGCCTTGTTAGGTCTCTCCACGGTAACCGTGCTCATAACTGTTCTTCCGATATTCATACAATGAGGCAACTAATTACCCAAAAGAAATTAACAATGCCCCTTTTCTCAAAGACTTAATTCTCATAAACACTTCCAACAAGTTGAGTATCACATAGCTTGGCTGGCAAAACGCAATTATGTTAACAAAGAAACTAGAAATTATACAGAATTAATAAGGTATGAAGCACATGTTTCTTGGAATATAGCACAATTAGTTGGAGGCTAATGTACAAAAGTAATTTCACAATTACAAAGACAGTTCTATTATATAAGTGCGAAAATTCAGGCACCATTTTCAAGTCCACCTATGCCAAACTAATAATATAAAATAAAATGTTCCCCCACTCTCTGACCCTTTCTCGTCAATGTCAAAAAAGGCCTCTCTGTAATTGCAATTTGCATAAACATGTCAACAATTATTAAATTTATAACTTGCTGGTGGTGTTTGTGCTCATTTCCATTTTCTTACCAAGTTCCAATGTCATTCCACAAGTAAGAGGAAACAAAAGCATGGACATATATAATAAATTTTGCACTTGATAAGAGACTGAAAGTGAAATATTTTTAAAATTTTTAATATTTTTAATGCATTAAATATTTAAAATTTTTATCTTTTCCATATAAAATCTCTATTTACTAATTCTTTAACAATTGTTGTCAGCAAAACCCATATAATATTTCAATCTATTCCAATTTTGCTTTTAATCTCGCTATCAATCCATCGAACAATTGATGTGGTCCAAAAGCCAAACATGTATGAAAATTCAGTGTAACCGAGCAAAACTACATTTTCAATCCATACAGGGCTATACATAGGGCCACCCCCATACATTACATTATATATTTAATTACACGTCCCTACATGCCAATTCAACCGCAACTTGCAAAAGTGGCTAAAATTGCAAGAAATTCTTAGATATTTTTAGATCAAGAAAAATGTTCTACTCTGTATCATTCATCACACATCCGTTACTACGTTATTAAAAATATAGAGAACCAAAAAGTCAACAGTAACCTTTGAAACTGATGTATGCAAAGCAAAACATTTTCTATTACTCTTTTTTTTAGGTTGTCTGCCCAGTGTCCAATGCTTAGCCTTGACTAATCCGGGTCGACCCGGGTTGCGCACCTGACAAAACATTTTCTATTACTCTAAAAACATGTAAAAGTTTCCCATCTTAAATAGCTAACACTAGCCCCGGGAGCGACCGGTGGTAGAGGTCGCGGGGCTGGCTCTGCCACAAGGTCATGTTGTACTCCCGCCTCTTGGCCTCCCAACCCGGTGGGCTGAGGTCCCTAACAACGAGCCACGTGTTGAAGTACTCCCTGAACTGAGTGATCAACCCACCCTTTAGAGTCCAAACATGGACCCAATAAGCAATACCTTCCCACCCTTCAGTGATCACACAATCCCCAATGGCAGTGACACTCCTAGGCTCAAATTTGAAGCCTTTGTTGTGTGGTGTCTCCCCTGTGAGCACACGCATCATGTGCTCGCACTTTGGTGGGCCATGGAACCACCACTCAAGGTCTGTGGCCAGGAGGTTGGACACCATGTCCATTTGGCCTTGTCCTAGGAGTGCCTTGTAGAGGGACTCAACTATTGCCTTGTTCTGTTTTTCCTTCATCTCTGGCATAAGTGTGGATTCTTCGTAGTTTCCTTGTGCCATTTTATTTTTTCTTCTTGGAATTGTTGTGGAGGAGTTTATTGGCTATGTGTGTGTACACGATTTCTTTTTGGGTTTTTGGGGAAGTGGAGTTTGTTTTCTTCTCTTTTTTGTGCATGGCAAATATGGCAATGGGGTTTACATTTTTATAGGCATAGGAAGGGAGAAAAATGTCCAACACGTGTTACTTTTTGAGGTCATGAGTGATATAAATTCTTTGGGGTGGGAAATTTCATATTTTAGACATGAAAATTAAACCATTGAATATGTGTGTAATGTTTGCAAATAGAAAAATTCTTCAGTGCTATTAGAGTAAGAGAAAAAATCTTGTTCTATTTTATTCACTACTTAACAATTATTTGGGTTCGCTTGCCCATTCTTTCTTGGTGCTATTAAGGTTTCCTCCACCCTATTATTGAGTAAAGAAATTAACTCATTTGAACTTTAACAAACTTGTCCTCCTAATTAATTAATGTCTTTTTTAAGAATCAAATTGAGGTACTCTCAATAAAGTTGTAATGTGTCTTTATCACTACATCAACACATTGTTGCTAAAATTGTTGTCATTTGCACAAGGGTTTTGTTCCCAACTTGCTCATTGTTAGTATGGCCTACTTAATTTGTATACTTCTGTGAATTAAAATGTTATTCAGCATAACTCTCACTCAAATTCAGAACTAGGATTAGTTAAAATCTAGTGAATTCTGCAATTAAAAGGGAAAACAAATTAAAATTTACAGACATCTCTGAATTTATTGAATGCTTATAATCAAAAATATTTATTTTTTGTCGTAAAATATTTATAGATGATGATTAACTATTAAGAGCAGTTAGAAATTGAACTTAATCATTATGAAACATGAAGAAAAGAAACCGGTCGACTAGATGAGTCAATTCTTGTTAGTTATAATTTTGTACTATTATCCAAAAATAATTGACATGTCCAAGATATATAAAATTCCTACTAAGAATTTTTCCTTATTATGGTTAAGAATGCATAGACGGTGAAGATTGATTACTTTATGAAGTGGAGGATTGGATGGTGTGGATTAATTAGCCCCTAGAACTTTTATATAGCTGTGATTAATGCTGCACGTGTGATATGGCAAAATCTATCACACCCAAAAATTCAAGTTTGACAGCAATCATAAGCTATTAAGCTGGAAATGCATTTATGAGATGATACCGATGTGGAGTGCATGACAGAGCCAAAACCAAATTGGGGGGTTATTTCTAGAATGACCAATATACCCTTTTGGAAGGTTTTAGCTTGTCATTTTGAAAACCATATTTGTAGTCCCTCGATTTTTCAAGTGTAGTCTGAAAGTGCTATGAACTTAAAATTGACACTTTTGGAATGTTTTGAGCATGATCCTTCTCCTCTTGTTTTGTCCAGCATCCGTCAAGTGGAATAAGAGACAAATGAACTAGACATTTTCTATTTCAGTTACTTTTGATTATAGCATAATAGCCATGATCGAGGGGGACAAAACAGAAAAGGTTTCCCTAAGGTTATAATACTGTTTATTTAGGCGAATCATAGATAATTACCATATAATAATGTTAGCAACCTTCTTTCATGAGTTAAACCTATATGCACTGTGATCTGATGAAGAAATGACCAAAATAATGGGTCTGAATAGCCTTGATGACCCGAAAAACGATCTAACTCAATAATATGTTTGCGGGTTAGTTGGGTCATCACGTCAAATCGAGTTCAACTTGATGAACTCATTTCTTAATCTAGTCAATATAATGATGTGGCTATTTGATTATTTTTTTATTAATATTATATATTTTTTACGTTTTTAAATTAATTATGTTTTCTACGAAGTCTCCCTTCCAAACCTTTCTTCACCATTCTCTCACTTTATTTGCATTTCACTCTGCCCTACCCACAACCACGCATAGCCGTCGCCTAGGCCATCATTATTCGCCATTCATCCAACCTATATCGCCGCTTTCCTCTTTTCTTGCTACCAATTGAGGTGTGTCGTCATTTGTTCGTGGGATCTACAAGACCTCATCCCTTGCTGGCAGGAGCAACTATAGCTTCTGAAAGCTACCGCCACATTGCTTCTTAGATAATGTTACTCACTATAAAAACTTAGGTTTTTTTTGTCACATTACATACATTGTTTCAAGTAATTACTACACATATTCACAATTGTAAGTCAATATAAAAGTAGGGATATGGTTTTGTTTTTTGTCTCAATGGAATTACTGGTGTCTGATCTTATTAATTACTAGAAATTTGACTAATCAAACTAGACCAGGTCGAAATTCTCAAAGTGGATACGAGTTTCTAGTGAGGATATGCATGTTATTTAATAGTTAATTAACCTATACTTTTTTATTTTCAAAACATTTTATTTCCTTCAACTCGTGTCCACGAAGATTATGCATTTTGGTGATCACTTTAATGCATGCTACAAGAAAAAAGGCATTTAGTGGCAGTTAAAAATGCAATTTGTGGTGGTTTTGTAACAACCATTAAATCCACCATCGGCAGACATATGACGGCGATTCCATATATTTAGCCACACTTCTACTACGTGCAGCAAGAGAGTTTTAGTGTCATTTTAGCTTGCAAAAGGTTCTAAAAGGGCATGTGCATGTTGGTCGACCAAGGAAAGGGGAAAAAGGGTTCTCTGAGGGTGGAGGCGTGATTTTAGTGCAATTACCATAATAACCTTAAAAATCATAATACATTTCATTTTTTTTTTTAATGTGCTGCATCGTACACTAAACTTAACATATAAGCCGGGTGCATTTTAGCATTTGCCACGTATTTTAATATACCATATTTTTATCAAACAAAACTTACTTATCATCTTACTTATTAACTTGCTAGCTAAATTTTTATGTACAAAATATAAGTAAAATGTACAAAAATAAAAAATAAAAAATAAAATCTTACTAATTGTTTTTGCGATATATATTCCGACAGGCATGTGTATACCCTAGCTAGCTAGCCAATGAAAGTTACGTTAAAAAGTTTCAACTGCAAACAGAAAAGAGAATTAAATACATGATGAGTTGGGAGAGTTTTGTGATTCAATGATTGACGAAAGTGAGAGTGGATAGAGAAGGTACTTGACATTAGATGCATGAAAGAAGAAGATGGCATTACGAATGAATTTGCCATTTGGCATCTGACATATAATATGACAGGCTGTTACAACCTTGACACAGTTTGACTATTCAACTTTTCAATTCAAGTCCATTTCATCGACGGAGACCTAGCACCTGCATGCATGCGCCATTTCGCCATCACCTAGCTAACCCTACGGTTTTTATAGCCATTTTTTTCTTTTAATTATTAGGAGCTTATTAAAGGTTAGTGTGCCTTTACAGAACACTTCGTGTCTGTGAAGTATTGAATAAAAATAGATAAAATAATATTGAGATTTTACAAAGACGATGGTAATTATGGTGGCGTATGAATTCTAGCAGCAAGGTGAATGGTAGAGGTAAACCGAAGAAAAATAAGTAAATAAAAAAAGGAGAAAAAGATGCAATGCAGTGAGTTGTTTGACCAAAAAAGAGACTGCAAGCCAAAAAGCAAATAAGAGGTGCAGGAGTTAACATAGGTAATGGGATAGTTGGCAAGGTGTATTTATATTTTAACCTAAATAAATTAATTTTATAAAAGTAATGGGATTTTTATTTTTATTTTTTTTTCTTTTCGAACCAGGTCGGGTTAGATCGGTTCGGTGTGGACCCAAGGAAAACAGGTTCCGCCACGTGGCGGGTCCACGTGTGACGCCACGTCAGCGACGTTAACTAACACATCATCGCCGTCCATCACCCATCGTCCACAAGGACCAAAATCAAATTTTCATATTTTACAGGGACTAAAACTTATCATAATGGACTAAAACTAAATTTTTTCATATTACAGAGACTAAAAACTTAATTAACCATATATATATAAAGTACTTTAGAGTATCAATCAAACCTTTTGAAACATCTCAATGTTGATGGTCAGATAGTGGGGGTCTTCAGTAAGACAACTTGTGAGTAATGCTCGAGCAAAATGAAAGATGCACCAATGGCAATAGCCAAAGGTGAGATGGTCAAAGCTCTTACTAAGTGAATGAGAGGAACCATTAGGAGGGGCACTAGAGTTTCTTCGATAAAGCTACCAAGGTCGAGGTTGGAGTTTCTCCGTTGAGGAATACAACAAGTATTCTAGTGTTGTGTGTGGTGTTAGCCATGAAAAGGCTCATGATACCATGAAGACGTTTTGAATAAAAAAATGGGTTGCACTCAAGTGTGAGTCATATCATAGAGTTTATTCAATAGGAAAAATAGATTACAAATGATCGCTTATTGATAAGAACGAAATAAGAGATAAACCTAACCATGACAAATATTTGAATTTAAACATTTAAAAGTAAACTTAATCTAAATCTTAACTAATGGTGTTTTTTCTCTATCAATTCTTAACCCAAGTTTCCTAGGTTGCACTTCTTTTATGGTTACCGACAAGGTACTTACTGATGGATTTTTAGTGTTGATGAAGTCGTCAGTGTTCGAAAACTCCATCAATAATTAAATAAAATTTGCCAATAAATTTGTTGGCTTACCACGTATTTCTTGTTGTGTCTTTTGACCAACATTATCACGCTTTAACCCTCTAAGGAAGCCCTTTGGCAAATCATGTTCACTGTTTACCAGTTTGGTTTTGGATGGGAAGGGAGGAGAAGGCTTATGAAAATTATGCCTTGTCCACGAGTTTTAATTTTTTGGAGGGGAAGACAATTGATGTTTTTATTGACCCTCAAAATCCTTCAAAATCCTCATTTTATAGTTTTCCAAATTGGGAAATTTTAATTGAATATATCCTTTTATCTTTATTAAAACTTTTAAATACCAATTTTACCATTCAATTAAACATGTTAATATATTCAATTATTATAATAAAGGATACAATTAAAAAAAAACAACATTGTAAGTTATTTGTTTCCTTCCTCTTGAGTATTTTCAACTCGTGAATATGGGTAAGATAAAACCTTTTAAATCCTCTCATTCATTTGTCTTTCATTCCCCCCTCAAATTTTCTTGATGTTTTCTCTTCCCTTTTCTTCTAAACTCATGAACATAGCATCTGTCTAGTCCCTGCTTTCAGTTGAGGCCGAAACATCTTTAATCACCATTCATCCACAATTTAATCCTTAATCTTCTTCCTTAGCAAATTTTAGTACTAACCATATTATAAGCACTAAATGCACCCCCGTTTTTTAGGATATGGAGATGCACACAAAATGAAAATCATGTGACATCCATGTTCCAAAAGCCATATTTAATCACAATTTAACATGGGCATATGAGGAACCGGTCGTGGAGATGAACACACACTGCTACACATACTCTATGGTCCATCAATTTAAATCCCTTAAATGTGTCATGATTGGAGTGGAGCCCTTCCTTAGGTTCGAAATCTTATTTTCATCCACACCTAACAATATTTTTTTAGAGTAAATAAAAGTTAAGTTGAATTCGATAATAGTTATCTCATCAGAGTCAGAGCATGTCTCTAAGTTCTTTGAACATTTAAGGATGCATTTACAAATCATTCACTTAAGTGATTCTCACATTGACATTTAAAATCGCACTCACATCCTTTTGAAATAGAAAAAGTTCCTTACCAATTGTACTCCATCTTTGGCCCACGCCTAACAATGTGATCCATACATATTTCTTTTCGGTTAAATTCAAAAATAGCTAAAAGGACAATGATTCTTTGTATACAGGTCGACCTTGCAATTAAGAGCAACAGTTGGATCCACCAATGTATAGAAACTTCTCTAGTACATGGATTTTGGACATTCTTCTCATGTACATTCAATAAATCAGCATAGCCCACAAAGCAAAGAAATTTAATTGAGACTACTATATGTCTTTGAAAGCTTATGGATGAGAATTGAGGAACCATCCACTTTTATTGTCCTTTAGCCAACATTTTATGAAGACTAAGTACATATTTTTAGTGGTCATCCTATGTATTGATAAGAACATGAAAAATAAACCCATTATGTTATTTGACATGCATTAATGGCTTCTCATGGCCTCATCCTCTCTTAGCTCTCAATTATTGGTCCATAAAATACTATAGTTAGATGATTGAGTGGAAACTTGGTAGGAGAAGGATCACTTTCAATCCAGAGAAGCTTGCATTGTGCAAAATTCTTAACTAGTCACGATTTAACTTGTAGGGTATTGTATTGATATACAAAGATTTTGAAGCAATTAGAATGGTGTTTGGTTTCTATTTTCATTTTTTTTATTTTAGTTTTAATCACAAAAACGTCATGTTTTCAATCAGTTTAAAATTGAAAAATAGAAAATAGAAGCACAAACTAAACAGGTTTTATGATTTCATTTTTCATATGAGAATTCATTCTTCTTTCTAACCAATTCAAATAAGATGAATCAAGGTTTTTCTCCTTGTATTTTTTTAATATATTGTGTATTATATATATTTGGATTTTTTTTATTATTAGCTTTCAATTTCACCCGCATGTTTTGTGAAACTTGAATTCTTTTTCACTTAGCATTATTTTTAATTAATTAATTAAGTTATTGATCATAATTTATGATCAATTCATAATACTATAAGAGGACATGTCGCTTGTAATCAAACTTGATAGGAGCAAGACAGGGAAAGATTTGAAGAGGTTGGGTGGTTTAATCGTTTTCCATTCGAGTGGCGGTGACCCATTGACACTTTTGATAGGGCCAGGCCTTGCGGATTTGATTTTGATATCGATTATACATTAGATGTGTTATATGTAGTAGCCAGCTGCATGTCTTGGTGATCACAAAATCAATAAAGTCTTGGTGATCACAAAATTAAAAATGATGAAACAGATTTAGCATTTACAATTTTTCTTTCATTTATTAGGGACTAGAGTTTAGGGATCTCACTTTAAAATATCAAAATTCCTTTTTATGTCTAGATTGGGTCTTGTGTTTCTTATTTTACAAAATATCGAACCCATCCTTTTATTGAATTGAATTAGTGTGAAATATGACGTGAAAAAAATGTGTGAAATGTATCGCAAAAAGTGGATAGTGGATAATGAATAATGATAATATAGGTTAGGGTGATTGTGCGATATGACTCAATTATCTCAATTGGCAAGAGTTTATTTCATTAGGTTTGAGTTTTAAAAGTTTGACTTGGTACGCCTTTTGGGTTGGATGTGAGGTGTTTTGCTTAAATTCAACTTGACTTTACGAAATATTAGTTTATATGTGAAAATTTAACATAAATTTTTGACAAATTTTTATCTATATGTATTATTGACAAATTTTCGACGAAAATTCTAGAAAAAATAAAAGTTGATCCACGAAAATAACCAACAACAAAGGACAAAATATGTTGGCACCTTTTGGCGCTATGAAGTATCAAAAGTTTATAGACGGATACACAAACGATTTATAGAGTACTTTTTATTATTATTTTATATGTAATACTACAAAAAATTTCATCGGCATGAATATATATAAGTTTTAGTGTCGCTAAAAGTTAGGGTATTTGTATGAACTTTTGTTTGTTGGTATTTTAATTATTATATACCATTAATGTAAAAATAATTTAGAGTTTAAGATTTAGGATATAAAAGAGTTTTACATTGTTCTCTAATAATGTATTTTTTTATGTGAGACTTTTTAAATAGTAGGTGTGGTAGTAGATCACTTTTCTTGATATAACAATACGTAATCTAAGCTATTATACAAAGAGAGTTCAAAAAATTTACTTTAGGTATCTCTTAATTGGGATAAAGTTTTATTTTAGGTTTGAACCTAATATTGTGAATATTTCGTACTAAACAAATTATGAGTGTGTTTGAAAAAACTGTAAAATTAAACTTATGTCAATAATCACTTATTTCAATAATTATTTTTTTATATAATCAATTACATGCGAATTAATTTAAGTTTGAATAATTCAACAAAAAGGTAATTTTAACATAATTTTTTTGTTTAAATTGTATAAAAAAATCTTTTTTGTATGATAAATTATTAAAAAGGGATATATATACACACACAACTCAAATTCATTTTTTGTTTTAAATTTACGAGTGACAATCATTCAAATATAAGAAGATATCAATACTCTCATATAAACTTGGATATCAAAGGAAGAACCTATATATATATATATGTGTGTGTGTGTGATATTTTATTTATATTATACAATATTTTATACTTAGGGTCAAATTGATAAAATCCTGGAGAAATTTTTTTTTTTTTGTAGAAATAAAAGCAAAACAACTTTTTGATGTAGATTGTCCAAACATCAGGTGCTGGTTCCACTAACCAAAAATTTCATTACAAAAATTATTGCTTATTTTTTCGTCTTTTACCATACATCTTCCATTTCACCACTACTTCCTTTGTATGTGCTGCTTCGGCTACGCTCTCTTTTTTTTTATAGTAAAAAAGTAAAAATTTCTTAATAAATTCATATTTTGTTATTTTATTATATTCCCTAAAATATCTCTCCAATCACCCTCCTTACACCTACTGTTTATACACATTATCGACACACATGGTCCACAATTAACCCATACAGGAGGCCCATAGTCTAATAAAGTAAATTCATTTGGTTGTAAAAATTCTAAGGGTTGTCTAACAAATGTCCGATTACGAGGCTTAAAATAAAATATGTTAAGATTTCTGATACTTTTAATATATTGAAATTTTTATAAAAAATTTTAATACATTTTTTTCTTATTAATTACTTAATAAGTGTTTTTAGCCTACTAATTAGCAAAACCCAAATTCTAAATCTAGGTCGCGTTTTACTAAAATATTTCTTTTTGGGTCTTGTCGTGAAAAAGGGCCTCAGGCCTAAAACTACAAAGCAGAGCCAACATTTTTTCAAGACCAACATGAAACTACCCAAGTTTCTGTCTAACGAAGCCCAACAAAATAGATCAACCCGGTTTAAGAGCAAGCAACATCAAATTCAAACCCATTCCACTTCCATTCCATTCCATGGATAAAGAAGAGTATTTAACAGCTGAAAAATTCAACATTTTTGAATTGAGTAATGCTTTAAGGACTTAACAAATTAATCTACAAATCAATATATTCATTCTTATGAATAACTCTTGGTAGACAAAACATGGAACAAAAACCTAAGTATCATTCATAAAAATAAATAAATTAATTTGTAAATTAATAAGTTAGATCTTTTAGAAGAAAAAAAATCTTTTGAACTATTGAATAAGCAATGAATTTGTAGTAGAAAATGGGAAGAAGTGAGAAATCAAGATAGGTTGGAAAGAGCATACAATAAAATAAATATATTAAGACACTAAATTATTACTAAAATCAAAATAGTGAGAAACATTATTCTCGTAATTATTGTGATGAAGTATTTAATGTTACTCTATCTTCTAACAAGTTCACTTCCCAAAGTTCGAATCCAAATCCTCATCTTTATAGAAAACTTAGTTGCTAATCACTTGTCCTAACAACTTATTGGTCAAAACACCAAATATTTCCTAAGGCACATCCATATCTCGCAAATCCTTCTCCATTGTTGGAATCATCAACCAATCATCTAAACAATAATAACTAACATCCAATTCATCCAAAGAAAAAGGCGATTCATTGCTAATCACATTAGAATCTTGTTCCATCCCAATACTATTATCTTCTAGAAAAGGGTAATCCAATTTCTCACAAGCCATATTCTCATCTAAGCCTTCAAGAAATCCTAGCCACCAAGTATTATATGAGGAACCTTGGTTCTTCTTCTCTCCACAATCTCCTTCCAAAGGCTCAGCCAACAAAGAAGGTGAAGTTGTAGACCATGTGGGCCCTGGCAGAGGCATGGCCTCCAATAAGGGGTAACAATATTGTGCATCCGAGAACATTGAAACACAATTGATTTCACAGTTTGAGATAATGTTGTTACCTGCTTTCACATTGGGCTCTTCTTTCTCATTGACACAGCATGATGGTGGTGCATGATAAGCAAAATCTCTTCTAGTATCCTCCACTATGTCAAACACAGAATGTTTGGTTCCAATTTCTTCTTCCATGGATCAAATTGTTTCCAATTTCTTAAGGAACTAAATTAATTGCAGCAAGAACAAATTGAATTTTGTGCTGATTGGGAATTTTTGGTAGTTAGCACTAGCAAGTGGTGATGGAAGGAGTGTATAATGCACAAAGTGACAACGCTAGAAGTTGGAGGAAAATGGGGGCAGCATGTATAGTGAGTGACACGTATGTGTCGAATCCACTAGAGACATCAATCCCCCTCTCTTTTTTAAGCATTATGCCCACCCATCTGGTGCTTTTTTTCCCTGCACTATGACTCTGCATCTAAATTAATAATCAATAAATGTTATTTGTAATAATTTTGAGTGGAACGTTATCTTGACTCACTCATTATTTATTATTGGATGAGATTTAATGGGGATGTGAATCCTATTAAAATCTTATTTAATAGTTGATGATGAGTGAATCAAAACAATGTGCAACATAAAATGAGTTTAAATAACACTTCTCATTCGTAATGCCCCATCATGTTGTAGCTATATAGAAAGGGAAAATTATTTAGAGTAAAGTTCTAATTTGATCATTATCATATTACTCATAAGTTAGTTTGGTCTCTAACAAAAAAATAAGGTTCTCATTAGTTTTTGTCATTTTTAAACATAGGTCAAATCAATTCCTCAAAAGTAGGGTCAAAAGTGAGTCAAAATAGTGTGTGAACTATTTTCAGTTCGATTTGTTAATGATTCGATAAACTGAACTCATAAGTCAAGCTTTATCTCAAGATTTCAGTTCATTTTAAAGGGAACCAAGTTTGAATTTGACTATGTTCGACCCAGTAGCTCAAGAGCCGGTTCGATACATATATATTTAATTAATTATATATAATAATAATATTTTATACCAACAATAACAAAATTAGGTTATATATTGGTTATAATCAATGAATGAATTGTATCATCTTTATGATATATAAATCATGTTGTAAATATGATATGCACTTGTTAAAATTTAAAAATTAGATCAGACATCTAACATGACAAATACTAATTAAATAAAAAATTCAAGGTTAAATTTAAAAGGTTCAATTTGTATTTTATTTGAACTGATTTGTGAGCTAGCTCAAGCTCATTAATTTTTAAGTGAATTGAGTTTCAGCCAAAAAATTTGGCTCGTTTATTAATGAGTTGAGCCGTGAATTGAGTTCATATTAACGATCGAACTGTGGGTTTTTTTTAAGCTTGAGACAACTCACTTTTATTTCTACTCATAAGTGTTTTTTTTTTTCTTCTAAAAAACGACAAAGACTAATGAATTCTTTTTTGTTAGAGAATAAATTGGCTCTTAGTAATTTGGCAGTGACCTAATTAGTCCTTTACTCATTATTTAGTAACTGTTGCGAATATTTTTTGGAATTATTAACCATTCAGCTACAACTGCAATTGGGCTGTCTTGATCTCATGCATACTGAGTCCTACAATTGGGTTTACAAGGCCCAAGATTTCAAGTATACACTTCAGTTGGTATGATGGATATCATGAACTATTTTGATAAAAACCAAAACCACTAAACTAATTTTTCACTGTCCAAAAATATATAAAAGAACCAATTTCTCAGTGTTGACAATTGTAGGTTATGGATTGGATATTTTGGTTAAAGGTAGGTTCTGATTTCTTTATTTTTTTCTTTTTGCACCTAATGTAGGTTCTAAATTCATTCCTTGAGCATTTCTTGAACCATCACTTCTATTTGAACATTTTGCCTATGAGGTAGTATGTAAGGCTTGTACATCACTAGCTTATCCCCTTCTATGAGTGGGATTGCATTACTGTTGAGTCTCTTTGGTTGCAGGCCTTTTAGTTGAGTCAAAAAAACCTATATTTCTAAGTGTGGGGTTCCGAAGAACTAGTTTTGGTTCCATGTTTTGTGGAAGTTGATAATGTGTTTAATTAGTTATAATGTTCATTTTGGTAATTAAAAGTATAAGTCCAAGTCACCTTAGTTATTCAAGTTGAAATTTTGACTTTTTGATATCTGAAATTGTAAGTTACAGGTCAAATTAGTTCATCAGTTCATTAACATTATTGTCTTGGCATATTTTTGCTTATTTTTCACATTAAATGAAAATGTAATAACAGCTAAGGCACTGTGGCACCACTAAAAGGCTAAAAATGTGGTTATGGCGACATTTAGATCTACAAATCTCAGTTGCTATTACAACTTCATTTGCAATCGTAAATGCTCACACAATCTTATATGTGGTTTTTGTGCTGCCACAACTCATCTGTAGTTCTAGTCATTGTTACAATTTTATTTAATGTGACAAATCAATATGTAATGATAATGAACTAGGAGACTAATTTGACCTACAACTAAAAATTTCAATAATTAAAAAGTCAAATCTTGAATTTTAATAACAAAAGTGACTTGATCTTCACTTGCAATGATAAAAATGAGCATTACCCGTTTAATTAGGTTTTCCCTGTTGATGTTGGACCTGAATGGTAAACACTTGTGCTATATTGTATTGGTTTGGGATAATCTTTTAAGGTGATGAAATGGGGTTTGCAAAGGCTTGGATAGTTGTGGCAGTGGCATAAGGGAGGTGGTGGTGGTGACGAATCAACTAGAGAGAGATTTCACATAGAGAGAGAGTAAAAGAAAATGAGAAAGAAGAGGGGCATCACGAGGTGTTAAACTTTAGTCTTACTAACAAATTCTTTCGTCAATAAGGTAAAAAAAATTAAGATGTGACAAATTTTTCTCTAAAAATAAAAAATTTAAATATCGACAAAAAGATCTGTGGGCAATATCGTAAACGACTTAAAAAAATATTTATATATATGTAATTAGTACAGACAAAAATTTTCATCAATAAAAATTTGAGGGTATACATTTTGTGCCAAAGGGCACCACTTGGTACCGACGGTTAACATTTATGTCACTTGCCGCGATTATTTTTTAGGTCAGATTCATTTCTTTACTTCCAATTGATTATCCTTCAAAATTTTTGTCGGACAAAAATTTGTTGAGAAAGTTGGTTGGTATATCGCTAATTTGAATGAATATAATTCTGACACACCAATTAAAAATATTTAACATTATTCTATAAACAAATAGAACTAATTAATATTGTGGTGAATTTGCTTTTACAAAATCCAGATAAGTGTTTGCTGTCTTAGTATGTAGAACAGCAAGAGAGCATGAACCTTCTTACTTGTTCTGATCCATGACACATACGATGCCCCCAACGTGCCTTGAAGCCTGGTACCACTTGCAAGTTGCAACCTTAATTTCTATCTCAAAAACTAGATGAAGGGATATGGTTATTACACGGCACATGAATTCAAACAATAAACAATTGCACACACAACAACCAATAACAAGACACAATTTGATGATACCAATATTATTTTGACCTGGATGCAGCATGTGTGACAGTGTGGGATATGGTGAACTTTTTCATGTGTTTGTTTGGGACAAAATTGGCTCATTAGTTCAAAGTTTAGGGTCCTTCACGTGGGGCAGTTCTTAGTGCTTCTTTTGAATTTTTTATTTTTTTTTATTTTTTTAATGATTTCTTTTGACCTTTTAAATAGAGCGGACAATATTGGAGAATTTTATTATTTGCAATGCTTTATTTTTCCTTTTTTCACTTAAAAGATGGTTCAATAAGTGACTTATTAACTCACTCAATTCTTTTTTTCTCTGAAAAATTGTTAGGCAATTTTACTTTGTGGAGTGATGGTCAAGTAAAATTACTCTCAGAGTTATTTTTAAGATTCAAACTCTTAACATTAAAGGTAAAGTTATCCAGTTAACGTTATGGCTCAACCGGTGATTCACTACTAGAAAAATAACATTTTGTAATGAAATTTGCGTGGGAATCACCTTCTGCTACAACAGACAAATTTTCCTATTGCAACACGCAAATTTACATGGAAATGGGTCCTTACGTGGAAAGTTGTTCCTTGTAGAAATTTCTGATTTTGCGCTGAAAATATTGTTTTGCGGCAAAAGAAAAATTGCTACAAAGTCCCCTGCAAACTAATTTCATTTGAACACTTTGCAACGATGTGATTTTTGTTGCAGATTCTACCGCAAAACACTAATTTTCTTTTAGTGTTACTCATTCTCTAACTTAATTTCCTTTTTTCCTAAAAATTGCTCATACAATTTTAAGTTAGGGTGATGGTTAAGTAAAACTGTTCTCAAAGTGTCGTCTTTAACATTCGAACCTTTGGCATTATAGATTAAGTTTGTCTAACTTTATAGCCCGCTTTATTGCTTACAAAAGATATTTAGCAAATTGGATACTTTTTTATTTTTAAATGTGTAGACTCATGAGTAGATCATTTCATGTAAACACATCACATAATTTGGTTGTGTGTTGATTTTTACGGTTGATTACATTTGTCAAGATATGAAAATTATGACCGGTAAGCAAGGGACTAATTACATTACAAAAGTCTCTGAGAACATTTTTTTTATAAAAACATGCATTTTAAACTTTAATTAAAAACAACTAAACTTCTTTTCTGAATAAGTATAAACAAAAGTCTTTACAGTGAACATAATTATACATGTAAAATGCAGAACCGATCTGAAGATTTTGCTTATATACAATTAGAGCACTTTAGACATTGACTCACTTATAAAATAAGATAAAATCTAACATAATCATATGGATAGCTTCACCTCAATGTGACTGCTTACTCAAGAATCATGTTGTCGCTACAGTTGACCATGACCTCCACAAAACCTTGTTTCTACATCTTAACTTGCACTTGGAGGGAGAGTTGAGGGGTGAAAACTCCGAGGAGATCCTTAGTGAGTGAGCAATCACCCATTGTACCCACGAGACGTTTCGAAACATGGACATGGCTAATGTAATACATATAATAATTATCATGCAAAAATATTATAATATCTTAATAATACAATTAATGAAGCTTCCATAAAAACATTAAAACGAATAACATTTGGGGAGGTATCTAGATAGACAAAACTTGAGCAATCCAGTTTGGATATATATGTTGATGTCCGAGCCACATGATCTTGCCCTAATTATTTCATATGTCTAAAACCTATTCTACATGACAATCATACAAAGTATACTAGGGTCAACATAAACTATCACTGATTTATAGTTCAATCCTAGATCTCACTCCCATGAAAACAATTTAAATAAAAATAATATAAACTTGATAACTGATAACTAAAATAATTGACATGATCATATCATACACATGCAACATGATGATCTTTATGCATTTAAAATGACGGTCCCATAGTGGTTCTCAAAAAGTTTTTCATAATTTGTAAAATTCTTTCATAAATGAATTCAATAAACAAGTTTCTATCGTTCGTAACGGTGAATATGATTTTCATAAATAAATATGATAAAACATGCTTTCAAAAAAAAAGGTTCCAATAAAACATTGTTATAAAGATATACATATTTTCATAAATCAAGTTTGCATAAAAAAAATTCTATAGAAGCGTTTTCGTAAATATTCTTCATAAAACAAATCCTTATTTTTCGTAAATGTCAAACCATTAAACTAAAAGCATGTTTTAAAAAATATGAACATAAATATAATGGCTAAAATAATTCGTGAGCAACAACCTACTCACTTGTATTGTCATGAGAGTGGTGCTGCAACCTGTGGTGACCTATGAAACTCTGAACGATGTTCCCAGACTGAAACGAAGACATACATAGGAATTACTAACACATTAAACTAAAGCAACGACATAACTAGAAGCAAAACAGTGCAACTGGCGCTGCTCCTGAATGCTACAGTGCCCTAACAACACTGCCACACTGACTCCACGAAATTTTATGCTGGACCCAACTCCATTGCACCCCTGGAGGGCCATTGCGCCACTACGCTAGCACAGCCACTAGCAACCCCTAACAACGAAGAAAAAGACAAAGGAGAAGGCTAAGGGACTTACCATTCATGAAGAACATTCAAATGACCATCTACGCAACTAAATCTTCACAAGGATTCACACTTCGAGTGACTCTCACTTGCACTTGTGGAAAAATAAAAAAATAAAAAAGTATCATTTTTCAATGCTCATGAGGCTAGACTTTATTTATAAGGAAAGACTAACACCTCCACACTCGCCCACAACTGATGTGATACTTTTGACTATCAATCAGAGTGCTATGACGCTCTCAAAGTGCAATGATGCTCAAACACGGGAGCTATGGCACTTCCAGAACGTTATGGCACCCATGTCGGCTATTCCTAGCGCTATGGTGCCCTCCTGGTGCCATGGCACTATTATTGGGATTCAAAAGTTAACTCTTTTTTTTATTATGAGGGCTCACTATGGGTTGACGTAAACATTTTTTCTTACACTTTAAGGTAATTAAATTTAAGAATCATCATATCATTCTTCTATGATTTTCATATTTGACCCTAATTTTTTAATTTATTGATGAAAATTTACGCATGATTAAGTTATGTGAGGTTTTCTCGCAGAGAGGGTTTATTACTTCATTTCCATGTAGGCCCATATACAACTTAGTTTTTTTTTTTTTTTTCTCTATTAGTTATCTCATTTGTTTGACTTGATCTTTGACAGCTTCGACAGTGTGTGAAACATAAAAGCATAGCATACAATAATTTTATTTGCCATAAATGGCATTATTACCTAGCTACATAAGCTACATAGTAGGATCCTATTTGGAAAGGATCCCGAATGCAAACACACTTGAAACTAGTACTCTCTCAATACAAAGAAGCAAACAACTCATGCTTCACGCTGTGTTGATTTTGTCTGTGACATTGTGGCGTTTTCCCATCTTCAATGTATTGAAAGGTGGACTAATTCTCTGTTACAGTGTTATTGATGAGCTGTAAGCCTGTGTTATAAATGTCATTAATTTGGATCTATTATAAGTTGCAAATTCAAAGTTGTTTTCTACGAGGCTCAATAGCTTTTTGGACTATATACTGACACCAACTTGATTGCTTTAATCAATTTTTAAGTCCAAACTTCAAAGGATTTATGTTTATGCAGTATATTTTAGGGTAAATGACTATGCATGTTCGGATAGTCATCAAGAATTTGTTGTGAGATATCTGTCTAATCATAAACTTTTTTTTTCTTTTTTATTTTTATGGAATACATGATGTGTTGTGAGATATCTAATTGCAACTAAAACCCCTTAACATGATAGAAACATGTATAGGTTGATCAAAATGTGGGTTTTAGATTACCTTAGTTATAATCGGAGGTTTGGGAGGTAAGAAACGAATGTGCGGCTGAGTGATTTTTTTTTTTAGTGAATCTTTGTTCCTTATGAGAAATAGCGGCAAAGTGTAAGGATTCCAACCCTCAAATAAAAGGCTAGCTAAGAGGTAGGTGAATTAGGGTAAAAGTACATAATAAAGGGTAACGATAAGCTTTCATAACGAGGTTGGTAAATATCCACCTTCTCGATTTTCTGAGATAGGTTTATCCTGATTAGAACATCCCTTGATACACAATCTACTCAAGGGAGAGGCATAACTAGAGAGCTTCATTTAGACTCATTGACTCCAAGTTTAGCCTGACCTGCGGTCCTTCAACACATTGGTCCTTCTTGGACCATGTTATTAGTTTGTAGCCAAACTTAATAGCACACAACCTAGTACAGATCATTTTGTTAGAATTATGTAGTAGCAAGAATTTGCCAAGAATCAAGAAAGGACAATTGGATGAGTCTGAGATTAAAAATAGCACAAGATCGATCAGAGAAAAAATTTGATTGTCTAATATATCTTTTAAATTGCAGAGCGGTACATGATTTCTACTCATACTTAAAATTCAAATAAGAGAATTGTTACTCAGCTCGACAACATTTTGTGCAACACTGCACAACAAGTTTTTCAACCAAAGGAACTTAGGTTTTTTACAAAAATCAACAAGGAAAACGTTTCCTGATTTCACTACTAGAAAAACGTCTTATACTAGCGAATTTTGTTAAATTATTATCGGATTTTTAAGTTGTCGGCGAATTTTGCATCGGAAAATATATTGGTCATTGGTAATGTATTTGTGTCAGATACGATATTCGACACAAATTATCAGTGGATTTATACATCGATATTGATGGAAATTATTGGGTAGTAATAGGTATGAGGAATGCATATTTTTTTAACACTTTATTGGAGGATAAATCCATTAGTATTTGTGGATAGTATAAAATAATATTTCAATTTGTAATGGACGGATATATCCATCGATAATTGAAATATTATTTGAATATAATATACAATTATTGACTGATTTATCCTCCGACAATCATGTAATATTTTTTTAAAAGATAAATATTTAAAGTAGCATACTCAAGGGATTGCAACCTAATGAATTATAGTTCATTTACATTAAAAAGTCTCAAACATAGACAAAACTAGATTTAAAAGTCTTACTAGGTATTTATTTCTTCAACATAATATAGTCAAATACATAATATAGGTTTGCCTAATTTGAAAGTTGAAGATTGTCTTCATCTTCTTCAGATCGAACTTCATCATTAAATTCTTCTTCTTCAACATCCTCCGTTCCTAGTATGTGTTGTTGGATGAGTAGAAGTTCAATTATGTAATCTCCATCCTCTATTTAATTATTATGTAAATTTATTGGTATCTCGCCCTCAACAACTGCCCTAGTTAGGATTGGGCCATCCACTTGAAATGTTTTGTTAGGTTCTTTCTCCTCTGATTTGTTCTCAACCTTAATGTGACCACCTGACTTACTTTTCATCACAGCCTTCCAATTTGACTGCCTTTGTCCAGGGTAGTGTGTATGTGTATAATATACTTGTTTCTTATTTTATGAAATGATGAATGGATCATACCCCTTACACCTTTTCGTAGGATTAATCTCTATGATTTTGGAGAATTGTGTTCAGGTTCCACGTGGATAACTTAGACCATACTACTCACAATAGAAAAGCACAATCTAGTTTATCCTCCCACTGTGTACATACTCAAATTTAAGAATCTTTTTAAGCACTTCATATCAATCATCATTTCTTGCACCATTATCAGAATATCCTCCTTTAACCCAAACACCATATTGTCCATTTTTTGACATCTTGCCCATTCAGAAATCTTTTTAAGCACTTTGTATCATTCATCATTTCTTGCACCATTATCAAAATATTCTCCCTTAACCCAAACACCATTGTTGTCTATTTTTTGACCTCTTGCTCATTCAGATGTATGGAACTTGTATCGATTAATATAATAAATGGGTCAACTAATGGCTTTATTCGTTGGTCTCTAAGACAAGATAATAAAGTCAATATTAGTGTTACAATGGGTTTTCACCTACACATATAGATTAAAAATTTAATATTAAATTGATGAGAATATAACAAATAAAGGAATATCTTTATCGCCATATTACTATTGAATAAATACATGATTTCTGAACCATGCAGGAAATAATTGATCAGAATGTTGATCACCATATTCTAGTTGGTACTTCCTGTAAAAATTGCATAAAAATTAATAAATATTTGATTTGATTAAATAGAAATACAAATTGGGCATGAGAGGAAAATGATAGAATACTCACTCATATAATGTATGCACTTCATTACAATTTAGCAAAACAATCAAATGAGCTGCCAGTTTTTCTTATTTGGTCAACCAATGATCTTTAGATTTTTCAGCCGCACAACCAGGTTAGTTGAAGAAGGGAAAAGGTGGACTTACTCGAGCTTTCACCTTCGTCGCTGTTTTGTCCCGCTCTAGTTCTCATGTAGTCGACATTGTCATCAAAGTGATATGAACAAAACTAAGACGTCTCATTTGACAAGAATGTCCCACATATTGAACCTTCCACCTAAGCTCTATTTTTTTTACAATTCTTTTAAACACGCTTATGCTCCTTTAGAACGGATACATCCACCCATATTGAACTGGACCATACATCTGGGCTTCATATGCTAAGTGAATAGGAAAATGCTCCATTGATCAAAAAAATGCAGGAGGAAAGTTTCACTCTAGTGTACATAGAATAATCGAAATGTTCTTTTCCATCAACAATAGGTCTTGAAACTTAAGGGTGGATGAACATAGGTATTTAAAATACTAACTTAATTTGGTTAACGACATCAAGACATTTTTTGGTAGGTATTTAAATACAATTGGGAGTAAACACTGCATGAAAACATGACAGTCGTGGCTTTTCTTGCCACACAGTTTCCCTTAGGCAATATTTACACATCTTCCTAAGTTGGAAGCATAACCGTCTAGCATTCTCAACTCATGTTGCCACTGTAACAGATTTTGTATTTGTCGTTTTGTCCAATGTGTAGCATGCCTTGGGCTTAATCTAATGACCATCTGTAAGAGGATTTAAGCATAACTAAGGACATTTATTGTAGAGTGTCAAGTCTAACTGTGCGTTGTAATTGTTTTTGGTTCAATCAGTGTCCATAATAGTATGCATTATGTTATCAAACACATTTTCTCAGTATGCATCACATCTAAACAATGAAGAATCAAATTATCTTTTCAATATGGCAACTCCCAAAATATATTATGCTTGGTCCAATGATGTTTTACCCCATAACATAGAAATTTATGACTTTTCCCTTTTTCAGTTATTTTTTTATAACCGCTTAACCCTCCTCCAAATCCTTTGCCCACTTAGTCTCTCTGGAGACTCACCATCCTTTAGTTTGTTCACCGTCAAATCGTACTTGTTGCACCTAAATTGATGTTCAAGGTCTAGGAACACTCTTTGACAATCAAACCACAAGGCTTTTCCCCCATTCTCTAAGGTGAATGCTTTAGTATCTTCCATAAAAATTGGGCATGCCAATTTTCCCTATGTCATCCACCCACATAACATCCCATAAGCGGGAAAGTTGTTGATAGTCCACATTAGTGTTGTTCTCAACATGAATTCTATTTCACCAAAACATCATAAGTGAGGACACCTAGATTCCACAACTCTTTGAGTTCATCGATCAAAGGTTAAAGGAAAACATCAATCTTTGCTTTAGGATTAGTCGTACCAAGGATTACACAAGACAAAAAATAGATAAGGGTCTTTTATACACATCTTAGGGGGAAAGTCATCCACGCTTGTAATATACACTGGTTCAACCCCACCCCAATTTAAGTGGACTTTGTCATACATCCATAACTGATTTGTAGGAAACATGATTATAGAATGCAACCACAATACCAACGTTCAAATTACATTAAAAAAAACATACATAAATCACACAAATTTCATACAAAAAGTTTCCTCCACACACAAATAGACACACACACACTAACACTTACACCCATACACACAGTTTAAATAATAATTCAAGTCACAATAATAAACAAAATCAATTACCACACACATAACATATTATCAATGACCTAGCTCAACATGAATTTTACGTGATAATTATAAAGTACCAACAACGTCAAGTCATCTAACCTATAGTCATTACCAAGGAAAAACAAAAAACAAAAACCCTAAAAGTGGATAGGAGACAACATGGCTTAGTGATAGTGTTGAGGAGTTTCCCTTGGAGGTGTTTCTTGCAGGGAGGATGACGGAAATGGTGGTCAACTCCTACAGGTGGAAATGACATTCGATCGTTCTGGAGGCTACAAGCACGTAGGTAAAGGAGTGCAGCGGTGGCGTTGGTGAGGCAGAGCGAGAACGATGTCGGTGAGGGAGGGTGGTGATAGCATCGAGGAGGGACAGTGGAGATGTCAACTTCTGCAGGTGGCAGCAGCGTCCGATAATTGTAGAAGCTACAAGTTTGTCAATGAGGGAAGGCATCGTTAGTGAGGCAAGGAGAGGGCGACGCCAGTGAGGGGGGCGCCGGAGGCATTGAGGAAGGAAGGCAGAAATGGTGTCAACTCTTGCAGGTGGCAAGGACGGAGTGAGAAGCGTTAGGGAGGAATAGAGGAGGCGGCAGGGTCATCAAACAATGGTGGCACCGGTGAGGTTAGAGAGAAGGAGAAGAGTTGGGTCAGAGAGAAAGAGGAAAAAAGAAGGGAACATATGAGGGGTGTACTAGTGCATCATTTTCTAACGGATAAATTTGTTGTAAAAACTATTTGTCACAAAGGTATTTAAGTAAAACGACACATTTTGTTTAGGTAGGAGTTTTCATGCCCATTTCAAAATTCATTATCGATGAATTTTTTTCACCGATAAAGTTGAAAATTGAAACGTCAATTTTAGTTACTGGTGGATATATCCACCGATAATTATCCTAAACCCTTAGCCTTAAACCTTAAACAAGTGATATCAATTTAATCCTAAATCAATTACATGCATTTACGAGGTCCCACAAATTATTCACACAAATTTTTTTGTCGTTTTCTCTTCTGTGTCTTGAGACGGATCTATATATCTACACATCATCAATAAGACATATAATCAACACAAAGTAAACCCTCATACCTCCAATTACTTCTCTCGAGAAAAAAATTAAGATGACTATGTCACTTTGATATACATGCCTTATAACTAGCTAGCTAGTTGTTGAAATTTCTCCTCGACGTTTCAGCAATTGTATGATTATCACTTGGTAATCATGGAAGCTGAATGCCTATTTTGTTACCTGTATATATGGCGGATCAGTTGGGTCAGGTTGGGTTGGATCAGCGGGTTAGCGGGTCAGACCCAACCCATGTTCATCCCTAAATTTCACAATGTCACCAAAGTATATACCATTTAGTTGCATTTTAATTCCTTGTATTTATATATATGGAGTAGTTTGTCTCCTTCGGCAGAGTGGTCCAGCCCAAGATACTGGTCAGAACTCACCTTGCACAAGATCTTGAACTTGAACTTGCTATTGTTATTTTATTTTTTATTTTAATTAAAGGACATAATGTCCTTGACCTATATGCGCTCCAATTCATCTTTTGTCCATGCATTCCTGGCTGTCCTAACAGACTTTTTTTTTCTAATGTTTCAACTAATTAACTTTTCTAGTACCAATGACTTTGATTTCCATGGCATGAGATTGATGAGGTCAATCACACAAACCTTATTTTAAGAGCTAGGTCATCAACATGACAGCTTAGATAGATACTAACCTGGATCTTCTCATGTTAAAGTACAAAGTATAATGCTGAAGAAAATTTTAGTGTATGTAATGATTAAGGAAAAAACTAATGGTGTTAAACTTTGCAAATCTCTGCATTATCTCGAGTTAATTGTATCTTAGAATAAATGAAATGGTCAATTATTTTATTAATGAACATTCGATGCATGTAACTTTTTTTAAGGGTTTTGCTAACCAATGTTACAAGGGCATTAGTTAAAAAAGTTAAAATAGTAAGTTTTGAGCTTCTAAAATATTCAATGTCATTAAAAACATACAACTTTTACTTTTTTTTCAATGCAAAGTTTCTATTTTTTGCTTTTTCAATAAGTGTCATTAGTAAAATCCTTTTTTTAATTGCTCAAGAGGTGTTTATGTTAGTCTCCTTCAAAGTTTGGTGATCACTGAATTTAATATATCTCTCTCAATAGAGTATTTTTCATAACACAGCATCTGCAATCAAATCACTGATCAAATGTTTAAGAGACTCAATCATCTACCAATTATATGAGACTTTGTTAATCACATAGTTTACTATATGTATGTAAATTAATATATAGATTAATTTAAATAAATCATATGATATATGAGACTTTTTGTGACAGTGAATATGTAAGTAAATCACTTTTATTAATGTAATATTACTCATTATTGAATTTATGTTTAAAATACTTTTAATCAAGAGTAAATCAAAATTAAATTCATATCTATATTGCATTTAAGAATAGGTGGTTTCTCAAGGTTGATGCATATAATCGATTTCTCTAAATCTTGGGAACATTTTTCTTATTCAAAATCAGTGAGGGCGTTGTGCTAATTAGGCAGATACTAGTGGGTGGGTAGCTAGCTAATCCTGTTCAAAGGATTGATTAAAATTTTAATTAAGCTGACACCGATAACCCACTTTGTGATAATAAAACAACGAAGCCCCATTTAATCAGACCAATTGTTGATGTTCCTTTTCTGTTCCTCATTTTTGTTTACATTAAATTTGATGTCACCATATAGTCAACCAACTTTTTATACGTAAAAGGATCTGTATTTCTCTCTTCTATTAATTATATTTCACTCCGTTCCTTCTCTTTCCAATTTCTCACGGTATATCTTTCTTTTCTCTCTCCAATCCCGTTTCTTTTCCCTCAACTGCGCACCACGTCGCCTCATTTCCCTCTCTCTTTATTTACACATCCCTCACGTCGCCTCCTCAAGTATGCCGTTACACCACCATCGATAGCTTTCAAATCCACTCTCCTCCTCCATCAAGTCCTTCAATCAGCGTCCCAAACAGCGTTCAAATCCTCCATCACGTACGCTCACATCGTCTCTCCTAAACATCCTTCAACTACCGCCCCAAATGACATTCACAACGTCTCTCCCTCTCGTCGTCTCTTTTCCTCAACACGTCCTCTGTCATTCTCATCACTATATGCCTCAGATCAAATTTCGTTTATCATCTCTCTATCCCGCAGATCATTTTTTGTATTGGAGTTTATTCAATTTTATTAGGTAAGTTTGTTCACTACAGTTGTACAGATTTGTTCATTTTTTGTATTGAGGTTTGTTCATTCTTATTAGGTAAGTTTGTTCATTATAATTAATAAAGCTTGGTCGTTTTATATGAACAAGTTTATTCATTTTTTGTGTGGGGGTTTGTTTAGTCTTATTAAGTAGGTTTGTTCACTACAGTTAATAAGGTTTGTTCGTTTTATATGAACAGGTTTGGACGTGAGGGAAGATTGGGAGCGGCGGTTGAAGGACGTGAGGAAAGAAGGAAATGAGATTGGAGAGAGAAAAGAAAGAGAGAGGGTGTGAGAAATTGGAGAGAAAAATATAAATTAAAATATATTTAATAGAAAAGAGAAATACAAATCTTTGTACGCAGGAATTTGGAAAAAATTGGTTTATTTGTGGGACATGGTGTATTAAAAATTTTGATGGCTACTCGTTGGTACAATTTTAGATGTACATGTAGCACTACACTTTTTTTATTAACAAAAATTGTAAAAAATATTACTTTCACAATCTCAAAAGATGGAACATTAATAGTCACTCTCCTTTTTAATAAAGGCATTTTTCATAAATTAAACTTACCTCTTTATCCTTACTAAAGACTAAGTTGCTTACCGTTTATCCAAATAACTTCTCAGTTCTTTTAGCTTCTTTAATTGTTTGGAAGCTGACAAACCCAAATACTATATATACATAGAGATAAGTTTATACTAACTACTAATGTTTAAGGTTTTTAATTGAAAAATTGTTATTATTTTATTTTCTTTACATTTTAAATGTACGAAATACATTTACAACTTAGAAGTCTGAAAACTTTCCTTTTTGATTCTATCATTCAGTCTACAGCAGCCCTATGTCAGCTAGGACGATGACACTTATATAAGGGTAATGTTATATTTATACATAAGAAACTGACATCAAAAGGAGGTACCATAAAATGAGAAAGAAAAAAAAGTACTGATTTGTGTTACATGAAATAAAATCTTTCTATCTCATTTATGTGGCTCCTTATTTGTCTCACTAATAAAAATGTGCAATACTATTAATAGTTTAAAATGATTTGACAAAAATTAAAATTTATGAATAAAATAATGTGAGTTATCAACCTATAATTAGAGGAGACCTAAAATGAGATAAAAAAAATTGAGATACGAGATTCCGGTATGTTTTATTACCACAAAAAAAAAAATATTGGTTTGTGCTACAAATAACAAATTTTAAAAAAAAGTGTAAGTGAGTTTGACATCAATCATTTTATTAACGTAGAATATGTTGTTAAACTCTTTTAACATTTATAAAGAGTTTTACAAATTATTTAGTACCATGATCTTTATAATGATAACAAAAATCGAATTGATAAGAAATTTGAAGGATACCTGCATTCAACCAGGGTTGAGAAGAAACCTCCTTGTCCTTGACATAAGCCAAGAGTAGGTACTAATCAGCGTGTATCATTTTATTTGTATGAATTATTATTATTTCTCACTTTAACTAAACTTTTAATGTTATAATTAGAGTTGTCCACATTAACCAATATAGAATATACATTGTCCAATAATTCACCTTCCTATGCTTAAATTGTTGCCTTTTATCTTAGTCTTAGAATCATCATATAATGAAATGCAATTTTAATGTCTGTGTGACATTAATTTTAGCCCAAGAAAATGAGGTACGGACCATTGAAGATTAAAAGAATGAAAGTATAAAACTATAGTGACTCGCCTCATAGGACACTGCAGACACTATCTCACACGATTCTCTCTTATCCCATCCCACTATTAAAAGCATAACAAAAAATTAAAAAATAAAAATAGAAAGACTAAACAATTAACATCATGCTCTCAAGAAATAGTTAGAAGAGGGCATGCTATGCTAATAGGGATTACTAGACATCATATGGTTGGTATTATTAATTCAATATATAATGATTAGACTCTTCAAAAATTACGAAACATCAAATAAAATAAGGAAATTGTCCTAATTTAATTAGAAATTTTAAATTTATACTTTAAACATGTTGCTGCGTTAAAACTCAAAAAAGAGGATATTGACTGTCATAATAATTCTACTCGATTCAACCACTATTGTCTCTAATATGATAATACTTGTGATTTTGAAGAAATTTTTTTTAAAAATTTACTAAAACTACATTAACTGAAATGATTTTACAAGCTTCGCTCGATATCTTGATTTTACATTGAATCACTAATAAAAAAAATTTTAAAAAAAGGAAGAAGAAAATTAAAGAACATGAAAATTACAAGCCAATACAATTTCTTGAGGTGGTGACACCACCATCCACAACAAGATTATGGCCACTAACATACTTTGATTCATCACTAGCAAGATAAAGTGCTGCCTCAGCAACATCCTTAGGCCTCAAAGTTGTTCCTCTCAAATTAGCCAACCCTCTCACAAACCCTTCCATCTTCTCCACTTCATCATGTGAAGGCAATCCAAAATTGATGCCATCATCATCATCATCATCATCATCATCATCACTATTTCTCCATGCATTCACAAGCATTGATGTGGCAACCCCAAATGGTGAAATGCAGTTGACCCTTATCCCATACCTCCCTAACTCACAAGCCACATTCTTTGTGATTCCAACTATAGCATGCTTTGAGGCTGTGTATGCATGTGGTCCAAGACCCCCCATGACCCCAGCAACGCTAGAAGTTGAGATGATGCATCCAATTCCCCTTGGAATCATGACCCTTGCAGCATGCTTGATCCCCAAGGCCATTCCCTTCACATTCACACTCATCACCTGTTATGTCGCACAGATACGAATACGAGTATTGAGTACGGTATAATACGATACGTAAATATGATATAAAAAAGGGATGCGGAGTATGTATTTAATAAATTTCTATAATTATACAAGAATTTAATTGTTATGTACTATCAATGTAAAAAAAATTTACATTGTCATCTAATCAAATCATTCATAAGCATGACTTTTTAAATAATGAATGAGACAATCAACTATTCTTACTTATGAGATAAGATTTAATTGAATAATAGTGCAAAAAAATTATACTGCATGTGCATAACAATTAAACTCATTAAAACAATAATAAAAAGATAAATATTAAAAACAATGATAATATGATTAGAGAAAAGTAACTACTGATAAGGATATATTAAAATGAATGTGATTGCAAAAAGTATCACACCAATATTGATATGGGATACAATTAAAATATGGATAGGGCACCAATTTTAAAGTATTTGTGCATCATAAGTCTTTACCTTGTCAAACTCTTCAGGGTCAAAGTTGATTATGCTCTTCGAGCTTTTTGATTGATTACCCAGGACACCAGCATTGTTGAACATTATGTCAAGTTGTCCATAGTGGGAAATTGTGGAATTGATTAAATTCTGAATGTGTTCTTCATTGGTGACATCACAATGGACATAGGTTGCTGAAGGAGATAGGGTTGAGGCAAGGATGGTTCCAAGGGAATCCTCGACATCAGCAATCACAACCTTTGCACCATTCTTCACAAAGACCCTCACAGTTGCTTCTCCTATACCTCTAGCACCACCGGTTACAATTGCAACTTTTCCTTCCAACCTATAACAAAACAACATCATTAATCAGTTTGATATGATAGAAAAATAGAACAAGATTGAAAGATTTTGAACTATTCATTTATGGGGTGTAAGGCATTTTCAGGTTTTTCAAATATGACCCTCGATTTTCCTTTTTCGACTGAAACATAAGGCAACTTTTGGTTCTTGTCCTCAAATAAAAAAGACAGAGACAGTGAGACAATAGAAACATGTGCTCAATTTCATTCTTTTTTGGAATGATAGAACTTGGCACTAAATTTTTCCCAACATAAATCAAAAGCTACCTTAATATTAGTATAGCATGTTTGGATTTATAGTTTATAACCTATGGTTTTACTACTACATTTAGAAAGGTTTTTTTTTTTTTTCATTTTTGCACAAATTATGATTTGAGATCCAAAATCATGTTGAAACACAAGTTTGGAATGTGAAAACTAATAATCCAAGCATGACTGCAAATGAATGATTTGTGAATTGCATAAGTGAAAAGAAGAAAAGAATGTGGAAAATGAAAAAGGGTAATAATGATTTTGAAATTGAAATTTTAGTACCTTCTAGGTGGAGAAGAAAAACTCGTGTCTCTTGCAAGGAGTGGAACTCCTTGAAGGGGTTTCTCAGGCATTACTTCAGCTGCAATCATGGTGGCTAAGTGTGTGCCCTCCAATGAGACAGAAAGAGAGAGGGAGAGAGAGAAACAGGGGAGAAACAGAGGAAGCAGAGGATTACAGAGAACTTGCAATTAGCGTGGGAAGCACTAGCTTACTTTATATAGGAGGAATTTTGGGCTGAATTTGATTGGATCCCTTATGCTCTTTCCATATCTGTTTTTCCTTTTGTTGTTTTTTCCTTTTTGTTCTTGAATCTTGATATGGCATCACCATTATTGTTATTTTTTATTTTAGATATCATTTTCCTTATAACCCTGTTTGCCGGGATTTCTTTCCAACTTCGACGTATATAGGATCATTATTAATATATTTCTTTTTAATCCTAGATCATTGTTTCCATTGAAAAAACTGGTTTCACACCTATTTCATGGGACAAATATTCTATGTTATTTAATTTATTAATTTTTAATAATTTTTTAATTAAATTTATCAAATTTTGTTATTATTTCATGTTTTATATGATTAGAATAAATTTTTTACTAATCAAATCATTAAAAAATTAATTTATAAAAAATTTAGAGATTTAGAGACTATAAACTAATGATACACCTCTTTACAAATATTATAATAAAAAATATAAATTTATGACATTAAATAATTTAATTCACAAAAAGTCATATTAATACATGAAATAATAATAAATTTTAATTAATTTAATTATAAAAATTATAAAAAATAAATTAATTAAGTAGCATCTGATATTTAATATCCACAATAAACAAGAAACTAGCGTTGAAAAATGATACGAGTACAGCTTGCAGAATAATAAATTCAAGGCATGAGTAGTGTGCAGACTATAGTATCATTGAATTGCTTTTGAGTTTGTATTAAAAATTGGTTTGATGTGATCCTGCTGCAGTTAAAATAGTAATCTAATACAGTTCACCATCGGATAAAAAAACATCGAACAGTTCATAGAGATAAATATTTTGTGTATAACTCAAAGTTTGTTAATGATCGTACAATTCACTCTTTTTAATATTTTTTTTTCCTTTTTCATATTCTTTAGTTTTTCTCTCTTCTTCTCCAATCTCTCATTTTTTTTCATTTTTATCTTATTTTTTATGAATTCAACAGTTTTCATTTTCGTTTCCATTATATTCATTGTTTTATGCTTTTCAAATATTTGTGCATATATGAAGAAAAGTTTGTGCATGATTGTTTAAAAGCTTGTGTATGTCTAGTTGGTCTAAAGCTTGTGTATTCTTGTTTAAATGTTTATATATGTGAATACAAAAGTTTTCTTTTTTGTTTACATTTCCTTCATATTTTTTGTTTCTAGGTGTTAAAAAGTTAGTACATGTTAATTCAAAAGTTTGTGTATATGCTTTAAAATGTTTGTGCATGGTAGAGAGTGAATCCATGCGCTTAGAGTGTGAGTGGGGAAATGGAGAGAAAGTGACAATTAATTTTCGTTATTAATATTTCACAGATCCAGTTTGATTTAGTTTTGTATTTAAAAAAGTTTGTGCATGTGTGTAGATAAAATTTGTGCATGTATATACAAAAATTTGTGCATTCGGTATCACTTTATAAACTATGGGTTTGCAACATTTAGATTATATACCTAGCATTACTCAAACACAAAACAAATATGTAATATCCAAATAATATTATTTATTATTTTTTGATAGAATAATATTATTCATTTTGTACTTTAGTTAGCATTAGGATCTTCTAAAGCATATTTATTCCTAAAATAAGAAAGTAAGAAATATTTACTCTTAGATACAAAAGTGGATTTCCTTGCCAAAAAATTCAAAAGTGGATTTGATATAATATCTCCTTAAATTACTTAAATCATTTAAGGGAAAGTAGTATCAATATTCCTAGACTTTCATTCCATTATAAGTAAGTATCTCAAACTTCTAAATCTTTTAATTCAACCCTTAAACTTTTACTTACTTACAATTAGTCACCACTATCCATTAAATCTTTCAATCAAATCTTCAAATTATAATAAATTTCATAGTTAAGCATTATGTCGAATTATATTAGCCTATTACCAAAATCTTAGAGAACGACACGTTAAAATCTATGAGTGTTATGCATCAAAACTTTTTTTTGATTTTTTCTTAATTTCTATTTTGTTATCTCATTAAATATTATTTAAAAATATATTAATATATTAAAAATTAAACATATTTAATAATATATTTATAATAACCACATATATTTTTTTCATACATAACATGCAATCTCAAAGTAAATTAAATTAATTTTGTTACGTGATTTATTTTAATTTTTTTAAAAATATATTAATATTTTTAAAAACATTAAATGGGAAAATAAAGAAAATATTTGAAATTCGGTAATAGCATTGTATTAGAAAAATATTATAGCTTAAGAAATTAATTAAAAATTTTATAATTTTTTGTGATTCTTTGTAAGTAAATTAAAGTTTAAGAATATAATTGAGAGATTTAATAATAGATGGTGACTATTTACAAGTGACTAAAAATTTAACATTTAAATTAAAAAAATTTAAAATTTAAGGTACTTACTTATTATTGAATAATAATGAAAGGAGTGCGGATGTTATTTTCTCATAATTTAAAGATAAACAAAGATCCCTCGTTTTCTCACTAGAAAACAAGGTTCATAAGATTTTTCCCTTTGTTGCTTCTATGCTTCTTGATTGCCATGTGCAAATCGTTTTACAAATTGGCAGTTTTCCTTTCTCTATGTTTTTGTTTATCTTTGTTTTGGCGTCTTTAGGACCGTTAATTCGCGTCCAATGGATATGACTTGTATGACTGGATTCTCAGCATTTTGAAAATTATTACTATCACTGTCGTTATTAGCAGTATTATAATAATAATATTATTATGTATGAAATAGTATTGTAATTTTTGTTGTACAAAGTACAATTTTTAGAAGGTGGTTTTTCACGTCTTCTTTTAGGAATAAATGCTATCTAAACTTTTTTTTATTTTTTAATAATTTTGAGAACTAAATTTATTAAATTTTGTCATTATCTTATGATTTAATATGACATATTGATATGTCATATAATTTAGTGTAGTGAGTTAATATTTTTCAATACAACATTTATAGGGGTGTATGATAAACTTAAATGATATGTAAATTCTTAAATTTCGTACAAGTCGATTCTTTCAATAATTTGATTAATAAAAAGTTTGCTAAAATTATATAAAACATCAAATGATGACAAAATTCGGTGAATTTTGTTATAAAAATTATTGACAATAGAAAAATGCTATAGGAGAGTATTTATCGTATGAAACACGTGAAAAATCATCTTTTTAAAATGTTTTATTACTGTAATTTTTGTATTTTGCATTGTTAATATATATATATATATATATATATATATATATCACACACACATATTTATACATATAAAGATACGTATAAGAATACCTTTATCAACGATGAAAATATTAGCATGCGCGAAATTGGTATACAGCAAAATAGTGCATGGATGAATGTGGGCATGCTAACAAGACTCTCACATTGGTAAGAAGAATTCGAACCCTATCCCTTTTAGAGTAGAATCTGAACCTTAATTAGCTGTGTTACTCCTTGCTAACAATAATAGTATATGCTAAGATAATAAATTTAGTAACAAATGGTTTAATTAATTAGGTTTACCTTTTTCTTTAGTCCTTTTGACTATATAGAGTCGTGTTATCATTACTAATATGCTAAAAACAAGTTATTATCTTAAATAAAACAATTTCCAATGAACAACGTTTCAAATCTTAAGCATTATAAATAATCTTTAATTTTCATTTTTTATTCACTTATTTTATGTTTTTATTAATTAAAAATCTGATATTATTAATTAAATTAGAGAAACAAATCTCACATATTTAATCATTATTAATCATTATAAATAAGAAAATTATTATATTTATTACATTCAAATAAGAAAATTCAATCATCAAGTACCAAACGTATTAAATTACCAATGTCCTGGATAAGGAAAAACGTATTATAAGAGTGTCATATAAATAATTCAATTAAATTTAAATATTAAGTGCATCATATAATTACGATGAAATAAATATTATTTCATTATATCAAATTTCAGGTAAAGAAAAACGCATCATATAAGTTTCCTATATTATCAATTAAGTTTTATATTTTCTTTTTAATCAAGAACCACTTTCAAACAATGGTTGGAACATATAACGTGTTGAATGAGCTAAACGTTGATGACAACAATAATCAATGAAAGATCCATGTTTGAGTTATCTGATTATGGACAACTCAATTTAGTAAACAACATCTAAAGCAAATTCTCAATATTGTTGTTATTGAAGAAGTTCATGACCATGGGTCTTATCTCCAGCTAGCTCACATGGCAGCAACAGTAACAGCAAGTAGCAGATGAACCAGAATGGTGAGCCGAGAGAGAATTGAGAGAAAGTAACAAGAAGAGAAGAATGGAATTGTGTGAAATGAATTCATTACTTAGGAAGTAAGTAGAATACACGGTTTATATACAAGGGAGTGAAACTTGCATAGCAAGTAACTAGCCTAACTAACTATAACAGAAAATGCAGCTAACTACTGACAGAAAAACCACTTGCTAATTGGGTTACTTGGTGAACAAGCAATTAAGTTAGCTAAAATTGAGCTCATTAAATACATAATATCCTACACCCCCCTCAAGATGGAGCATGGAGGTTGATCATGCCCAGCTTGCCATACATGGTCCAAAATGGTCCAGGTGCCAAAGGCTTAGTTAACAGGTCTGCAACCTGGTTTTGTGAGGCAATGGGAAGCAATCGCAAAATCCCTGATTGCACCTTGTCACGAACAAGATGGCGGTCAATCTCGATATGTTTTGCGCGCTCATGAAACACGGGATTGGTGGCAATATGTATGGCTGATCTATTGTCACAATGAATGATCATTGGCTTAGAGTGTTCGACCTGTAAGTCATGAAGCAAAAACAGCAACCATTGTGCTTCACATGAGGCAAGTGCCAAGGCTCTGTATTTAGCTTCTGAGGAAGATCGGGAGATGATGTATTGCTTTTTGCTCTTCCAAGAGATCAGGGATGAGCCCAAGAAGAAGCAGAAGCCACTTACAGATCGTCTGGTATCTAGGCAGGAGCCCCAATCAGAGTCTGTGTAGCCACGAATTGTGCCATCTGATGTGGATGAAAAGAATAACCCTGCGGCAGGTGCTTGTTTGATGTATCTGAGTACCCTGTGAGTAGCTTGTAGGTGCATATCTGTGGCACAGTCTAGGAACTGACTTAATTTGCCAGTTTGAGTGAAACCTGAATGCTGAAGAACTTCTGTAAGCTTGGCATTCCACTGCCTGCTAGCCTGCTTCAAACCATAGAGGGATTTCTCCAATTTGCAGACTAAAGAAGGATGAGAAATTGTGAGGCCTGGAGGTGGTTTCATGTATACTTCTTCAGCAAGGTCGCCATGGAGAAATGTTGTGTTTACATGCAGCTGATGTAAATGCCAGCCCTTAGCTGCTGTGATAGCTAGCACCAATCTAAGGGTGGTCATTTTTACTATGGGGCTGAAGGTCTCTTGATAGTCAATTCCTGGAGTTTGAGTGAACCCCTTTGCTACCAAACGTGCCTTGTGTCTCTCAATTGAACCATCCTGCTTGAACTTTGTTTTGAACACCCATTTGCATCCAATGGCCTTCTTCCCAACAGGCAATTGAGTGAGTTTCCAAGTACCAGTTACAACTAAGGCTTGTAATTCAGCAGCAATGGCATCCTTCCAACAGTCATGGAGGACAGCCTCTTGGCATGTTTGTGGCTCAGGGACTGAACTTATGGCTAATGAGTAATATGCATGTTGAGTAGAAAAAACAGAACATGACAGTGCATGAGAGATTGGATGCCTCACCGAGGATTGTGATGCTGAAGTAAGAGTGCTAGAAGGGACTATATTGCAATGAAAATCCTACAGATAGGTTGGTGCCCGGTGGTTTGGTGAGTCTCTGGGATTTTCTAACAGGTGGAATGTTGGAAGAGCAGGGTGGTGTGGGTTCCTGTGGTGATGTAGATGTGTTTGGGTTGTTGAGTGTGGTGTGTGCAGGGTACTGAATATCACAGAAGGGATCCAAGTGAGTGATAGGAGGCTGCTGAGGGACTGAATGTGTTGATGCAGCAGTTTCTAAGAAAGGAAATTGATTTTCATAAAAGATTACATTTCTTGAAAGAAAAATCTCTTTAGAATTCAGGTCCAGGAGTAAATATCCTTTGACACTTGTTTTGAAGCCAAGGTATGCACACTTTCTAGCTCTTGGTTCAAGCTTGGTCATGTGAGAACTCAAGGTAGAAGCAAAAGCTAGACATCCAAACACTTTCATTTTTGTTAAATCGGGAAGTTTGTGGGAAAGGGACTCAAAAGGGGACAATTGCTTCAAGAAAACACTAGGCAGCCTGTTGATCAGATGTGCAGCATGAGCAATAGCCAAGTGCCAGAAAACCAGAGGTGTATTAGATTGAAAAATTAGTGCCCTGGCCATGCCTAAAAGATGTTGGTGTTTTCTTTCCACAACCCCATTTTGCTGTGGAGTCTCCACACAGCTAGTTTGATGAACAATTCCATGGGAGGAATAAAATTCTTTGAAAACAAATTCAGCACCATTATCAGTCCTAATGCACTTGACAGTTACATTATGCTGTGTTTTGATAAATTGCACAAATTTCTGAACTAAAGCAGTGGTTTCAGACTTTGTTTTTATATATTATTTATGTATTATTTTTATATTTTCATTTAATAGTATTTAGAATAGCATATTACTAATCATTATTTGATATTTTGATTTTTTTTTTTTAGCTTGGTAAGATTGACGGCAGAATCTCTAACCACTACATAAAGTTTCTCAAGTATATTTTAAAGTATATGTAACGAGATATGTATCATATCTCTAAGATATGATAACATCAATTAGTATATATTATTTGATATTGGCAACATCAGTTTAGGAAATTTTGTGTAATTGTTAAGAGTAGAATCAGTTTGTGATTAGGTTTTTATTGGCCATATTAATGGCGAATCCCACAACCTTGTATTTATGTAGCACTTTCAGATAGAATGAAACAACACAAGACATTTGCAACGGCTAGCAAGGGCAATGTAGGAATAAAGAAAACAATGAGGGCAAAATAGGAAATAGCAAGTCGCGAATGCAAGAAGCAAAGCAAAAAGGAGAAACCGTTAGAGAACGTGGCCAGGTGGCCATAGAGCCGCAGAGCGCGAACGTGCGCAGGGGCGAACGTGCGAGGAAGATAAGCTCTAAATGGGATGAATTTGTTATGGGAAAAGGCATGAGTATTGTGAGTTATTTCTTCCCTCTGTGATTTCTCTGCTACTCATCTCCTTGTTCTCTGATCGACTCTCCGTGCAGGTGGGAGTCGTCGATTGCTCGTCGGCAAGGGTCACAACCTAACTCCGTCGTCCTTTATCCTCCCCGGGTGAGCTCATGGAGGAGGCGACTGAGCGTGGTGATCGGGAGAGAGCTCTCCCTATGACGTGAAAGTTCAGCTCGGGTCTTTTAATAATTTTAGCTCATTGATAATTGCCACTCTGCATTAATTTCCTTAGCAATTACTGTGTCTGGAGACAATTCCTTACTGTCCGTGTTGGATTCGAATTTTTTCTTTTGGATTATAATTGAAATTCAGCTCACTTCATAACAAATTGGTGCTTTCATAACGCCATGGCTCCAGAGAAGTCAGATATGCAGCAGATCCTGGAGAAACTAGACGAAGCAACACGAGCAAGTGAACAGGAAGATGCCCGCATAATGATACTGGAAACCACTCTCCAAACCTACCTCAAACAATCCGCGATCTCTGACAACCACGGCGACCGGAACTCACCACCTCGAGGCCACACAGACCAACCCCGACAACCATTCTGCGTGCGTAACGTGAAACTGGAATTCCCCCATTTTGATGGCTCAGGAGTGTTGGACTGGATCTTCAAAGCTACTCAGTTCTTCGATTACTATCAAACAGACGAAGCAGATCGAGTGACAATAGCTGCGGTACACATGGAAAAAGGAGCCATCCCATGGTTCCAGATGATGCAGAGAGCGTACCCGTTCCACTCTTGGCAAGAATTGACAAGAGCAATGGAAATAGAATTTGGGTCATCGCCATTTGAAGCCACTAGAGGTAGTTTATTCAAACTGACCCAGCAATCCTCTGTCAATTCATATTACACTTCATTCATGTCCTTAGCCAACCGAGTATATGGCATAAGCCCCGATGCCCTGTTGGACTGTTTCATCAGTGGACTTAAAGAAGATATTAGACGTGATGTGCTGGCTCAAAGCCCTGACAACTTGCTACGAGCTGTAGCACTGGCGAGACTCTATGAAGAGAGGTACAATCCTGGGACCAAACCGCTACCTGTTCAGCACAGGAACCATGCGTGGCAACCGCATTCAAGCTATCAACCCAGGGCGATAGCACGAACCAACCTACCTCCTTTACTTCCTTCACCTGAGGCTAATGGGGACAAAGGGAAATTCAGAATCCCAGCCATCAAGAAAATGGGTCCTGCTGAAATTCAATTTCGGAGAGAGCACGGCCTATGCTTCACATGTGATGAAAAGTATAGTTTCAATCATCGATGCCCCAATAAGCATTTAATGATTATGCAAGTGGAGGACAATGACGAATCAGCCCCGCAATTACAGGACCAAGACAATAATCAAACAGTGACAGCAGCTGAAACTGAGGAAACAACAGAAACCTTCCAACAACTTTCTATGAATGCTTTAAATGGTGACAAGGGGATACAAGGCATTAGGTTTATAGGTAGCATAAAAGGACAGCCTATTCAGGTGTTCATTGATGGGGGAAGTTCAGATAATTTCCTTCAGCCTCGATTAGCAAAGTTCCTACAAGCACAAGTATTGTCTAAACCAAAATGCAAGGTCATGGTGGGCAATGGGCAGATACTAGAATCCAAAGGGTTCATTCAGGACTTGGAACTTCAGGTTCAAGGACAAACACTCCACTTACATGTGTATCTATTGGCTGTAACAGGGGCTGAACTCGTGTTAGGCACCTCTTGGCTAGCCAAGTTAGGTGACCATGTGGTTAACTATGCGATTCCCAGGCTGCAATTTGTATTGGATGGCACAAGAATGGAGATTAAGGGGGAAAGACAACCACAGCCAGCACAATTACATCAAATCAGAAGACTGCAGCAAACCAATGTCATTGCTGAAATGTATACCATTCAATGGCGGCAACCTGATACAGATAGTGATAATGGGCTGCAACTACCAGCCAACATGGAACCTATACTGGCGATATTATTGCATAACTATATACAGGTTTTCAGCAAACCTCATGGCTTACCCCCTCACGAAACCACACCCATACAATTACTCTACAGGAAGGGGCTAACCCGGTGAAAGTGCGACCGTACAGATATCCGCACAGTCAGAAACAACAAATCGAGGAAATGATCCACGATATGTTACAAGAGGGTATCATCAAGCCAAGTTGGAGCCCTTTCTCTTCACCAGTGTTATTGGTCAAAAAGAAAGATGGTACATGGAGGTTCTGTACGGATTATAGGGCATTGAATGCCATCACTGTTAAGGATAGCTTCCCTATTCCTACAGTAGATGAGTTAATTGATGAACTACATGGTGCTAGTTTCTTTTCCAAGCTGGATCTGAGGTCGGGCTATCACCAAATCAGGATGCACGAAGCGGATACTCATAAAACAGCTTTTCGGACTCATCAAGGGCATTATGAATGGCTAGTAATGCCATTTGGGTTATCAAATGGACCGGCAACCTTCCAAAGCTTGATGAACGAGGTATTCCAACATGTTTTACGGAAGTTTGTATTAGTTTTCTTTGATGATATTTTGATATATAGTACATCCTGGCAACAACACCTATTTCATGTGGAATCAGTCCTGAAATTGCTATTAAGAGAGCAATTATTTGCAAAGCTGTCAAAATGTGACTTTGGAAGGCAGGAAATTGATTATTTGGGTCATACCATATCCAAAAGGGGAATAGCAATGGACAAGACAAAGATTGAAGCGGTAATGCAATGGCCACAACCACAGAATTTAAAACAGCTCCGAGGGTTCGTTGGACTTTCAGGCTACTATAGACGATTTGTCAAGGGATATGCAACCATAGCATCTGCCCTTACAGATTTGCTAAAGAAAGATTCTTTCAGTTGGACTGATAAAGCAAATGAAGCTTTCAACAAGCTCAAGACAGCTTTAACTTCGGCACCACTGCTAGCCCTCCCTGATTTTAAGAAGCAGTTTACATTGGAGACTGATGCATCAGGGAGTGGGATTGGAGCAGTTCTCAGCCAAGAACACCACCCCATTGCTTTTTTCTCCAAGAAACTATGCCCAACAATGCAAAAGAAATCAGCATATGTGTGAGAACTATATGCCATTACAGAAGCATTAGCCAAATTCAGGCATTATTTGTTGGGTCATAGGTTCATCATTAAAACAGATCAGAAAATCCTAAAGGCACTCCTAGAACAGAACCTCTAGACCCCCGAACAGCAGGCGTGGCTCCACAAATTTATGGGTTTTGATTTTCAAATCCAGTACAAGCCAGCGAAAGACAATATCCCAGCTGATGCCTTATCAAGATCTTATTTTCTGACTTGCTCTACAGCAGAAAATAATTGGCTAGAAGAGCTCAAAAGAGCAATACAACAGGATGGGGAACTGACAGAAATACAAGAAAAGATAAGCAATGGCCAAGGCGAGCAAGGCTTTATAATGTGCACCAAGGCATATTGTTTTGGAAGACCAGAATTGTGATTCCTAAACATTCTGCACTAAAGACCGAAATTTTGAAAGAATTCCATGACTCCAAACTAGGTGGCCATTCGGGCATAGCACGCACAGCGGCAAGGATAGCTTTACAATTTTATTGGCAAGGGATGCATCAAGATATCAAGGAATATGTCCTACAATGTCCTACATGTCAACAGGCCAAAACAGAACACTTGCTACCTGCAGGGTTACTTCAGCCATTGCCAATTCCAACTCAAGTTTGGGAAGACATAACCATGGATTTCATCACCGGACTTCCTTCTTCTCATGGATACAATGTCATACTTGTCGTCATTGATAGATTGACAAAATTTGCACATTTTTTGCCACTAAAGAAGGACTATACCAGCAGCAGTATGGCGGAGATATTCATGTCTCAAATCGTGAAGCTCCATGGAATGCCTCATTCCATTGTATCTGACAGAGACAAGGTTTTCACAAGTTCATTTTGGGAGAAATTATTCCAACTCCAGGGCACAAAATTGAAAAAGAGTTCTGCATACCACCCTCAAACAGATGGCCAGAGTGAAAATCTCAATAAACTACTAGAAATGTAGTTACGATGCTACACATACACCAATCCTTCCAAATGGGCAAAGATGCTACCATGGGCTGAACTCTGGTACAACACCAGTCACCATAGCAGCATTGGAATGACTCCTTTCCAAGCACTATATGGAAGGGAACCACCAAAGTTGGTGAGATACGAATTGCAACCAACAGACCCAATTAATTTACAAAAAATGCTACTGGAAAGAGACACACAGTTGAAGCTGTTGAAGACTAATTTACAGAGGGCACAAATACACATGAAGAATAATGCTGACAAAAAAAGGCGGGATGTACAGATGCAGGTAGGGGACATGGTATTGGTGAAATTACAGCCATACAGACAACAATCGGTGGCCTTAAGAAAAAATCAGAAATTGGGAATGAAATTCTTTGGTCCGTTCAAGATCATAGCAAGAATTGGACAAGTTGCTCACCAAGTCGAGTTGCCATCTTCTGCTCGAATCCACAATGTGTTTCACATCTCCCAACTGAAGAAATTCCAAGGTCCTTACATCTCACCTTACTTACCATTACCACTGCAATCAACAGCAACAAGCCCTATGTTACAACCACAGAACATTTTACAGACAAGGCAAGCGCAAAAAGGGGGAAAACAATTTACAGAGGTGCTGGTGCAATGGCAAGGGGTTCCAATCACAGAAGCTACCTGGGAGAACTATGAAGCAATGAAGAACAGCTATCCTCACTGCAACCTTGAGGACAAGGTTGATTTTAAAGAGCGGGGTATTGCAACGGCTAGCAAGGGCAATGCAGGAATTAAAGAAAACAATGAGGGCAAAACAGGAAATAGCAAGTCGCGAATGCAAGAAGCAAAGCAAAAAGGAGAAACCGTTAGAGAACGTGGCCAGGTGGCCACAGAGCCGCAGAGCGCGAACGTGCACAGGGGCGAACGTGCGAGGAAGAGAAGCTCTACATGGGATGAATTTGTTATGGGAAAAGGCATGAGTATTGTGAGTTATTTCTTCCCTCTGTGATTTCTCTGCTACTCATCTCCTTGTTCTCTGATCGACTCTCCGTGCAGGTGGGAGTCGTCGATTGCTCGTCGGCAAGGGTCACAACCTAACTCCGTCGTCCTTTATCCTCCCCGGGTGAGCTCATGGAGGAGGCGACTGAGCGTGGTGATCGGGAGAGAGCTCTCCCTATGACGTGAAAGTTCAGCTCGGGTCTTTTAATAATTTTAGCTCATTGATAATTGCCACTCTGCATTAATTTCCTTAGCAATTACTGTGTCTGGAGACAATTCCTTACTGTCCGTGTTGGATTCGAATTTTTTCTTTTGGATTATAATTGAAATTCAGCTCACTTCATAACAACATTATACATATTTTAGCATGGTATCAGAGCTAGCCAAGCTCTGATATCCGTCAAACATGAAGGCAGATTCTTCATGGCAGGAGAAGAAGAGAAACCAAACATAGAAGAAAGCATGAAAACTCAGGGTGATGGAACGAAGAAGATTCCATGGCCTTACAAGTTGAACGCGAGTGACAACCCCCGGTACAACTGCAAGGAGAGAATTAGGAGGAGTGGATAAGAGTTGTGAAGAGCTTGCTTCACGCTGGACAAAAATGGGGCTTCATATATGGAACTCATAAAGAACTTGAAAAATATGCAATTGAAATAGAGGATTGGTGGACGGTTCAATCCAAGACTGTCTCCTAGATTTTGAATACGATCAAGCCTAACCTACGTTCGACAGTAGCATACGTTAAGAATGCAAAGGATATCTGGAATGACATCACAGAGCCATTCTCAGTTGTGAATGGGTTGAGAATTCAATAGTTGAATGCAGAACTGGCAGAGTGCAAGCAGTAGGGAATGACCATGTCGCATAATATGGGAAACTAAAGATGCTTTGAGACAAATTGATTAACTATGAGCAGATACCAAGGTGCAAGTGTGGAGGATGCAAGTGCATCATAGCGTTGTAACTTGAAAAGCAAAGAAAAGAAGAAAAGGTTCACCGATTTTTGATGGGACCCAATGATGTGACATATGGCACAGTGTGATCTAACTTTATGGCATTAGACCCCTAATCCTTGTTGAATCAGGTGTATGCAACCATGGTGCAAGAAGAGAAGATGAAGACAATTACAAAATCAAAGAAAGAACGAGGAGTGATTGTAGGACTTGCAGTGCAAGTTAGAAATAAGGGAAAGGGATGCAATGGGCAAGGAGAGAAGTCAGTGGTGTGCTAGTACTATGGAATGACTGGCCATGAAGCCAAAAGATGTTTTCAAATCATTGGGCACCTCAAGTGGTGGGGTGACCACCCAAGGAACGATGGCGGAAGGAGTGGAAAAAGCCAGCACAAAGCACTAAGAGCACATGGAAAAGGGGGAATGGCTCATGCAAATGTGGCTCACGTTGTTACAATTAGTGGCTATGAGTAAGGGACAGAAACTAAGAGACACGAGGTTAGCACGCTCAAGCAACGAATAATGGCAGGTCTTGATGGGCATGTTAAAATCACAAAAGCCAAGTGAGATTGGTGAGAAACCTTATGATTTGTGGACAATACATAATGGTTTTTCTAATCATATGACAGAGACGTTGACAAACATTTGTGAAGAGCATACTATACACAGCTACCCGGTAGGGTTATAGAACAGACAATAGGTGTTGGATAATAAGAGAGGGGTAGTGGTCCTTGATGGAGGACTCAAGCCCGCAAGCTTTTTATATGTGCCAAAATTAAATTGCAATATGATCTCTATGTCACAATTAACTGGAGAAGAAAAATGTGTGGTACACTTCTATGAAAAATTATTTGTCATGTAGGATCGCACCTTGAGGATGCTACTTGGAGCAGATGAGCGGAAAGATGGGTTCTACTTGTATCAGGGTGTGTGTAACATCCACATTTTTATTATACAAAATATTTCCTTTCTACACAGTAAACAACATATTGCATTATATTGTTACACAGGTATCTGCTCGAACCATACAGTCGCATAATACTTTATAATAATATTGTCAACTGATAAGAAAAAATATAGTTCAATCAACTAATCAGATAAAATAGTGGTCAGCTTAAAGTCAAATAGTCAATTCGACGATTCGTCGTTGCTTTAGTAGCCAGCTACTAATCTTTTTGAGTCAACCCTTTGACCAAGAGACCACATAGGGTCTCAAGTGAAGTTCAAGATATCCTATAGAAGTTTATATATTTAGAATCCTCATTCTAAGATGATTTTATAGCCGTTGTTAGCACTTCAATTAGAGTCTTAATTAGTTCAAAAGTTGCGTTTTAGGCCTAAGGCCAATTCTGGCTTTGCTTGAGGTCTCGCGCAGAGACCAAAAATTGGGACCCACAACCACGAAATTCTCATGTGGGTAATTAGATTTTGGGGCCTAAGGAGTCAAATATAAAGCTCCATGCCAATATTTTGTTCCTCATGCAGGACATGTCTGTAACCTGTCCCCATTCACACTCTTAGTGGTCATTTATAACTATTTAATTCATCTTTTCCCTTATCCTCCCCCAAATCCAAAATTTCCCTATTATTTTCATTTAATAATTGTTTCTTCAACAATTATTCATCATACCATAAATTTTCATCATCCTCTTCATCTTCTTCTTCCAATTCTCTCCCCAAAAACTCAATAAAAAGCCTTCCAAAAACTCATAAACCCTAAATGAACCACCATTCTAGCTACCACAGCCTCTATGCACGAAATTAACCCCTTTTTTACACTCTCTAATCACTCTTTCATTATACAAATTATTCCTACCCACAACCCTCTTCATTCCTTATCTCTCCCTCTCAAACAAAACACAAAGAAAAGCTTTTTAGCCACCATTTTTGGAGCTCCAAAAATGCAACCATGTCCATCACCGAACACCATCATAAAATTCTCTAATCCTGCTGCTTCATTCACAAAAAGTTATGTCCTCTTTATTCTCTTCAAGCTCCTACTGTTGGTTTTGCGTTTAGGTGGGTTTCTAGCGCTTACGTGCTTCATATGCTTGTGCATGTTTAATATGATGATGGTTTTGGTTTTCCCATGATATTTCCTTCAATAAACTGTAGTTTTATGTCCATCCATGTCCATTTTCAATTTGGCTTTGTTAGGGTTCTTTAGGTTCTCCATGTTTGTTTTTTAATATAATTGTAGATTTGAGTTCCTTCCAAGATTGTAAGCCTTTTTCATGAGCATGGTTGATGTCAAAAGTGAGTTTTTCTCCATGATATAGCTGATTCCCTTGAGGTTTAATAGGCTTCCTCTTCCTTGTTTTTGAGTCTAGTACATATTTAGCTTCCTTGTGAAATCTTAGGCCTTGTTCATGTACAAAGTTTTGTGTGAAAATAAGTTTTATGAAAAGTTGCGGTTTTTCGTAGAGCATTTCATTTTTCAAGAGATATTAGGGTTAGAAAATGATTTTTGATGATTGTGTTAGTGTTTTCATAATCCTCATGAGATTTCAAGAAAAGTTAATTAAGGAAGTTTGATTGAAAATCAAAGTGTGTGAACATGTTTTGTAATTGGTTAAGATTCGACCGTCTAGAGTTATTTAGTTCCATAGGTTATTTTGTTCCTATCATTGACTTTGATTTCTTCTCATCATTATAAGAGAGTTTTATGAAAGAAGCTTTATCTAAAAATGAGTTTCAATGATATGAGAACTCTCACTAAGGTCTCAGCCCTAAGGTTTTATTTGGGTTGAGACTTTTGTTGTTAAAGCTTAAAGTGTTCTAATGATCTATGGTGGTTCTATGCATAAACGATGATATGAGTTTTAAAGACCACCAAGAGGTGAAGGACTTAAGTTTTCTCTTGATGATTTTCGGCCTTGAGGCTATTTTAATGACTTAGAAATTTATTTGTGAACTTTGTATTTTAATGACTTAGAAATTTATTTGTGAACTTAAATTGATATTCCTATGATCCATGGTGATTCTAATCTTAAACGATGATATGGGTTTTAAAGACCACCAAAAGGTTAGGGATTTATGTATTCTTATGATGATTTTCGGTCTTAGGAGCATTACGCTCGTAGGGTTTTTCTTGATTGTGTTTGATGATATTTAAATGACCCATGGTTTGTCCTAGACATAAACAATGATGTAAGTTCTTGGGACAAACCAAGAGAGTATAGACTTGTACCTTCTTTTCATGGCAATTCGGTTTTGGGTGTTCTTTCCAAAAAATAGTTGTGTTTATTTATGTTTGATGATATTTAGATGATCCATGGTTTGTTCCTAACATAAACGATGATATGAGTTTAGGATAAACCAAGAAGTGATAAACTTATCCTCTCTAGTGTTTGGCTTTTAAAGTGCATTGCCATTTAGTGTTTTGTTCAATAAGTCTTGATAAGGTCCACATGATCCGTGGTTATTCCAAGCATAAACAATGACATGAGTTTTGGATTAAGCCAAAGAGTGATGGATCTGTGTCTTCCTTGAATGTGGATTCGGCCACCATAGACATATGAAGCTAGCTAGGGTTTAGCTTTTTTTTATAAATGTTAGTGTTTTTGAAATACTTAAAAGATGTGAGCCTAGGTGTGTTAAAGAGTTTTCGATGAAAATTCAATCCTATGATGTCAATAAAAGCTCCATGGATTCGGTCATGGAGGAGTCCCTAGTGTTAGGGTCTGTGTTCATAAAAAGTGTATATGTATTCAAGTCTTTTATATTTTAAGGAACAGCTTTCATGCTCAAAGGTTTTGAAAAGGATGAGCTTTAATCAAGTTAAGGTTTTTGGTTGTGTTTTGGCTACAATAATCTCTCAAGTGATTTTAGTCGATTAAGTAGCTAAAATCCCCATAAAAGTCCTTTAAGAGAGTTTAACCATGAGCATCTAAAAGTCTTATACACATACAATCATGTATCATATCTCTAAGATATGAAGCATCAATTAGTATATATTATTTGATATTGACAGCACCAATTTAAGCAATTTTTTGTGTAATTATTAAGATTAGAATAAATCTGTGATTAGATTTTTATCAGAATCCTCCAACTTTATTAACAAAATTGGACCAATTCTTCAAGTCAAGATAGAAGATGAATCCAAAAGGTTCATCTCTTTTATTTGTATGTTGGCAACAAAAGAAATTATATCAAAATGTGTGAAAAATTACATACATGATTGAGAAATTAGATCATTATTATGATAGTATATAATAATGTTTTAAATGAGTGTAATTCATGTGTAAACGAGAGCAGAGTTCACATACATAAACGCGAATTTCTCATTACAGTCACCTAATTTTTTAAATCAAATTAAGTATGCGAATCTCCACTCATTTCCACATAAATTTCAAGTATTGATCAATACACACATATGTGATATCCAAATAATATTACTTCATTAGCATTAGGATTTTCTAAAGTATATTTATCCCTAAAATAAGAAAGTAAGAAATATTTCTCTTAGATTCAAATAGGTAGAGTCTATATAAAATCTCCTTAAATTATTTAAGTATAAATATCTGTCATTTTCTTACTTTAAAAACAAGTTCATGAGATATTTTCCCTTTGTTGCTTCTATGCTTCTTCATTGCAGTTTACCTTGCTCTTTGTTTTTGTTTTCCTTTGGCGTCTTTAACCATTAAGTCGCGCCCGATGGTTATAACTTATGACTGGATTTCTAAACATTTTAGCAATTATGATCATTATTATTATAGTACTGATGTATTGCACAATTGTTTGGATATATATGTTTGTGTTTATTTATTATAGATTGAACGTATAAACTTAAGTAACAAATTTGTTATTAGATAGAGTAATTTTGATTAAAATATATTAAAATTAATAATTTTTATTTTAAAAAATAATTGACGTTTAGTTGATAAAAAAATCTTAAAATTTGAACTAGAAAATATCATGCTGCAGTGATATATAAATTTTGAATAATGGTGGTTTGAAAAAAAAAGGGGGGCATTATACTGACTTATATAAGTCATGTGTTGACCATTGGCCAATGGTTATTATGACTTTACATAGCTGTATTCTCAATCCTTATTTTTTCATTATTTGAATTTGATTATTGAATGTACCTCGTTAATGAATTGTTTATAAATATTTAAATTACAAGCGCTCATTGAATTTGAAAGTGTGTTCTAGGTTCACATTAACAAATGTATTTTAACTTGTAGGTAGAGGGAAATTTTCTATCAACCTATATTTTAACACCCCTTAAAAAATTACTAATAATCGCTCCTCCTTCCACCGGCATTTGTAGGAGTAAGATGGTAATGGCATAAATATTTTGGAGATGAAACTTATCTGATGATAATATTTTTTATATCCACGATACTTAAACTCAAGATCTTGTTTAAGAAAAATAAATATCAACACATTTGAACTAATTAAACATTAGTGTAATTGCATAAATATTTAGAAGTAAAATGTCTCATTTCGCACATACGTGTATTGTTTAGTAATGAATAAATAGTCTTTCTTATTCTTCTATGGATTGACTCTGATCTATGCAATGTTTTTACACTTATATATATTATAATGTGTTATCAAATTTTAAAAAAAAATGTTATAAAAAATAATAAAAATATTTGACTCTCTTATATACTACATTAAAAGTCTTACATATGGTTATATATATAATTGAATGACAATCATAGTAGTTAAACTCGGCCCAACTCAGTCCGGTCAACCCAAAACTTGGTGACCTTGCCATGAGATAAGAGAAATTTAATTTAAAAATTTGCTATTTCTCTAAATAAAAAAAAAACAAAAAAAAAAAACCAGCTAGATGGTTCAAACCCTGAACCTCAAAGTAGTGAACACTGCATGGCTGTCGGTCCATAGTAATCATTGTGCTAGTGTGCTTAATAATAATATATAGATATAATTATTCATATTTATTTGAATTATAGTGTTATGTCTAATAAAAATAATATTTTATATTTAAAATGTGTTTAATTGTTAATTATTTATGTCATTTTATTGTATTTATCTAAATTTTCATATATTTATTTAATTATATCTAATTTAACGTTTAATCCCAGATGCGCTGGTTGAGCCAGCGATATGATAGAGCGGCCCGATCAAGCGCGGAGCAAATTTAATAACTATGACGACAGTGCGAATTTCTTATACATTGTTGATAGTGTATTAAGATGAATTTCTTCTCTTATTATCAACAAGGTAACGTTTAAAACGAAGCCACATAACAAGACATATTAATGAAATGCTCCCAATTCCCTGCTAGTATTGCGCTTCTTGGTCCCCCAAACTGTGTTCATAAAAAAACTGAACAAAGACGAAATGAAAATCACGCAGACACATACAAATTGAGCCTGGCACCATGTTTCACGTTGCTGTTTGTTTATGCATTATCTTGCAAAATGTATGTCAGACCAAACTTTGTAGAGAAAGTGACACTATCCCCTTTTCTTATTCTTGCTTTTCTTTCCTTTTTTTTATCCTTATCTTTCCCTCTCTTTTTTCTGCCAAAGGTAGCTTTTCCTTATCTTCCCTTGATTTCAATATGTTCTAAGTTGGCCTTGAAAGCAATAGGAACAAATGTAGAGCAATGGATGGGATTGCTCAAGCATAGGCTAAGTATCCTAACGTTGACAAAACATTATATTGGAATAAAAGTTGCTCAATTTGTGTGGTATAATTTATAAAGCTTGCCTCCATTTCCATCAAACTCCTTGCTAGTTGTTCTTTTTTTAGGCAATATATAGGCAATTGTAATTTATAACGCATCTGGTCTTAGTGGTATTGCTTACAAATACAACAAAATATTTGTCACATTAACTTTTAATTAATAATGAAAACAAATAAAATAACCACCCATATTTAAAAATATGGTGTTGTATTTATTTCATGCAATACAACCTTTTATATAATGACGCACTAAATATTGCATAATATTAAAATTTTGGAAGGTCATATATAATCAGGTCTTATATAATTAGGTATTATACTATTAGACCTTATTTTATCGAGTAAGACATATAAAAGGCGACAAGGAGAGAATGTACAAGGGAAAAAAAGTTTTTCTTAATGCAGTTTCAAATGGTAGTTTCTCACGTATTCTATGAGGTTAATAGACTCCCCTACTAGATTTCTTTATTTCTAACCATTTTTAAATGAGTTCTGCTACACGTACACCAAAAACTATACACCATACATACATCTCGTATTTATATACATAAAGTTTGTATTTTAACTCATGTAATGTTTGTGCACTTAATTAAGTATAGTTGAGAGTATCATTTACAAGTTCGTAACATTTGTGCACTCGTGAGAATAAAGTTTGTGCATTATTAGTGGTATATGTGTGGGTGTATGAAATTGGGTGTACATGTAACATTTTTGTTTTTAAATTCATTGAATTTTATCACTACTTTATGATCAAATATGACATGACATATTAATGTGTTAAATCATCTAATGGATAAAATATTTTTTAATACAACATTTTTATAAAGATATATCATAAGCTCAAATGGTCTGTAAACCTTTAAAATATTATAAGTTGACTCTTCCAATTATTTGATAAATGAAAAGTTTCTCAAAATCATATAGAATATGAAATTGTGACAAAATTCAATGAATTTAATTTTAAAAATTGTCAAAAATATAAAAATTTAATAGGAGGGATTATTTATCACATGCTGACACTTGAAAAACTATTTTTTTTATAATTCATAATGCATATACTTTCTTTCTTTTTTTTGGTTCTCGCATGTACATTTCTTGAGTAAGTTACGGCAAGAATTTTAAAAAAATAATAAAAATTAAATAAAAACAAATGTTTTGGGAATGATAAAAGATGATGGGCTTAACTTAGCACCTAGCATGATCCATTTAGTCCAATTTCATATGGACAACAAGTGAGCTATATGGACCTCACATGAGTAACTTGTAGGTCTGTCTTAGCCTAGCCCACAATTAAGATAGGTCCATAGTGTCTTACTTGGTCTGGGTTGAATGCATTCTTCTGTTACCTTTGATTTGGACATAAATATAGGCTGACCAAAAAAACAATAGATTTTCTACCATGCGGTTTTTGTAGCTGTGAATGAGAATTCCAGTACTTGGACTTTAATGATAATTTTACTTTTCATATTTTGGTTGATTACTATAGCAATTTTATTATTTTAAAGAAGGTTGTTGTCTCTGTGCAATGTAGGACTCTATTACACTCCCCTTGTGCTCGAAGCATGAAATTTGTAAATATCTGCCGGTGACCCCACAATTGTGTAAACTCTAATATCATCTTAGATAATTGAGTGACCTAACACAATCCCTAAAGTTATTTTAAAGGATAAAACATGTTTCACACTTATAAAGCCTATAAAATTTTATCTTTAAGTAATGTGAGACTCAAATAATAAATATTGTGAAGAGTGGAATAGAGAATCAATTGAGTTGCCAGGAAAAAATGTTCAACTTCTCATGGTTTTATAATTATTAGCGGGAACTATTCAGTATTGATCATTTATTCACTACGTAGTTTTATAGTTAGTGCTTAATTGATAGGGGGAAAAAGAAGCTTTAAGTGATTACTCCAAATATCAAATTAATATGGTAGCTAGACTCTACCTCTTTAAAGCTAACTCTTTCGGAGGATATGAATGACCCTCTTAAGAAAGACAGCGGGAGAGAAAAATGAAAATTCATTAGAGAGAACAATATACCGAACTATGGAAAATGTAACGTAAGTTTAATTGATCAAACATATTAGATAATTGAATGACCTAACTCAACTCTAAAAGTTAGCTTAAGTAGAGAGGATCGTCTTAAACTTATAAAGGTTATCTAAGTTTTATATTTAAACAATGTAGGACTTAGTACACTATCCCTCACACCCAAGATTGAACATGTGATGTCTGAAGTTTGCAAGACCGGACATCGACGAGTGACTCATCAATGATATTAAGATAGAATTTGATACCATGTTGAATAATTATTTTTCTCAAAAGCTTAAGCCAATGAGTAAAAATAATTGAATGATTTTGTATGTCTCCTTACAAAACATAATTGTTACAGACTAAATCCGAGATACATCAAGTCTGAATAACTAACCAAGAGATATAAAACTAGCCCAATACATAAAAAGACCCGATGAGATGACTTGAGATAAGTAGGCCTACTCCAAAAAATACCTCGGCCTCATTAACTGTGTACTCGCGTGTTAAAAGAGCCAAATTAAAATATTATAAGTAAAGTCATTATATATTGAAAGACGTAACAACACAAGATTAAAAGCTTATGATGAGGTTCAAGGCATTACATTCCAATCCCAACAACCAATTTATAACTCCTATAAAAGGATAGGACAAATCAAGAGGTGATGTATCTTTCTTACATACTATTTATATCATTCATATACTAACTTGAGTGTCAAAATGAATTTGCAAGTACCACCTCTTACGTGACTTAGACATATTGTGATCATTTCTGTAGTACCAATTTACCATCTCAAACCTAAAAAGTTATCATCAACTTTAAAGATTCATATCAACTCATCCCAACTAAAAGATATCGACTACTTATATTAGAATAATAACCTTTCATTATATTAACAATAATGCTTTAAGAATGGACATAACATTATTGAATGTGAAGTGAATATACCAAACTATGGAAAATGTAACCAAAGTTTTACTAATCAAGCATGTTAGATAATTGAACGACTAATTAAAATAACTTTATAAGTATCACTTTTTATGTGACTTTGATATACTATGATAGGCTCAGCTACGCGGATTTACCATCTCGTGTCTAAAAAGTTATCATCAACTTTAAAGGTTGAGATGAACTCATTCCAACTCGAGATCTTGACTAATTTACCTTAGAACAACAACCATTCATGAGGTTAACAACAATGCTTGAAGAATGGACATAACATTTTTGAATGTGAAGTGAATAAGTGATGACTACTTTTCCAATCAGCAATTTACCTAATCACTCGAGCTCTGCCAATTATGCACATAAATAACAACAAAAAGAATAGTTAATTTGGTGGGTCCAAGAGCCCCCCTAAAACCTAGTTCTTGGCAGGTAAAAAGTCACATATCGAAGGTTACCATTTACCAACCAAAGATAGTGTGGGACACAACCAAAAGAGAATGGCAGGCAGTTACTCTATAACCGAATCCACTTTCAAACTATCTATACCAAAGAAGCAAACTTTCCAACACAAAGAGACTTTTGACCAAAAAAAAAAGAATGAAAAAAAAAGAGCACATTATATAATGGCATTCCACCACATGTATCATTTATTGCACAGCCAATACTGTTTGAGTGTTTGTTGAAGTTGATGATCTCCAATGTTGTTGAGATTTGAAAAGGTTATTTTTTTTTATCAATTGCTTATTACTACCACTTCCATAAGCAATGCCAAAAACTTTCAAGCCAAGTTTGCATATATAATTACATATATTCATAACTAGACATGCTTATACAAGCCACCCAAACTTTTTCTTAAAGAAAATAAAATTAATTATATGTTTATGTGAGAACAACTTAATTACTTAAACCCCCTTAGTTTAACACTATGATATTGCATTAGCATTTTTTCTGATTAATCAATATTTGCATATGGTGCAAACATTATATGCATCAATCAATAGCAACATACACATAATCATGGTTAGAAAATGTTTTGATACAAAGAGAAAGGTATAAAATGCCAAATTGTTGTGGTCCCCATGGATGCTATGTGTTCTTGATTATGTTGCCTTTTGGCACTAACTAAATTTTGATATCAAAATTAAATGCAATTGTGACAGCTTTTCACATCCCGTGATTAAGAATGCTCCTTAAAGACCGCATATTTTGATAGAGTACGCCAAAAGTTACTAATGGAGCCATTCAATTTTTAATAAAAATTGTGAATTCAGTGTCCAACAACTCGTGCACTTTACACCAAAGGAATAAATAATTGACTTATTTTTATTATTATTGGTTTTAAATTTCAAGCCTTAGATTAATCGACATCCAAATCAAAGCCTATCTTAACCTTTTGTAGCCTCTGATTCTGAATAAGTAGTTGAATAAACAGTCCAACTTTTCAATCACTATCTTTAGGATGTATATGTGTATGATCCATGAAAGTGATAAATACAAACATCTATATTAGGAGGTATTTCTTTTAAGCATATTGATATACTAGTCTCAAATGGTGTGAGAGAGTGTTTAAACAATGTTTAGAAAAGTATATCAACTAAATGATACCTCTCATTAGTTAGAGATAAAGAAATACATAAAAGAAAAAGTTTATAGATGAAACAATTAGAAACGTAGTTGTGTTTTTTTTTTTTTTTTACGAAAGGAAAATAATACAGTTGTTAATGGTTTAAAATGTGAATATGAATTATTGTAGGATATTATTGTGTCGTATAATCCATGTATAATCCATGTACGTAGCTGAAGTCATCCAGTGAGACAAGATTAAATTATTATTGTTGTATTGATATACTAGAATTATAAGATACATAGAGGTGGGAACAAACTAAGCTTATGCCATAAATTTTTGAACTGAGTTTGACCAATTATTTGTTAAGTTTTTTTTTTTTTTT
>QANU01043519.1:139051-165994 GCA_003254905.1 Nissolia schottii
AAAAAAAAAAGAAAAAAGAAGAAGGCATGGCAGGACCACTAATGATGTTAGAAAGGGATTCTGAAATTTGGATATAGTTGCCAAAACCGTACCATATGTGTTATTTCTTGGTGAATTCGGAAAGTTCAATATAAGAACCAAAGAATCTGTAAAAAGGGGTGCAAAAGTTTTTCTCAGAAAAATAGAAGGAAGCTTCTGAATTATGTATGTTGGAGGGTTGAGGATATTAGAGAAAGGGGTAGGACATAATTTTTTATTTTTTTTAAATTTCAAATGTGTATAACAGTAATGTCCACCGTGAATATGTGTGACGTATGATTTGGTTACCCTGCTTTTCAATGTCTGATTGATGGCCTCAGTTCACGGGTACTCATTTAGCTTGGTACAGTTCTTCATTGTCCCCCTTGTTTTTGGGAATGAGAAACATATTTATGAATTTTTTTCAGTTATTTGTAAGATTAAGTAAATGTTATTTTTTTATATAAGTTTTTAATGAATATATTAATATTTCTTTAAATTTGAATAATTGTGATTCAATTATAAATTTAAAATAATCAATAATTTGAGTTGGTGAGATAATTTACAAATTTTAAATATTATGATATTGATATTTTTAAAGTTTATAAGATACTGAAGCAAATTCTTTAAGTTTATTTATTTTTAAAAAGAGAAATGATGGGTGCATTTATTTGTTATGAAAAAATAAACCGATAGACAGATCTACATGCTCAACTGTACGCTGTGAGGGGGCATATGCCTCCGCTAATTTTTGTATTTTTTTACTAAAAATATGTTTATGTGGTTTTGTTTTGGTTAGATTATCAAGTATGCTTTCACTAATTAACTAACTTTGATCCTATTAGTTGACCAACACTTTATACCCCCATATTTAAATGAAATTTTTTTGAAAGGTATAAATTTATTTTTTTAATTTTTATGCACTCATTATACAATATAAATACAATGTTTTAATAATTTATACTTTAAAGAAATATCAATTGTCAGTTAGAGAATTTTATATTAGATGTGTGTTTTAATGACCAATTATCAAATATTAATGGGATTATGATCTTGCTTAAAAGTTGGGTGAGATTAAAAAACACATTGTTTGTCGTTGATATTATTTTGAAGTAAGTTTCAATATTACCTAAAATGACTGTGTCAATTGAAAATACTTTTTATGTTATGAATATCATAAAGAGTAGGTCTCGCAATGGCATGAGAATAAATGATCGAATGGTTGTTTCACAGCATACATGGAAAAAGAGACATTTGATGATGTTGATAATAAAAAAAAATCATTGAACATTTTCAAAATATAAAAATGAGAAGAAAACAATTGAAAATTATTCTTTTGTTATTTTGGATTGATATATTTGTGCTTTCAATAATTTTGCTCTCATAATCTAAATTTTATGGTTTTGTCATTATTCATACTCTATTTATTATTTCATGAAATTCTAATAGAGTGTGGACACGTTGAAATTAATCTTATTTAACTCCATGTCCACCTTTTATTGTCACTTTTAACAAAAATACGCAAATTAAGAAATTATCCAATTAACATTAAGATAGAAAAAATGCAGGGAGCGTAGACTAAATTAACTTTGAATAATTAATATTATAATTATTAGGTGTTATTAGGAGAATGATGACAACGATATAATTGAGGGAAAAAAATACTTAATGATTTCTTAATCTAATTAAATGAAAAATAATCTTGAACCAAATTTTGGATAAGAAGTGACAAATAAAAGTAAATGAAGGGAGCAATAAATAGAATGTGAGTTGGCAAAATATTTCACGACAAGTTAATCCAAATTACATTACTCTTATAAAAATGTTGACACAAGAAAAAATTATTGAAATAATTTTTAAACAAATTTTTGTATATCTAAAAAGAAGGCACACATGAGACATATCTTTGTTGTTGACTCACTATCTCTATTTTTTTTTTGTATGAAGATAGAAACCAAACGCTTCTCAAGTGACCATTGAGTTTAATAGGGTCACCACACTAGCAAAAAACCAACTATTATTCTTGTAATAGCGAAAGTATTGATTCAATCGATTGAACCAATGATCAATCCCCAAGAAGTCCGATCATAATTTGAAAATCGTTAATTTTTAAAAACCAATAAAAAAATTGGGTTTTTTTTATATTGGAAAAACAATAAATTTTTAAAAATAAAACATGAAAATTAACTTATTCCTCTAGTGAACCAATTTAAAAGTTATTTTTAAAATAAATCAATTTCAATTGACTCTCTTGTAACCGATGTTTTACTTATTTATTTTTTTAAAATTTGAAGTCAATTCAAATTGACTTTTAATTTTTATTTTTTAAATCAAGTCGAATTGAATCCATAAATATGTATATACATATACATGCGTACATATGTAAAGTACATATATACAATGAATATAAAGTACGATAAGTAGACATTTTAGTGTATTATAATAGTGAGAAAAAATTACACAAAATAAAATTATTTTTTCCCTCTAACTTACACAAAAATATTTAACCTTAGTACACACTACAAATGGGTATGCACTTCTATTTATAGATATCATTTTAGATGTAGTATTAACTCATCACTATAGATAAATGACTACAAAAATTATCTATGAGTTGGATATATAACATGTAAAATAAAAGTCAACTTAAAAATATTTTTAGATGACAATGTAATAATGAAATAATGACAATGTAATAATGATAGTGGCTCTTTGTCTAAGTTAGAGGAAAAAAAGGTGAGAGAAAAAAGTAATTTCGTCTTGTGTATTTTATTTTTTTACTATTACAATACACTAAAATGATGTCTGCTCATTATACTTTATATACGTTGTATATATATATATGTACTTTACATAAATATGCATGTATATATGTATATACACATTTATATATTTTGCAATCAAGAGTGAATTCAAACCATCTCATTTTTTAAAAAATAAAATTAAAAAATAAATTAAAGGATGATTTAAATCGAATTTAAATTAAAAATAAATAAATAAATTCAAACTTACATGAGAGTTGATTTAAATCAACTTCTTCTATAGAAAAATTGATTTATTTTGAGAATATTTTTAAAATTATTTCATTTGAAAAATTAGACATTTTCTATGTTTTATTTTAAAAAAAATTGAAAAATAAAGTATTAATATTAATATATGAGTGTTTTTATACATTTACATTTGCATGAGGCTAAATCAAGTACTTTGCTTTTTTTGCTATGAAATCTGTTTCCTTAGTAAGTGCCTTTAGAACACTTGTTAACAAAACTCTACACCTAATTTGTTCCTTGTTATTTTCTACTTCAATATTTCTCATATATAGCAGATATTCATATATATATATATATACACACACACATAATTATATATATACATATATACTCATAAGGTTCAACATTTATTAATTTATTATTATTTATTTATGATTTCGGTATATGTTAACTAATACATGAAGTGATTCTCATGTCTCATGTCCTCCTATAATATATGGGCTCCACACGGTCGTTGAATTTCAGTTTCATCGATTTATTCCCTTTCTCCTGATTGTCATTTGCTAAAGAAATGGCCGCATTATATAACTTATATTCTCTCTCTAGGAGAGGGACTTATTATTATCACATGCCCTCCAATCGAATTACTAAATAAATATCCCTCCCACACTCTAAACTATTTTAAATAATTTAAGAAAATATAAAATATTTTGAAAATTTGATTAAGGGATTCGTGATGGATGTACCAAAAAAATATTTTTCCTTGACATATAGATTATAACAATGTCACGAAGAACTTTTTTTCCTTCAAAATTTAAGATGAAACTCATTAGAAAAAAGAAATGAATTTTCTCACGTATATTTTACACATAACTTTTAATTAACATAGGACATTCCATATAAAAAAATAGACACGCTATATATATATATATATATAAAAGTTTAATTGCAATGCATTAAATAAAATTTTTTATAATAGAAAATTATACATATCCTCATATAAAAAATATAGACGAAAAGATCTATTCCCAGTAGGATCATGACATGGTGATGCGTCCAAAATAATAAATAGAGGCACAGATCGGTTGGACGGTGACATGCAATTGTCTCCTTCAACTTGCCTGCCTCTAAAGCTTCTCATGTACCAACAAAATAAAAAAAATTAAAAACTTGCCTCTTCTTCACAGCTCAACAGTCAATGTCAAAAAACCACCCTACTCGATCTTTGTTCTTATGGGTGTATATATCCTAATTTATATGTTCATATTTTCTAAATATAAATCTTTATTATATTTTTAAGTCATTGTAGTAACAGCATATGTTATGACTTTTACTTCTACCATCCATCATCAATCTACTTATGGGGAATGATTACCAATGCAAGTTGACCTACGGTTGCAAGATTTGTATTTTAAAGAAAATGTAACTCTTGGCATTATTTTATAATATTTTTACCTATTAACAACTTTATCAACAATGAATGCCTCTACTCTTCTAAAAATAAATGCAAAAAACAGAGCCTAATTCCCTCTCATTCTATCTTATGAACAAAAAGAAATAGGGAGACCAGTGTTCTTCTCCCCACCACCATTTTCTCCACCACCACCATTGTAACCAGAATTTGTATCTAAAGAAAAAGAGTGGCGTTATGTATACACATAAAATTGTATTAACGTATAACCACTAAAAATTTTAATATACTAACTCGCAAATAAATCAATTTCTCTCAAATTCTTATGTATAAGGATTTATATTTATCTCTTTTATTAAATATATTTTAATCTGTATTTTCTCTCTCCAATTTCAGACGCCGCTCTCTCTTTCTTTTCTCTTTCTAATCTAGTTTCCTTCTTTCCTCACGTCCGCTCACGTCCTTCAATAGCCGCCCCAAACGGCGATCACGTCCTCCCTCATGTCTAAACATATTCATATAAAACGAACAAACCTTATTAACTGTAATGAACAAACTTATCTAATAAGAATGAACAAACGCAATACAAAAAATTAACAAACTTATTCATATAAAATGAACAAACCAGTATAACTGTAGTGAACAAACTTATTTAATAAGACTAAACAAACCCAATACACAAACTAAACAAACATTTTCATATAAAATGAACAAACTCATATTACTATAATGAACAAACCTACCTATATTTGATAACTGCTATATTTGATATCCAACCTTTCTTTTTTCACTTACAAATAAATTACTTAAAAATAATTTAATAAATAAGATTGTAACTTATATATTATAACAAAAATGCTACATGTACACCCAATTTCATACACTCATACATATACAATTAATAATGGACAAACTTTATTCTCACGAGTACACAAATATTACAAACTTGTATATAATATTTGTATATAAGTACGATGTATATGTATAGTATATGATTTTTAGTGTACGTGTAGCAGAGCTCATATTATAATTAACTTTCATTGCAGTTAAGCAGTTTCCTTTATATAGGTGTCTGCAACTCCTGGACATATAATTTATTTTGGTTAGCGTTAAGTCATAATATTTTATTGGCTAAATTATCTTTTTATGGTTTATATTTCTTTAATAAATCAATTTTGCCCCATAGCCTTTTTGAATCAATTTAGTGTTTGTTTTTTTTAATCATTTTTTTTAATTTATATCAATTTGGTCAATTGACTCTTTTGATATTGATGTTGCTCTTTAAATAGACGTCATTTACAAATAATGTATGATCTGATCTATCATTTCGTCTCTTAATTCTCCTTTATAGGTCTCTTATGAGTTACGGTGATTAACTAAAAAGGTAAGTATAATATTTAGCAAAATTATTTTATCTCGTTCATAAATTTTTATTCAATATCTTATTTGATTTTTGATATAAATAAAATATTAAAGTAGTTCGTAACATTTTTTTAGACTAACAAAAGCAACGATAATAAAACGTTGGAGACCAAATAGGATATCAAGTATTATCTTAGGGACCAAATAAAGGGACTAACAAGGGCAATAACATTATTTTTTGAGTGAGGGAGGAGACCCATTGATAATTAAGACATAGAAGGAGCGATGAAGGGTGATAACTCTCTCACCCTTAGATTGTGTTTGGTTGTTATCACATGATAGAAACACAAAGACATGAGCATAAAGACATAAAAAATAAGAGGAAAAATCAATCTTTTATTCTATTTGATGACAGTGTATAAGAAAAAAGTAAAATAAAAACACATTTATCCTAATGTGAAAGGTTGTATTCCTATGTCTTTTGGAAAACGAAAATACAAAAAATATACAAAATTTATGTCGTGAGACACAAATTTTTGTTCCTCTCAATAAACAAATATGATTTTTGTTCTCGTGTCTCAGTGTTTCTGTCTTGCCTTAGCAAATAAACGATACATTATTTATCTAAACTAATGAACAGAGGGATTAACAAGTACAATCATAAAAAATATTAAAAATTACTTTGACATTTCATTTATATCAAAAACTAAATAAGGCATCAAATAAAATTTTAGGATCAAGTATTTTCTTGTAGTATTTAATTAAAAGATAGAATAAACCATCAAATCAGTCATGAAGTCTACATATCAATTAAATATGTCTTCATAATTTTAAATTCATCAAATTCAAATTCGTGCATGTAATTGGTAAGTGTGAATCAAGATAATTCTTTTGCGTGTTTCCTTTAAAAATTAATTTGATTGACATTCATTAACCATAAAAATGGATTTGATGAATTTAAAATTATGATGATAAATTTAATGGATGCTTGAAACTTAAAGGGTGGATTTGATATTTTATTCTTAAAAGATATATAAGGGGAGGAAGACGTAATTACCCTTACTAATTGTGCGGCAGTATAACTAGTATAGTACTATCCTTCACTCTCTTCACGTCTGTGTCACTCACGCACACCCACCTCCACCACCGTATATCCTTACATTCATTATATCATTTCATTTCCCAAAGAATACTATTATATCTGTAATACGAAAGGAAAAAAGAAAAAAACCGAATCTCTCTTCTCTCTCTTCTTCCATGGTGGAACGCGTCAGAAGAAGAAGAAGGAGCAGAGTCCCCGGAACAAGGAACAAGATCGAAGCAGAAACACCACCGCAATCACCATCTTCCAAAAGCTAGGGTTCTTCCACCGCCGGAGAAGAAGAAATGCCGCTCTCCAAGTACCACATTCGGAACGAGTACGGCATGGCGGATCCCGAGCTGTACCGCGCCGCCGACAGGGACGATCCCGAGGCTCTCCTCGAGGCCGTCGCAATGGCCGGCCTCGTCGGACTTCTCCGCCAGCTCGGCGACCTCGCCGAGTCAGTTCTCCCTCCCTCCCCCTCTGTGTTATTTTCGTGATTCTTGCTGCTTTGAGCTCTGGAATGGAATTGAAGTGTTTTTAGTACCGGTTTCGGTGATTTTGATTGCTCTTAGTTGAATAAGCGCAGAGTCTGAAAAAATTAAAATATGTTTTCTCTCTCTCTCTCTCTGTGATTCTGGATTTTGTGATTTTAGCTGCTTTGAGCTATGCAATGCAATTGAAGTGGTTTTAGTAGCGGTTTCGGTGATTTTGGTTGGGTTTAGTTGAACGAATGCCGAGTTTGAAACAAAAAGTAAAATAATAGAATCGAAATTTAGGGGAATCTTCGAGTTTGTGCTGGATTGAGCTTAATTTAGTGGAATCTTCTCGATTAGTTGATCTAATACTGGATTTGAAGGGGAAAAACTAAAATTAGAAATTAAAATTTGGTGGAATCTTCGAGTTTATGCTGGAGTGAGAGTGAGGTTAATTCGGCTAGGTTTTCTGGTTTTGATTGCGTTTAGTTGAATAAATGCTGAGTTGAAAAGAAAAATTAGAATTGAATTTCGTGGAATCTTTGATTTTTTGTGGCGTGAGCTTAATACGGCTAGGTTTTGTGATTTCTGGACTTGGTTTCTCGAGGAACTGGTTCGGTGAGTTTGTAATGGAAGGAACATAGCTGCTTAATTTGGCGGTTATATTCATGGTTATTAATTAACTTTTATTCTTTTTTCTAATTTATGTCCTGGAAATGAAATTTTTTATGTGATTAATTTTTTAATCTCGTTTGTTTTTTTTTTTTTTTTTTTGGGTGTCATTGCCTTTTGTTTGTGTTATTGTTGATTCTCCATTAGCGTTTGGCTCCTTGAATTTTTAATGTATAGAATTGTGAAAGGTTGGGCGAGTTTGTGATAATTGAGTAGAATTGCAGAACACAATTACTCTGGATTTTCTTTTGAAGAGTGTATTGAGGCTTAAATGTTTTAATATTAGGATCTTCTATTTGCAATCTCCTGAACTAATCCTAGGTGACTTAATCTCATGAGAATTTGGTTCAACTGATTTTGGTCGTAATTAGTAACATGAATGTATCTAACCATAGTCATGACGTGTGCTAGTTTGTGGCTTTTTGCCATTCTGTGTCATCTCATTGATTACTAGGAACAGGAAGTTTGTTCTATTTTGTTGAGTTCCCATTGTACTGTGATATCTGAAGATACCACCTGGCCTCAATTTGCACAAGCAATTTTGATGCCAGCAACAACATTTAACTTTTAAATTATAGTTATTATGATCACTAGGTGCTGTTAAGTTCTCTTTATTTAAATATTTCATTTTTTTGGTCAGGTTTGCTGCTGAGATCTTCCATGATTTACATGAAGAAGTAATGGCTACTGCTGCAAGAGGCCATGGACTTGCGACTCGAGTTCAACAACTTGAGGCTGAAGTTCCTTCACTTGAGAAGGCTTTTTTCTCTAAAACTCATCATTCATCATTCTTTACTAGTAGAGGTTAGTTTACTCATTGCAGAGTGCAATGCGTGTGATTTTTCGTTCGTCATCATGATTGAATTTTATTAGTCTTGTATAATGCTGGTCTTTTGGTTTAAGTTGTAACTTTTAGGTGTAATGGTCCCTGGAGCCTGGACCAGTTTAAATACACTTGCTTACTGCTTGCAGGGGTTGATTGGCATCCTAATCTTCGATCTGAACAGAATCTTGTTACTCATGGAGACATACCTAGGTTGATAATGGATTCATATGAAGAATGCCGCGGTCCCCCAAGACTTTTCCTTCTGGACAAGTATGGTCACCTGATTCATCAGAATTATTTAATTTCAACATAAAAATATTACCTTGCTATACATAATTGAAAAATTTTCTGTTTGACTTTTGGCTTCTTAAAGGTTTGATGTGGCTGGGGCTGGAGCATGTCTTAAGCGTTACACTGATCCATCGTTTTTTAAAATGGAGTCACCTTCAGCTGGAACAGCTAGAGTAGAAGTTCACAGGGACAAGAGGATTCGTAAATTCAAGGTACAAAATTGGCCATTATACCATTCATTGACATAACGATTTTCTGGAAGACTGTTTTAAATGGTAGAACCTCTTATTTTCTTTCAATAAAGTTATTCTAATTGGCTTCACATGGTGAAATATTGATTTGGCTCTTTCTACAAATTTATAAATTATAATTGAAATGGAATGATATGTTGTCTTGCACATGACGGTGCATTTGATGCATTGATATAATATATAGCCACATGACATACAACAACAACAAGAACAATAGAGCCTTATCCCACTACGTGGGGTTGACTACATGGATCAAGCGATGGCATAATGCCCTATCAAGGGCCATGTTTTCATGTAAATCATTAACTTCTAAATCTCTTCTAATAGTTTTCCCTATAATTTTTCTAGGTCTCCTCCTACCTCTAACTATTGTGTTACCCGTCACTTGATCTACTCTCATCACTGGGGCTTCTAATGGTCTTCTCATCACATGTCCAAACCATCTAAGATGGAATTCTACCATCTTTTGTACTATAGGTGTTACCCCGACCTTCTCCCTAATGCAATCGTTCCTAATCCTACCTTGTCTAGTGTGTCCACACATCGACCATAGCATCCTCATTTTCGCAACATTGAGTTTATTCTCCTGTTGGCTTTTTACTACCCAATTCTCAGTCCCGTATAACATTGTTGGTCTTACAGTTGTGCGGCAAAATTTTCCCTCAAGTTTAAGTGACTCTTTTCTATCATACAAAACCCTCGATGCACTCCTCCATTTCATCCACCCAGCTTAGATCCTATGATTAACATCACTTTCTGTCTCTCCATCATTTTGGATAATGGAGCCAAGGTACTTGAAACTTGTGACGTATGATATAGGATCGTCTCCAATTTTCACCTCTACGTTTGGATTTGTACGTCTCTTACTCAACTTACATCCCATATATTTGTATGTCTAGTGTCTTGTCTCCATAATTCTAACATTCCATTTAACTCTTCTCTCGACTCTCCTATCAAAACAATGTCATCCACGAAAAGCATGCATTGGGGCATTGGGCATTGGGCCTTGAATGTGTTCAATAAGAGCATCCAAGACAAGAGTGAAAAGATAGGGACTTAAGAGTTGACTCTTGATGTAGACCAATGGTGATGGGGAATTCCTCTGTCGTTCCACTTTGCATTCTTACCCTAGCTGTGACCCTGTCATACATATCTTTGATTGCTCGTATGTAAGCAATCCGATCTCCTTTCTTCTCCAAAACCTTCCATAAAATTTCTCTTGGTTCCCTATTGTACGTTTTCTCCAAATCAATGAAAATCCTTTGTTTTTTTGCGCTTCAATTGCCACCACTTAATCCTTGGGATCCTTTACTGATTGTTTCTCTTTACTTGCTTCAAAACATGTACATCCATCACCAAGACCCTATGTTGAGTAGTTATACTTTCACTAGGTATTACTTTGCAGTTCGTGCAAAGTTTTCTATCCAATTTTCTTATTAGAAAGAAATCAATCTGTGAACAAGTCCGTCCACTCTTATAGGTGATGAGATGTTCGTCCCGCTTCTTAAAACATGTGTTCGATATTGTAAAATCGAAAGCTAACAAAAAATCTATAATGTTTCTACCCTCTGCATTTGCTACTCTTATTCCATATCCCCTTGCAACCCTTATATCCACTGACTTCCGTCCCCACATGGCCATTTAGATCCCCTCCTAAGAAAATATTTTCTTCTAAAGGTATGCCCTAAACTAGGCCTTCTAAATCCTCCCAAAAATGTATTTTGGGGTGCTCTGATCCTACTTGTGGTGCATAGGCACTAATGACATTAAAGGTGCCTCTCTCAACTACAAATTTTAATGCTATGATCCTGTCACCTATTCTTTTAACATCTACCACGTCATTTTTCAGACTTTATTTGCAATTATGCCTACCCCATTTCTAGTTTTTGCCTTCCTAGTGTACCAAAGCTTAAACCCAGAAGTATCTAACTCCTTAGCTTTTACTCCTACCATTTAGTTTCTTGTAGGCATATAAAATTTATCCTTCGCCTAATCATGGTGTCTACTATTTCCATTGATTTACCAGTGAGTATGCCTACATTCCATGTACCAAAGCGTATGCTGCCTATATTCCTGTGAACTAACTTATTTACCCGCATCCGTTCATCCGGGCACCGATACAACGACTCTTGCGCTTTTAACATTGCACGTGAGCAATGCAGCGCGTTGCTTCCGGGCAACGACCTAGCCTTAACACTATGTAATCGTTGATTCATGTCGTGAAGATTCGACAAAGTTTTACGTTGGCTGTCAACGACCTAACACAAACCTCCTCTTTCCCGAGCTTGGGACTGGCTATGTAGTGTTTTCCAACCAAACACGACATAGGAAGAGTCTCAGATTCATTGAACTCAAAATATCCAACCATCCAAGACATAACAGTAAGAGTATATTATACAAACAACAACAACAACAATAAATAAGTTGTTACATGTTTATGTGCAACAGGAAAAATAAATCACAAACTAAATACATTAGTAACCATGATTCCCCATTCTTGGTAGCTCCATCATTAATAACTACCAATAATAGTAGCAACTTTCATCATTTTATAATGTTTTGATAAACTTTTTTCATTCAAGTATAGTTCATTCAATTAGTTAAGATACTTTCACAACATAACGTGTGTATTGCAGCAAGAAAATATTGACCCCATAATCTCATTTCTCAAATAAGGAAATGAAAAATAATATAGTTTCATATTGTATAGGTCCTTCAAATACAAAATTTTAAGTGCAAACGAATTCAATTTGATAAAGTACAACCAGCTACTTGAGTGATTTTTTCACTTAGACAATGAACTGGTGTCATTCCCCTATGTCATACCCATCATTTGTCAATATAGTTTTTGGTTCCCAAATGTCAAAAGGATGATCAAGATGCAAAAAAGAAAATAAACAGCTGTCCGAATTAAGAAACAGACAAATTAATAAATTTCACTAGACTGGTAAATGCACCTCGTAAGTATTCCCAGCTGGCATAGTTATCTCTTTGTAGTCATCATTTTTGCTGAAATAGACAACCTTGAAAATTGACATGAAAATAGAGGAAATCATACAAGAAAGCAAGATTTGATATTTACCTTACTTCCAAAGCACCAGCAACCTCTGCGGAGAAGAAAAACGGCGAGTTTGCGAAGACCTCACTAATAAATCTTTTGGCATTGCTGTAACTGCTAATTTCCATTAGATGGAAAATTGGATGCATACAATTTGAAGATATAATTATTTCTTTTATTTCCAGCAGAAGAAAGGAGCACGGTTGAGGGACAGTGAAGGCCCTAATGTTGTACCAACACATGCAAAGTGAGCTCCAATAATTTTATTGTGGTGCAACAATTTATTCTTCTGGTTTTTGGAATATACGAATGTCTTTATATGGTTGATTGGTGACATAATTTAATTTCCATTATTGCAGATTACATCAGCTGCTTCTTGAGGAGCGTATTGAGAATGGTTACACTGATCCTGCACGTCTTGTGAAGTTGAAGAAAAGACAATTAAATGGATCTGCGGTGGAACCAAAATCTGGGAAAAGTTACATGGCAAAGTTTCTGGAAACTCCCTCACCTGATCATAAAATGATTTATGAAACTTCAATAGTTCCTTTGTCTGTAAAGTTGGCATCAGATGATACCAGTGAAGCAGGGATTAGAACTCTTGAAATCAGTAGCATTAGTACTGTTAAGAGGACATTGGGAAATGGAAGCACCTGTTCATCCCCTGATGAGCAAGAATCAGAACTAAAACGATTTTCAGAAGAGAATGGTGATGCTAATGGAGATTTGGTGAAGGTAAAAGAGCAACTATCAGCTGGTGTGACAGATGAAATTTCTTCTGATCATCCCAAGTTGCTTGAGGAAACAAAATTGGCAGTTGATGAACAAAAGAAAATAGAAGGCATCTTAGATGGATACCATTCTGATGAAGTGACTAGTGAGGTTGACAATTATATGGATGCTTTAACTACCATGGAGTCTGAGTTGGAAACAGACAATGAATGTAAACCTAAAAAGGGCTTTTTGAATATCCAAAAGGCAACAGAGACAGATGGTAAAGAACATCAAGTAGAGGCTCGATTTTCATATTCTCAATCATTTGGAGACTCCTCAACATCTGATGAGATTAGTTCTTTCAAACAAGATCAAAATGAAGAACATATTGAAGTGCCAGCTCGGTTATCAGATTCTCACTCAACTGGAACCTCCTCTATGTCAGACGATAATATTTCATTCAGAAGAGATGAAAATGAGAATATAGAAATGCAAGCTCACTTTTCAGATTCTCAATCTATTGGAAATTCCTCTGCATCAGATGATAATAGTTCTTTCCAGAAAGATAGATCTGATTTCCATCACTCTGATTCATTAAGCTCTGTGGTTGAAAATATACAATCAGAAAACATAGTCACAAATACTAAACATTATGAACCACAGATTGAAGATACAGCATCCAACCAGCTTCCCCAAATTGTAGAGTTTCAAAACACAGATTGTGGTAGGTATGCTGTTCGTGATGATGCCCGTGATCACAAAGAAGAGATTTCTGATTCGGGGCAAGCATCTTATAATCTGATGACTTCAGGTGTATTGTGTTCTGATATTGGCCCTGCCTCACCAGTGACCCTACCTCCAGGGACTCAATCAGATGAAACCCCATTTGACCCTGTTGAACTTAATTTAAGATCAGAAGATGATGAAGAAAGAACAGGTTTTCTTGTTGAATCTATTGCTGCTGAACCTGTTTCTCTCTCCCAAGTTAAAGATGATGCTTTCCCTTTGGATTCTTCTGATAAAAATTCTTTAGATAACTTGAATGATTATGATCCATTTGTTCATTCCAAGGATTTATCACAAGTTTCCAATAATTTAGAATTAGTTCATGATAATGAATGCAGTGATCATTCTGAAATCAAGTTGCAGGCAGAATCTCATAACAAAAACTCAGAAGTTTTGGTTGGTAGAGATATGGGTTCACCAGGAGAGGATCCTATTTCCTCATCAACGGAAGAATTGGAATTGAATTCAGGTATTATGCCGGTGCTTGATTGTCGAGACTCGAACGATGGGGATTGTGTTATAGCAACCCAACTCAATTTGGAAGATTTGTCTACTGTTTTGGAGATTCCTCCAGTGAGTTGCCTTACTCGAGAGCTATCCTCAGATTTGACTCATAAAAATCCACAGGATGAACCAGGCTCAGTCGAAAATGAAGTTTTGTGTTCTGATGTGCAATCAAATTTTGACGAGAGACCAGATATGGTGCATGGTGATGAAATAAGAAGATCCACCTTCAGTGTTGATCCAGATGAAGGCGATGGGCATTTAAAACATCCATCTTCATCTGATAATCATGTAACGATAAATGATGTGGTCACTGAAAATGATGAGTCAGTAGATCAGGCTGTATTTACTGTTCCTTCTCTTATTAGTGCTGAAAATGATGCTGGTATTGTTACCTGTTTACCTTCGTGTTCTCCATCAAGGAGTCCTTCAAATTTGCAAGAACCTTTCTCTGGTTTGTCAGATTCTTGTCAGATCGAAAAGGAATCCAATGAGGTAGAGTTGACTCAAATTTCCATGGACTTGAATGCAGAGGAGGAGGATAATCAACTGGAACCAACATTAGATGTATCATCATTTGGTATCATGTATTCTCCAATGATTTATCAAACAGAGATGGAGGAATCTCTTTCTGCTGTTGCTGATCCACAAGAGAAAGAGATGGAAGTCAACGAGGCAGTTGCTAGAGAATCTTTGACAGAATCAGAGGACCAGAAGATAGTGGATCAACCAGAAATTGCTTCTGCTGATGTACAATTGAACCTGAAGGAATCAATGCCCTGTGATCTTTCTGATTCAGAAAGATGTAATAATATTCAAAATTCATCTTCTATGGAGAAATTCCAACAGAGTGCTTCAGTTGATGACGTGAAATTGGTGCAAGAATTTTCAGGGTTGGACAGTCAGCAGTCAGAATCTATATATGATGGCCAGAATGACCCTTTACAGAATGACACACGTGGTTTTTCATCACCTACTTGTAACCAGCTGGAGTCTGAAACTGATTCAGAGCTGTTTTCACAATCACAAGTTGGTGAGCCGGATGCAGATTCTTCGGGCAGAGGTGAAGAATACTTAGCCTCTGAGAATTCTCAATCTCAGCAGATGCAGTTATGTCAGCTGGAGCAAGAAAGCACCTATGCTACTACCGAATTTGCTTCAGAAATTCATGTAGATGAGCTGGCGTCGTCTCATTCCTTACCACAGTCATCTGGCCAGGAGGTTAACAATACAAACCATGTCATGGATCCATTGAAGCCTCTTCTTCCTGACCTATTGCCCAAGGCAACTGAGAGTAGTCTTGAGATGCCACCTATGCCCCCTCTACCGCCTATGCAATGGAGAATGGGCAAGGTTCAACATGCTTCCCAAGTTTCACAGAGAGAAGAGATAGAAGTACATCAGGCCCCAGTCCAACCAATGCTGCCCTCAGTCCAACCAATGCTACCATCTAACCCTAATAAGAAGTCTCAATTTGGTTTGCCAACTTCTCAGAGAGAAACCTTAGTCTATCAGAGTCCATTTGTGCCTGTCATGGCAGTAGAAAGTGATAAACTCCAACATTCTTCTGGGTTTCCAGTGGGTGTTGCAGGGCATCCTGTTGCTTTACCTTTTCAATTTCCTATCATGGTTAATGAAGCACAAGGTCAATATAACTACATAGTGTTGGACAGAAGCCAAATTCAGAACCCCTTCTTAACATTACCTGTGGTAACTACAGGCAGGCCTTCACATGATTACATTTTTGCTTCTGAGGGAGAAATGGCTCAGAATTCAAACCTATGCCCGCCAATACCACCTGCTGAATGTGCTATATCTGTAAATGACTCCATCTCTCCACAAGAAAAACTGACACAACCTCCAAGTCAATTAATGACAGAGACTAGTTCAGAAGTCAAAACACTTGAGCAGTCTGTAAGTAATGTGGTGTCTACAGGCCAGCCTCCAGATGATCATGTTGTTTCTGAGGGTGAAATGGTACAAAATTCAAACCCATGCCCATCAATACCACCTGTTGAATGTGCTGTTTCTGAACATGATTCCATCTATGCACAAGAAGAACCAACTCAACCTCTAAGTCAGTTTATGACCGAGACTAGTTCGGAAGATAAAACACTTCTGCAGTCTACAAGCATTGTGGTATCTACAGGCATGCCTCCACATGGTTATGATGTTGCTTCTGAGGGAGAAATAGTACAGTGTTCAAATCCATGCCCTTCAATACCACCTGCTGAATGTGCTGTTTCTGAACATGATTCTATCTCTCTCCAAGAAAAAACTGTTGATCCTCCAGGTGAATTAATGACAGAGGCTAGTTCTGAAGTTAAGACGCTTCATCAGTCGATAAGTAATGTGGAAGGAGCAGAAGGACATCCATCTTTCTCACTAATGTCACCGCCAAACATGGAGAGTATGGAGCCTAATCAGATTTTCCTCCCTTCTGAGGGGGAAGTAGCATTGTCCTTGGACGCACCTGCTCAAACATCAGATTTTGATCGTGAAAGGACAAATGGAAAACCAAAATATAAGCTTCCTCGTCCTCGGAGTCCTCTAATTGATGCTGTTGCTGCTCATGACAAAAGCAAGGTGATGGTAGTTTCTAGATTTTACATGAAACTAAATTTTTCCTTGAGACTTTAATTCTTGCATAACACTTTGTCTTTGAACCATGACAGCTTAGGAAGGTTGCTGAACGAGTTATGCCTCCAACTGCACCAAAGGTAGATGAAAGAGATTCGTTGTTAGAACAGATAAGAACAAAGGTTTGATCTTGCAACTTGTGTCTTTATGCTGATCTTTTCCCCTTTCATATTTAAAGCATTCTCATATTTGAAAATACTCTTTGGTTCTCTCAGTCCTTCAACTTGAAGCCTGCGGTGGCTACAAGACCCAGCATTCAAGGTCCAAAGACAAACTTGAAGCTTGCTGCCATCTTGGAGAAAGCACAATCAATTCGCCAGGTCTCTCACTTTCTATTCTCTGTTTATTTTACTATAATTGGCATCTGCTCCTTTGTTTTTCTGTCTCATCACTGCCATACTCCTTTTCTCAAATAGGCCTTGGCTGGAAGTGATGAAGATGATGATGAGGATAGTTGGAGTGATTCTTGAATTCACTGTAGAAAGTATTCTCAGCTGATTGATGTTTTGATACTCCGGTTCTTGCCTCTGAACCCTTTCTAAAATGCCATTCTCTCCTGCAATGAATGAGAAATCTCGGTGAAATGCAAGATTCTTTATCTGAACTTCATATGGCTCCTCTTAGTCATCTTTTTTCACATACAAATGCATGACTATCGGTATAAGTATTCAGTTTAGCATCAATGCAGATCCATTTTTGGAAGTGAAACCTACTGCAATTGAGACTGCTCAGGCTCAGCGTGCAAGCGCTGTACCGTTGCAGATCTTCCCATCAACAAATCCCCTCTTCTCGTATAAGCATGTGTATATTTGTGTTGTGACGTCTTAATTTTTTTCCTTGATTTATAGCCGTGAGTACCCAATTTTGTACTTCTATGATGTAGTGTTTCGTGATAATTGCCTCATTTATCATGTAGTTTGTGTCCAGTACAGTTATATAGATATATATATACACACACGTGAGTAAAGTCCTTTCATTGTACAGTTTCCATCATTAACGGTTGTTCACTGAGCTACTCTTCATGACTAGTTATATGGAAAATATTTTGGCAAGCATATTGGAAACTTGGCAGTGGTAAATTGAAGTGTGCATCAAGAAAAGGAAAGTTGATGTTCGTATACTTATTCTGAATGTAAAGTAATTTTGTTTCTTTCGCAATAGCTGCCATACATGTGGCAACAATGTGTAGCAACTTTCCCAATAACCGTAGCGTTGTTTGACGGATTTAAGAAAAATCCTATGCTGGAGTCGCATATTAGCTACTAGGATTAAGGAAACAATGGTTTCAACTAGATGAACACTGGTTATGCCTGGAGCATGCGATGCTGTTGCATCGTGAAGTTGATGGAGTGTAGATAACGAAGCACCCTGGTTTGGGAAAAGAACAGGTGATTCATACACTAGAATTGATCTGCATTATCTTAAATCCTTTATATTTTCCTTCGCATCAGTCTATGACCAATTAAGGTTCATCTTTCAATTAGAGCTCGCAAACTTGCTACACAAAAAATAGTGAATTGTGTTACTTAAAATTTAGCTCATTTAGATCCCAGTCAAATTGACCCGGCACACAACTTGCAGGTTATGCAAGTTCGAGTAGGTTGGATCGGAATATTTTTTTTATACTGTTAGCCAATAGAAGAGGTAAGAAAATGACAAATGATGACAAGTACTAACTACTTACCATGATTAGGTTTTTATTGGCTTTAAACGGTTGCATAGAAATTAATTTCACTTAAAAAAAATAATAAGTGTTATTTGAATCAATAAAAAAAATTAAATATTTTGTCATTTCATCGAGTAGTTTTCTTGACATGTCAGTGACATGAGTGACCAAAAATATATATCTTCTTAGTGATCCAAATAATATTATTATAGAGATGATGTCAATTTTCAAACCCATGTTTTTTTTTAGAACATCCCACTGATTTTTCCCCCTTCTTTAAATATCTCAAATATATTATTACAAGTTTGCAACGCATGAGAATTAGGAGGAATAAACAATAAACAATATTTAATAAATATAAAAAATTGGGTTAATTAAGTTTTTAGTCCCTGTAATTTGGGAAAGTTTGGTTTTGGTCCCTCTGTGTAAGTTTTAGTCCCTGTAAAATTTGAAAATTTGGTTTTAGTCCTTGGAGTGGGGTGAGGGTTGACTGAGCTGACGTGGCGCTGACGCGGCGCTGACGTGGCGCTGACACAGCGCGCCACGGGAAATGCCACGTGGCATAACCTAAAAACCAACCCAAACCCGACCCGACCCGACCCGAAATTAATTAAAAAATAAAAAAATAATAAAAAAAACCCTCTCCCANTTACAGGGACTAAAACTTACACAGAGGGACCAAAACCAAACTTTTCCAAATTATAGGGACTAAAAACTTAATTAACCCTAAAAAATTTGACCAATTGTCATGCAAAGCGACGTCGTATAGAAGCATCCCAGTCATCAGGGACAGATGGAAACCCTTGCTGCTGGCCGAATAGCAGCTTCACTTTCCAACCCCCCCTCTCTCTCTCTCTCTCTCGCTCTAGACCTGTTTTTCCATTTTCGCATTCTTCTTCTCTCTTTCCCTATCTCTGAATATAAAAAACAACACTATAATTTTATTTTATTTTTTTTAAATTCTTAGCATTGAAACCAAACATGATCTTCAGATAGCATCAGAGGCAGCTCAAAAACCCCACCAAGGAAGAAGGAGAGAAAAAGGTAAGAACTTTGAAAATCCCATTTGCAATTCCGGTATGATTCAATCTGAAAGATACTCATGTCTTTTCCTCCAGAAAAAAATCTACCCTTTATGATTTCGAAACCAGGAAACCCTCACTAATCAGAATAAGAAGGGAAGAGGAACGCCCGCGTTCTGCACTTTTTGAAGTCTGAATTTTTTTGAGAAAGGGTTTCAATTGAAGAAAAGGGTGTACTGTTTATGGAGAGCAGCAACAGCAACAACGCTAAGGGAGAGAGAAGTGGCGGTGGTGGCCGTGTTCCGCTGTCGGAGGTGGTGGCAGATTGCGTGAAGCGGTGGTTCAGGGATACACTCAAGGAGGCTAAAGCAGGGGATGTTAACATGCAGGTTCTTGTGGGTCAGATGTACTTGAGTGGCTATGGTGTTTCCAGAGATGCCCAGAAGGTAAAGTTTTCTTCTTCTTTTGTTTTGGTTACTCTGTTTTTTATTTTTATTTTTATCTTTTAAGTCTTCAATTATAATGAGCTTCCAATGGATTCACTTGATTAGGGTTGTGTTGTTGGGGGGTTTTGATGTTGTTAGAGATAGAGTGCTTGGGCAAGTAAAGCCCTTGCTTATGTTTATAACTTCAATGTGATGATGTCGCTTGAGAAGAGAAGAAAGAATTGGCCACTAAGAATAACATTCATGTCCTTTTTGGGGATCCTAATACTTGTATGTATGAGCATTTGACAAGGTTGTGTGTAATCTCTTACCATTAAATCAAATGGTGGGAATGGGATCTATACATGACATATGGCATAAAAGAATTAATGGTAAGAGATTACATTTGATAAAGTCATGTGAATAATCAACACTCGTGTGGACACTTGTAAACTGTAATTGCATGCATTGGTGTTCGTGTATGGGAGAGGGTCCTTTCACGTGCAAACCATGCATGACCTGGTCATGTGCACATAATATTGATCGTATCATGTTAAAAATGTGAGAAATTAAAAAGCAACCTGATTAACGGTAAGGATGTAAACATGAACAGGTCATGTGCAATGCACATGGGAGGATCCTTCCCTGTGTGTACACATATCTAGAATAGCAATATAAGAAGTTCTATCATGGATGGAAGCAACATGACGTGATATTAGGGTTAGAGTTGTGTCATGATATTAAAACTAATTGATTTGTGTTACATTCATTATTTTAACATATACAAATAATGGACTTTATACTGTGAAAAATATATATTCCATGGGCCATTAGTTACTGGATATATAAAGAGCAGTGTTGCAAGTTTCAATGATAAATTAAGGGTAAATTACACTTAACTCTCCCGAAGTTCAATAAGATTGAACCGACCTTCCCTCTAGTTGAGCAAATTATGCTCACCTCCCTTGATGAACACTAATTTCCCTAGTGATAACAAATTTAGACGGCATTTGTTATTAAGGTGTTTTTTAGTTATGCCCCTCCCACACATTTTAAGCTTAGACTTCACAACCCCCCTCCAAACCTTTCTTATGCGGCTTCACAGCCCCTCTCTGGTCCTCTCTTGCGCGTAAGAGAGACCCAAAGAGAGATTGTGAAGTCTGTTGAATGTACAAATGTGGGGAGCATACTCAAAAAAATACCTTAACAAATGTCATCGAAGTCAGCGTTTATCAGGAATGTCAGTGTAATTTTCCAAACTAGAGGTGAGGTTGATGTAATTTCAATGAACCTCAGTGTAATTCACCCATAAATTAATGATGTATGAAATCTATTGATGTACTTGTTTGTTGTCGATTTTTGTTTTCCAAGACTGATTTTATGTTTTGGCAATTAAGGGAAGAGTTTGGCTGACCAAAGCATCAAGGTCAAGGTCTTCAGTTTGGAAAGTTGGTGATAAGCATCCAGGTAAACTATTCCTTCCCTTATATTGTCAGCAGCTTCATATTCTCCTCTGTAATTTAGGGTGACTATACTTGTTTTGATGCATCTTTGTTAGGTTATAATGCAAGTGACTCTGATTCCGATGAATTGAAGGAGGATTCTTGAGCAGATTTGATAGGTTTCATGCCTTAAATTCTGAAAGGTGAGTTTATTCCAATCTCTTGTGGCTTAGTGTCATAGTCTATTTGTGCTATTCGTAGGTTTGTTCAACTGTTCCTACTTATTTGGATCATTTTGTAATCTATGAAAAACAGAAGTGAGGTGTAATTAAGGGTGTCAATCATCCTTGATCTCTGTGTATCCAATTTTACTGCTTTCAAAATTCTTCGGAGAATAAATCTTCATTTTTGTTTTAAAGTAGGTACCCAACCCCCTATGGTGGGACTAGACTTAGTTGTTGTTTTTAAAGTAGGTAATACTTAATAGTGCAACTTATACAGGTTGGCATCTGTCATCCCATTTCGGTCATTTAGGTTAGTATAACAAAATGAGAACAGCCAAGAGAGGCTATTGGTCTTAACTATCTATTTTTATTTTAAATCATTTTAGTTAGATTTGCCGCTTTGGCTTCCTAGTTACACACTTGTTCAGTAGGTTACTTGACATCCAATGCTTCAATTTGCTTCGTTTGAATGGAAATACTTAGGATTCTTATGAAATTATAGAGTACAATTTAAGGATTCAATATGCAGATGACATCTGGAAATTGGCGGAGCATGACTCTGATACCATGTTAAGTATTGTGGATGAACAGGGATAGGGACAAGGAAAGAAAAGAGAGAACCCAAAGAAAATAATGATTGTATTATAAGATTGTTGCGCTCGATGAGTACAAAGATGATATGTCTATTTATAGGTTGAGAATAAGATAAAGATATAATGATAAGAATCAAACCAAAATAAGCTAAATCACAATCAAATAAATCTAAGGTAAGGTAAGATATAGTAAAATATGATAATATCTTGATTTATTCTTAACAATAATAAACTGCGATAAGTGCCCCAAATCTGTTATAGAAGGCATCTTTCTAATTTATAAACTCGGTTCCAGATGAGTGCTGATGATTTTGCTCATAAATAAAAAAGAAAAGAAGAGCATGACAATGAAATCTGTGGATGGTAGCATAGGTTCTGAATCTGTTTGTTTAAGTCATCAATCATGATGTAAAACGGTATCAGCTGGAGATAGTTGCAGCTTCTCATTGGTTTTGGATAATGGGAGGTGTAGAAAGTAGAAATGTAGGATTAACTTCCTTATCAATCTCAACCCCTTTACAAGTGCCAAACCCTACACCGAATTGAATGACGGAACCGTGTTTGTTTCTCATGTTTAACCCGCTAAAACCGCACTTTCCGGTCGACTAATGTCTCTGCTTTGTTGTTGTGTAGGTCTGCCCGGCATCCTGCTTACACACACCCATTTTGTATGTTCCTGTGATTTCCCATCTGGTTCCAGCTTTATGCAGTAATTTGTTATTCTAATTTTTAAATTGAGGAAATGAAAATCGAGTTAATGCTCATGGTTTGGAGTAACAGGTGTAAAATCTGTTTTTTTTTTATTTTGGGTTTACAGTGACTAGCATGTTAACTACCTAATCAGTCAGCTATTTACTTGAATATACTTTTTTTTTTTTCAATCACTTGTAATCATGGTTGTCAAAAAAACTCGTTTTAAAACATAAAAACACTTTTTCCCCCTTGCTTTTACTCCCATAAAACGTGTTGGATTGCACTTAAAAATGAATTTAGGAAAAAAAATGTAGAAATGTACATTTTTAAATGTTAAAAACGCAATTTTATAGTTGATAACTACGTTTTTATTTGTAAGTGAATTTGAGTCATTTCCTGTTGGGTATCATGTTTGAGCTTGGTTAGCTTTTGGACCTTTGGACAATAATACTCATTTTTTCACCCATTAGTGGCTAGTTTATGATGATTTTAAGTTCAATGATGATTTTGATTATCATAATGAAGATGAAATTGGAGGAGGGGAACATGAAAATATTCCTCTTAATGATAAAGATAAAGATGTAAATTATGATAGCAGTGAGATGATATATTAGTTAAAACAATTTATTTTTGATATTTTATTTTTGTCTCTTGTTTTTTTGTGTATCGTAATGAGTATGACTAACAAATTCATTGGATGGATCTGTTATTTTTTTTTTTGGATGTCGGTTAGTAGTATTAGTAACTACTAATGAGTAATGAGTATGACGTTTTATGACATTTAATTCTATAAAATGTTGAGCTAGAATGTTATTATTTGAATTTTAGTTAGAATTTTAAACTATGTTACTATGTTGGTACATGTTACAAATATTTTAAAATAGTACTTCCTAATAATACATAAAATTTACGTTTTTTACATTTCTGTTATTACGTAATCTTGACGATTTTACATAGCGTTTTTGACAACTTTGCTTGTAATTTCCTTTCTAATATTTTTTGGGCGTATGATAATCCTATAAAATGTTCAAAACCCTGATTATCAAGGAATGGTGTTGGTACGATGTTAACAATTTCATGAGAATAAATTTCACCCTTTCAGATGAATGAGTTAGGGGTGCATGCGTGTTGGGTTTAGGGATGAATAGAAACCAACCAATCAAATGATTTGGAAAAAATAATTGTATCAATTCAACTCAGCTTAATCTTAATGGGTTAGGTTGGGGTCACGTTATGGATTTCATTTTGTTTTTAGAGTAAGATAACATGGTAATTTGTGCAATGTGAATCAGAAGCAAGAAGTGCAACAAGAAATATTTAGAATGTAGAATATTATAACATAATATCACTCCTACGGCAAAACAGCGTCGTTAATTGAGCGATTGACATGTCTTACGGTTGAATTTGTCAAGGGTCAATTTGGGCGTTTACTTTTAGAGAGATTAATTTAACCGAGAGATTAATTTATATGCTATGAATTTCTTCATGAAAATAACTTCGAATAAGATAGAGATCTCTATATCTTAGCATCAAACATTGAACCACAAGACAAAAGTGTACATTTTGATGCAGTAATGAAGCCATAATGATTAGGAAAGAAAAAAAAGCTGAAGATAAAAAAATTGAAGCCATCATGTGATTCGAGTAAGCTTAAAAGTCCATTTTCATAAAAATGACATAAAAGAGATATTAAAATAAGGTGAACATAAATTGGTAGATGACTAACCAAATGCTTAAGTCCATTTATTCTATTTCATGATCTAATATGACAATAAATTAATATTTTTTAATATAATATTTATAGAGAGATGCATTGTAAGTTCAAATGATCCACAAATCTCTAAACTTCTTATAAGTTGACTCTTTCAATTATTTGACTAATGAAAAGTTTATTACAATCATACAAAACATGGAATGATAACAAAATTTGATGAATTCAGTTGTAAAAATTATCAAAAAATAATAAATTAAGTAACACTTGATAAGTATGATGAGTTATAGATAGACATAATCTAGTAAGAAAAAAAAATACAACTCATATATTTATCAAATACAAGTTGGCATTACTTATTATGATGCCTCCATGTTATGTTTGGTTAAGAACAATCTTTAACCTAACTTAACAAATACCTTACAGCCCAAGGAAATAGGAAAAAGCCTAACAAGATCCATTCAATAAAAGTTAAATAAATGTACTTTCATAAATATTTGTTTTATGCATTATCAATTATATATATATATATATATATATATATATAAAATTGAAATACCTTTCTTAAAAGTTGAAACAAATGCTTTCAAAATCAAATTTGCTAATAAGAATTGATATTTTCATATTACTTTTATTATATAGTTTTAAATTAATTTTTTATTTTCATATTACTTTTATTATATAGTTTTATATTATTTTTTAAAAAATAAAACAAAAGTAATATATAAAGAGAGGGGTTAGGGTCAAGTTATATCACTGTAAATTTAAACATTGTTACACTACTTAATAACTTTCTTTAAGATTTATATGTTTTGAATCCAACCTTTGAATTATAACAAACTATCATGTAGGGCAAATTCTAACATTCTCCCTCACTTTTTTGGTAAACGGTTCACCCATTAAATTTAAACCCTTAAATTTAGGACCACTAACACACCTTATCATAAATGGCTAAAAACGAAATGGAACATTGATATACCTTATATTGTTTGGGCACCCTAAAAACTTCTCTAACTTCTCTCTTCCACAACCCTCCCATTACCCCAGGATCATTATCTCACCGCCTTCTCCCTAACGGCTTCCATTACCGAACACAGACTTCTACCACCCCACCCCCTTCCTTGCCCCTCCTCCGAGTGCCGGCATCGTCCCCATCTCCATTCTCATCGCCGGAGATATCACCAGAACCACCGCATAAATAATAGGGTTGGAAACAGTAACGAGAGAGCATTTGGATGATAAATTAGATGGATCACACTTGAAGATCTGATGAGAATGACCCAAATCAATCCACAAATACATAGTAAAAGACAAGTGACAACGGCAAAGCACATAAAAGGAAAACAATTGAATTTGAACCAACAAATCAACTCCCTTGTGAGCAATGCACACAATTCAAGGATGCTTCAAAGGTTCAACCACTAAACACATGTATAAACCATAAACAAAAGGAATAGTCTCACAAGAAGTTAAAGAATAACCCAAAAACATAAAGGATAAAACTTTATCATCCCGACCAAAATAATTAAACCAAGGAAAAAACACACCAGCAGAGGAAGAGTGTGACGGCGAGGTAGCCTGTGCGCTTGAGGGGGAGGGCATCAACGTGGGTCATCTTGAAGGCGTGGACGTAGCAGAAGGAGGGTGTGCCGGTGTGGAAGAGAGAAGTTGGGGTAGTTTTTAGAGTGCACACAAACAGGATAAAGTTTATCAATGTTCCATTTCATTTTTAGTCATTTATGATAACGTGCGTCAATGATCCTAAATCTAAGGATTTAAATTCGATGGGTGAACCATTCACCAAAAAAGTGAGAATGAATGTTAGAACTTGCCATCATGTAGATCATTTGTGTCAAATTTTGAAAAATTTGAAAATCAATAAGGATGTGATTAAATAAATCTTATTTTGACACATCTTCAATATATGTCTTATGTCGATTTTGATGTATGTAAAAAATACATCATCCAATTTTAGATCGATATAAAATTTTGTAGACATAATTTATATGATATGAACTTTCAATTCAACAGTTGGTTTTTCAAAAAATTACACCATTAAAAGTTATTAAGTGGTGTAACAATTACTT
>QANU01043519.1:166324-184528 GCA_003254905.1 Nissolia schottii
TTTTCTTTTATAAATAATGTGAAAGATTCCTGTTCCATCTATAATCCATGACAATACTCGAGTTTTTTTGTTGCCAATATCAACACACATTTAAAACCTTACCCGTGATGACGTTAACGTTACTTGTTTGTAGAAAGATCCATGATCCATGATTTTTGTGGCACATTTATTATTTGGCTTTACTCAGTCGTCACACCCCTCCATCTGTCGTTCATGTGGCTTCAATGCACAACAGATAGACTTTTTCATTGTCTTATTCCACCTCCTACGTAACACTATCTCAGATTCCACCTACAAGTCAGCGAAACTATTATTCTACTATACTATAAGCATGGAGTAAAACTAATCCTGTTTTTTCATTGCCATAGGTTGATTACAATGACTAATCTCTTTACAGTAATTCATCTTTAAATTAAGTAAAACTAATTAATCATTTAAGTCCACCAAATCATTATTGTTATTTATTTATTTGTTTAATTTAATGAGTTTAATTTTAATGCAATATCAGAATAAAAGAATTATTATGCTTTCATTCAATTATTTTTTTATCACATCAACAAAAATTGGTGCTAATGTGTCAAAATACGATTGGATGTCAGTATAAAATTATTTTACACGTAGAGCACATCACAATTAAACTCTAACTTAATTTAGTTTCTTTTATGCGAATTTAGTTTGTTTTTTAATCATTGAACACTCTCTCACATATCATCAGCACATTATGAGAGAAGAAGCATGTTGGTTGGTTGGTTGGTTGGTTTAAGAGTTAAGGGTAACCATTGTTGTGATACAAAAATACAATAGTCAAAGGGTGTGTAAGGGTTTAGAAGCTGATATGGAAGAAAATGTCACTTTGAGGGATCCTCTGATTGAACAACAAGATCAATACCCTTCTTCTCTAATCACTTATTTATATGTTGGCCACTTCTTATCAAGATGGGGTTCCAGGTTCTTCTTATTTTTCATTTCTCACCATTGCTTTAAACTCATAATATCATTGTTGGTTCCTGGATTTCTTTGATTTTATGGTCACAATTTTTTATTTTTTATTTTTTCTTGAGCTATTTTAGTTCTCAAAAATTACACAGGTTATCATGTTAGTTCTTCAAACATCATTATCAGTGAGTAAATCCTTCAAACATCTAGAGTGCCACTATATTTATCCTTTTGGAGGATTAAATTAGTGATACAAAATGATTAGTACTCAAATTATTTTGAATCTTTGAAGGACTTATGCAGTGACAATAATCTTTGAAAGACTAATGTGATACTGCGTGTATCTTTTGAGGATTAAATTAAGGTCTTACACTTTTTCTCTTTGTTCTAAAACCTGTTTTTATATGTTCCTTTTTATTTCCAGTTTGGTTTCAGGTCTAACTCTCAGTTTCGATACTGAATTTATACATTATTCTCGAAACTGATCGATTGAAATGATTGCTTGTGCTTTGAAATATGAAATTTATGAGTGGGACAAGAAATATCTCAATGTGTACATGAATTATGACTCATACAAATTACACCCATTAAACATATCTATTGCCAAGGTTTAGGAACTTAGGATCACTCTCATGGCTTGAGACTTTCACAATCATTGCTGCATTTGTGAAAGGGTTGCCTCTATTTTGCTGCTTTTGGTTTGTTTTTAGAAATTGACTGAGGATCTTTGTTTTGCAGAATGTGGGAATTCTCTGTTGGATTGTACATGATCAATATTTGGCCAGACTCATTGCTTTATGCAGCAATATATGGTGCTGTTGAATCTGCCTCCACTGCTGTGTTTGGCCCCATAATTGGAAGATGGCTCGATCGGTTGTCTTATGTCAAGGTGATTTTCTCACCCTTAGATCTATGCCATCCTTGCCGACGGGTTAGGTTACCTCGTTTGCCTTATGTTCATGCATCACTATGACTTTGGTTTGATTCTTAGGTTTCTTTATTGATGGTGGTCGGTAAGTGTTTGATGAATCTGGAGGCATGCTTTGACCCTAAACCAAGGCGAATCTTCCCCTCAACCAAAACCTTAGATCTAACCAAAAAAAAAGAGCTATGCCGTCCTTTTGGTATTAGTTGTCATGTTATCTATTACTTTTGAACGGCAAAACGTATGCTCTAACCCTGGACCAAGGCGAGCGTTCCCCTCAAGCTAAACTTAATCCAACTTAAGAAAGAGAGCTATGTCATCCTTTTGGTACCGGTTGTCATGTCATCTATTACTTTTGAACAACACAATGTATGCTCTGATCCTGGATCTTCCCCTCAACCTAAACTTTAAATCCAACTAAAAAAAAAAGTTATGCTTATCTATTACTTTTGAACGACAAAAAGTAAATTTTGTTAAAAATTCCGGAAAAAAAAAAGAAGAAGATAACCTTTAGGCCAAATTTTCTATCAATTGTGTATTCTAAATCAATATGTTAGGCAGAAATCAAGTTTCCCGAAAAGAGAGAATTCCTGAGTCTGGTAATGAAAAGCTACATTGTGTCTAATAATTTCAGCTCTTTCCTATAATACTGTTCTTACACAGAAGTTATGAGTCTGATAATGAAAAGCTACTCTATGCATGGCCACCATTTTTTTCCCCTTTAATCATCACAGATTCTTGTGAATAGAACTCACATGCTTAGATTCTTTTTGGCACCTGTATCTGGAAATGCCTAAATCTTTTGGTTTACTTTCTAAAGAATGAGTTATGAACAAAGTTCAAATATCAAAATTATAGTTATTATATCTTACATGAGAGTCTTTAATTATTTCAATATGATTCATAATTCTTTGACTATGCAGGTTGAGTTTGAACCATATGTTATTAAAAAAAAATGCATTTAACAAAGTAGCCCTGTCTTCATGTTTCATTGGCAGGTTTTGCAATTGTGGTTGGTAACAAACAATCTCTCTTTCGTTGTTGCTGGCGCCGCTGTCATAGCATTACTTGTCTACTCATCTTTGAAGTTTACAAATTTCCCAGCTTTCATATTGCTGGTGCTGATAATCAATGTCTGTGGAGGCGTCGGTGTGCTTTCAACTCTCGCCGGCACCATCTTGATTGAAAGAGATTGGTAATGTTATTGAGGCTTTAATTAAAAAAAAAAAAGATTTATATTTGATTAAGCATGTATAGTAAATAACCTTGTGCATTGATCAAGTATTGATGTTAAGGATTTAGAATCTCAATTCTCAAGTGTTACTAGTCATTTACTCATCAACACTTTTGATTTGTAGTAGTTTAATGGCTTCCCAGCTAGATTAATAATTCTATTTTTCTTTCCATTTGCTTAGTTGTTATTTCATAGTATCACTTCCTAAGAAACTGAATTATGTGAAAGCCTATAACAACAACAACAACAAAGTCTTATCCCGCTAGGTGGGGTCAGTTACTTGGATCAGGCGACACAGTGTTCTGTCATAAAACATATTGATATTCAAACCATATCCATTGTACAGGTTGTTAGTTATATCAGAAGGCCGACCCCCAGAATTGCTGACAAAGATGAACTCGATTACCAGACGCATCGATCTAAGCTGCAAGCTTCTCGCTCCGGTTGTAACAGGGTTCATCATAAGTTTCGTGTCGCTGACGGCATCTGCTGTAACTTTAGCACTATGGAACACTGTCTCTGTTTGGGTGGAGTATTGGCTTTTCACATCTGTGTATAACGGAATTCCGGCTTTGGCCAAAAGTAGCCGGAGGAGGACGGCGAGGCTTTCGCAAAGTGATCATGAAAGGAATGAGCAAACTTTGGAGGGAGATAGCTCAGAATTGGAAGATAGAAAAAGAAGGAAAAGTTTTTGCGGGTGGATTGCTGAGATCCCTTATGTTGCTGCATGGAGAGTTTATTTACAGCAAGAAGTTGTTCTTCCTGGACTAGCCCTTGCTTTGCTGTTCTTCACTGTACTCAGGTGAAAGCTCACAAACAATCATTGCTTACATGGTAAAATTTGATTGGATGACAGTGTAAAAATGTTTTACAATGTCGGTACATAGCAATTAAACTCTTGATAAACAAAATGTGTATTTTTACCTCTTTAAAAGCTAATGTAGTACTATTATATGTGATATGACACAAAGAATTGTGCTAGAGTGCTACTAGTTAGTGGTTAGAAGAACACTGCACACCTGAACAAAGTTTTCTAGTACTAGCTGAATTTTTAATACTTAATTCAGACTTTGCAGCAGAAAGGTGGGCCTCGGCGCAACGGTAAGTTGTTGCCTTGTGACCTGAAGCTAACTAGTTCAAATCCTAAAAACAGCCTCTGTTTGCTTGCGGGACAAGGCTGCGTATTGTTGTGAAATTAATGTTTTTCTTTCATCAATGAAAGAAACTTTGAGTTAGGAGCGTCGATTGTACTGTAGTCAATTCAGAAAATTTTCCTTCAAAACACACACCTTAAGAACCATGTCTTGTACTTGCCTCCCTCAGCTTTGGAACTTTGATGACAGCAACTTTGGAATGGGAAGGCATACCTGCATATGTTATTGGAATAGCAAGAGGAATAAGTGCTGTGATTGGAATAGCTGCAACAGTTCTGTATCCTGTGCTACAGTCTCATATATCAACTATTAGAACTGGACTTTGGTCTATCTGGTCTCAGGTATAAATTGTCTTCCAAGTGTTCTCTATAATCGATGCGCTCTTTTATTAACTGCAATTAAATTAAGGGCATTATCGAAGAAAGAAGAAGAAGAAGAAGAAGAATCGTACTGTCTTGAAATGTGAATTGGATAGACATTCTGAAACTCTAGACATCTCATTTCCCTGTGAATATGTATGCAAAAGGCATTCCATTCTTCTTTATGGTGTAATTCCTATTGATCTTTGTTTTCCTTGTTTGTGTGTGTTTTCAATGCAGTGGACCTGCCTCCTACCATGTATAGCTGCAATACGGATCCAAAATAGCATTCTTTCATCGTCGGTTTTGATGGGAAGCGTGGCCTTATCTCGGCTTGGATTGTGGATGTTTGACTTATCTGTGCTTCAACAAATGCAGGCAGGGAATTAGCTGTGCTGTTACTAATTGTTTCCTTAAGAACTTTATTTTTTGTTAACTAATGTGAAATTGATGTTTTTGATGAACTGCGAAAGTTCTCTATCTTCCTAATCATCGCTATTCTTTGCCTGAAATTGTTCTTTCTTTGATCCAATTTTTCTTAAACAGGATCTTGTTCCTGAATCGGATCGTCGGGTTGTTGGAGGCGTTCAGAGTTCACTTCAGTCCATGATGGATTTATTGGCTTATGTTATGGGAATCATAATATCCGATCCCCGGGTGAGTTTCAAAGCTATAACGATTCGTGTCCAACCCAAACATGTATACTTTCATATCTCTGTATTTATTGTTCTCCTCCCTCCGTCTCATAATAACTGTCACTTTCACTTTTTCGGTGCATTCATAAATCGATTCATGCATGCACCGGAAAAGTGGGAAGGGAATAACATCTTTTTCTTTGCATGGATGCTTCCATGGACTAAGGTTGACCGAGCAATCTGAAAACAACTGATGCTTTTCGCTTTGCTTTGAATCTGATGCTTCACAATTTGTACTGATCCTGTCTCCTTCCTATTATGACAGCTTTTGTAGCTTATACTTTATACTGAAATTACTGGTTCAAAAGATTTTCTTCTACTTTCAAAAAAACTCGTTATTTGGCGTTGAATCCGATGCTTCATGCTTCACAGTTGGTGCTTGCTGGTTCTGTTTCCTAATGATATCTGTGTGACTTTTTCAGGACTTCTGGATGCTGACATTGCTGTCGTTTCTTGCGGTCACGCTGGCAGCCTTCCTCTACTGCATCCACGTGTACCGCGTGCGCAAGCACATATTCCACCTCGACAGATTATTTTGTGGTAAATGTTTCGTCACAACAATCTAGAAAGAAAATGTCTTTGGTGGCTGGAGTTTCCAAATGATCCTCCTCCTGCTATTAGGAGCATCCTTTCTGAATCAGAATTTCACGCAGTACAATGGAATTCTTGATTCAGCGCATAATTGAGGCTTTGAAATCTTGTAAGAAGAGACTTCTTTTTTCTTTTGGTAAGTGAGTGATGCAAATATCAGATTTGCATTTTACTGCAGTATGATCACATCACCATCACCATCATCTTACTTCAGGAGCTTGCAGTTTAAGCTAAATGCCATGCCAAGTGCAGCATGAGTGCCGGCAATGTACAATGTTTGAGAGCTCAAATCCATTATTCTAAAATAGAAATAGGAGGTGTATTTGTAGAGATTATGACGATCAAGTCGGTTCATACTTTGAAATACTAATATTAAGGTTAGATGTCTTATCTAATAATATAAGTGAACTATTTAGAGAAGGAAATTAGATCTTATCCTTAATTAAGTAAGACTCTTATTGATTTTAGCTTACTTTAAAATTAGTCATCAAGCTAGGACGCAATGAGGATCGTGCGCTCATGCTAGATTTGGGTCTCAGGATGGACTTGGGGCATTCTAAATTGGGCTAGATCCTAAGGCCCATATTTCTAGTCTATAAGGTTGTGTTTAGTTGTTAATACAAATCAAAATACAAAGACACAAGAATAAAGACATAAAATACAAAACTGAAAGCCAATCTTATATTTTGTTTAGTGATAATATACAAGGCAAAATTTGTTGTATTTGTATCGTGTTTGATTTTATGGTGACAATACATAAAAACATGATAAATGACTTAAAATAAGTTTTATTAATGTCCGTGCACACCACAACATAATTTTCATGGGCAAAGTTGAAAGCTAAAATTTCATTAAAACTTTGTACATGTCTCTGTCATTGTGTTCCAGCAAAACAGACATACAGAAAATATACTAATTTTTTATCTTGAGACACAAGTTTTTGGTCCTATCTCTATAATCAAACAAAATTTTATATCTCTATACCTCAATATTTGTGTCTCGTATCAATAACTAAACGCAATCTAACAGTAGTGTCCTGAAATTAATAGCAGGTGGGACACTTTGGGTTTTTTTTGTTAAGGATGTTTGCCTACACATCATTATCAAGGAACAAACCGATCCAAATGATTAAGGTTCTAGGTGAAACATCAAAATAGTACTCCATTGTAAATTATATATCTTCAACATGCCCGGGTATCTTTCCCTGAATAAGCCAACTCGTGCTAGAAACTAGAAATTGTGATGTGGTATTTATGTACAATACGACAAACACACACACACACAAGAAAACTAATAACAATAAAAACTGTGGGCTATGAATAACATGGTCGTATATGGACATAGGATTGATGTAACTCAATCCTAACCGTACACAAATATCTATAGATGGTGCTTATAAGGAATGGTTCTTATAATTTCAATTGCCTGAGAGCTTTTTGTTTAATCACTACACCAAATTAACCACAATGCTGAGTAAAATTGGGTGGGTTCTCTAAAATGATAACTTTATTTTAAAAGTAAAATGAGAGTGATTTTGTCTATAGAATAGTAAAATAAAAAAGTAAAACTCATTTATATATTTAATAATAAAAACTTTCATTTATTTTTTAAAATAAACTCTTCACTTTTAAAAGATTCTTATTATAGACTTATAATAGATCTCTTCATCTGTCAAAAGAAATTCATATATATTTTTAAAACACATAAAAATTAATGATTAATAGTACTCTATTAGATATACTCTAAGAACGTAAAAATTTCTAATACACAAGAATGAAAATTGAAATTGAAGGTGCTTGGCATATGGGTGGGTCCATGTGTACCAAATTTGTAATTTGGCAGCAAATGAATCCTCACTTATTGAGTGGTAATGGTTGGAACCCAAAACTAACATGTGCATTATGCAACGTGTCCCCCTAGAACCTGCTTTAGTGGTTTCAATTTTTCAAAAAGTTAGCAATTAGCAATTAGCAATTAGCAATTAGCAATATTGGTTTCTATGGACACCTGCAAATGCAATCCTAATACAGTCATCAGTGCTGTCAGAGGAATACAATCCTCCATTTTTTTTAGCTGTCCTATACTAATTACGTAATACTGTGCTTTTGAGTAAACATGTACTAGTTTGCTCTCTAAATATTTCATCATATTAATATATTAATTTAGTCACAGTTTGACATTAAATAAGTCATCAAAAATTAAAATATGACATTATATTATATTAAATTGTAAAAATTATTTGATATCAAATAAATTTTTTAAAATTAAAATATGACATAATTTATTCCTTTGAAATATTATTCAACATCAAAAGGGTTCCTAAAAATTCGAACTTTATTTGATTTTTGTTTTTATTTTCATTCTTAAAACATGAAACATAAAACAAATTAAAAATAGTAAATAAGAACAAGAAATTAAAACAGAAACTAAAGATGAAATCAAAATATTCCCACTGAAAAATTAAAGCAATGCCACATTTTAATTTTTATGCACATATTTGAAATTAAAAACTTTTGGGTACTAATGTATGTCACATATGATCAACTTTTAGAGATTTATTTGATGTCAAAAATATTTTAGAGACTATATAAATGTCACTTGAAACTTTTAAGGTGTGGTCAAGAGTTTGTTTAAGAGGGAGATCCTTAACAAGTTTTACTTTTTAGAAGGGCTATTTGAGGGTTTGATTAAACTTTCAAAACCCCTCAAAGCCCTCATTTTATTGTTCTCCCAAATTAGAAGGTTTTTTATGTGAATTAGGAGATTTTAATATAATTTACTCTCTTATTTATATTAAAATGTTAAAATATCATTATTATTATAAATATATGAATAATATTTATTTATTTTTAAAATAATAAAATTATAAAATATATTGTAAACTCTCAATTTCTTTCTTTTATCTATTTTACACTCACGAACGAGGGTTAAAGAAATCCTCCTCTAAACACCTTTCGTTCCTTCTCCTCTTTTTCTCGTTTGATGATTTTCCTTCTATTTTTCTCATATTTCGTGAATAGACCTTGTAGGGACCAAACTGTCTATTTTTGTATTGATATAAATAATAACGTATTATTTACTATTATTACATAAAAATTAAGAATTTTCTATTTAAAATTGAATTATGTTGTATTTAAAATATATTTGATCACAATACAAAGTAGAAATAATAAAGAAGAGAGAAAAAAATGCCGTAGGCAAAGATGATCTCTGGAAAAGATAAAAATTGCATACTAAATGAAGCCTGAAACTTCATAATCTTTGGTTGAAGTAATGGTTTGCATACTTCTTTGATTATGATTCTCTCAATCTTCATTTATTGATCTTAACTCCCTCAAGCTTCGAATTTCTTTTATTTTTTTTTATATTAAAAATGTGTAAGGATTCAATGGTGATGCTACCTGTTTTTTGCCCGTACGTATTATCTGGTGAAGGCTTCTTCCGTCTATTTACATATAAATAAAAATAAAATATGGATAGATATTGCACATGGCCTATGCCATATCTTACATGCTTTATGACTTATCAACGGTGAGAATATCTCAGGTTTTTCGATAGTGTCTACGGCACGACCTATTTATAAAAATAAGTTAAGCTTTTGCTTTTTTAAAATAAATGTGTGCCTGTTATCATGTGGAAACATACCGTTAATCACAATGTTAAATAGTTTGTTGCTATAATTATTTAATATTTAATTATTTGTAATTTAACTATAGCATATTTTAAAATAAAATATAAATCTTTTTTTTGTTAATGATTAAAAATATAAAGAAAAAAGTTAGTTTTTTTTTCCTTTCATCTTTAAATCTGGAATAATATTATTGTGGGCATCCAATCTTTCATTATTTTTTTCTTAATTTTTTAGATCGACAAACTTTATAATGCTTGGGGATGTATGTGATTAATAAACAGTTAAATGAGAAATCACAATAATAGGTTAAACCTCACATTGTAATTCAAAATCCTAAGGCACTAAGTTGGCTAATTAACCAAATAGTAATATTTTGACAAGTTAAATACAACTTTATGATACTTTAAAATTATTTGAGATTGTGGTCAATTTTGCCAAATTGCTATTAGCTACCTCATTCAATTTTAGTAAAAACAAAAATGAAATCAAAGTTAACTATCACGTTAACCACCTTCACACAGCAAATGAAGAGAAGGATTAGTGAGGACAATTGTTAAATTTTTCAAGAACTAAGTTGAGTCTTGTGCCATTAGTAAGAAACCAAATCAAAAATTTACTCTTAATCTTCATTGTTAAGTCTGAAACAAGCATGCACTAAATTCAATTGTACTCCCCATGAACAGTTATTTCAAGAACTCTCACTAATCAATGAATGTTGAATTTTCCATTTTCCACTGTCGGTCAAAAATAAAAAAGAAATCTCGTTCGTGAGGTGTGGTCCATGTACGGATAAGCTCTTTTTTCCAATTACTTATGATAAGGTAGTTAATTAATGAAGATAATAATAGTAAAACCTAACACACCTCTATTCAATGATGGTGATGCCTTTGTTTCACTTGTTTCCGGTGAAGGTTTTATCTTTCGATACAGAATATAAATATATTTTATATATGGTCCAATAGTTTTTATCTTCCAAATTAAATTTGGAAAGTTATTAATATATACAAGTAACCCATGTGCATCGACAGAATTACATGAATAATAAATATTATTGGTTGTCAAACAGAAATATATCCACTTTCGGCGAATCATTGGATTCTGATTCTTTTTTTTTTGCAATTATGATTAAAATTTCTTAGATTTGATGCAGTGTTATATCTTAACTACTATGCAGAGATTAAACTTTTAATGGGTTGTCTCTGATGGTAGGGTGCTGATAACAAGTTGTTAAGAATGGTATATATTATGTTTGATTTGATTTGATTTGATTGTGATTTGTTTTTGGCTGTTGTGTTTTCGGCTTATAAACAGGCTTACATTCTATTGTAAATTAACTTAGATAATACAATTGTTATTTCTCTGTTATATATCTTTCTCCTATATATTTTGATGTCCCATTTATCTGTTTTTCCACGATGTTTAACATGGTTCCTACCTTGAACCCCTATTCCCACTTCCGCCAACTTTCTCCTTAACCGCCTCCGCATAGTCTTGATGTTGACTTAATCTGTCTCCGTGTAGTCAGGATTGTTGCCTATCGTTGTTGTCTTTGCTAGTTCCGTCTAGCTAGCTCTCAATGTTGCATTTGTTGGTTCCACCCAACTCTTGATGTTGCCTCCGTTGTTGCCTTTGCTAGTTCTGCCCAGCCATTGTCGCCTTCACTAGTTTCGTCCAACCATTGTTGTTTTCATTGGTTCCGCCCAACCACTGTTGCCATTTTGTTGGTTCCGCCCTATTCAGCCCTCCGTTGAACTATGACAAGCTATGTGAGGTTACATAAATCACACCGGATATCATCTAACTTTAATATATATATATATATATANATACAAATGACCCAACAAAACAAAATTCAAAGGGTTAAATATGTTTTTAGTCCTGTAAAATTAAAAATTTTGTATTTGGTTCTTGAAATTTGTTTTTGGTAGGAATTAGTTTTTTAAAAAACATTTGGTAAATTTTAGTCTCCACAATTAGAAGAAATCATTAAAAAAAATTTACATAACCATTAAATGTGTCACGTGACACCATACATGATATATCACGTAACGCATTTAACGGTATCACATGTTACATTTAACAGTTTCTTAACGAATTTTTTTTTAATGTAGCATATTTAACCCAAATTCAAAAATCAAATTAACATAGGCATAATAACAACGGTCAAGTTCAAGCTAAGGAAGGATTTGGTAGAAGTTTCCCTTAGGCCCAATTATTTTCTAAACTCCTGTGTTCGTCGAACATCTTTGAGATTTCCATCTAGTCAAGCTTTTATTTATATAAATATATATATATATATATATTGATATTCCATTATATATGAATAGTTGTGATTCAATTACAAATTTAAAATAATAAATAATTTGAATTATTATTTTCAAATTTTGTGGGACACAAAAAATTCCTAAATATATTTAAAAAACAATAAATTAAAAAATAGTAGAAGAAATGACAAGGAAAATGGCATGCAACAAAAGGCAAAATGAAAATGTGTTGTTTTAGTGTTTGACTTTAACCTACTTGCATTGATGCATAATTCATGATGTAGTAGTATATATCCGTAGTACTACACTAGCTATTGGGGGGTACAGAACAATTTTGTTGACCGCTGATTTGCATCCAATATTAGTCGCATCCAAGCACAAATTTCATATGGTCTATCATCAACTAGCTAAGGCTTCATCATAGTGGTGGTGGATAGAACTTCCCACTAACAAATTAATTAGCTGAAACTGACTGAATGAAACCTGAATTTTCAAAGGCACTATCTAGTACACTAACTCTGCCAAAAACACACGGTAACTTTTTTTTTTTATATATTAAAATAAAAACAAAGTTTGCAGTTGAACACACAAAACATACTCCCCCCTCCCATAATGATGAAAATATAAACACTTTAATCATTTTTTTTATGTTTTCTATTATTTTAGGGTTATAAATTTTATCATTTTGGCCAAAATACCCTTCGTGAGTAGTTATTCATTTTAAATAAATAAAAACATAATAAAAAAATAGTTACAAATGATATTTTTTTATAAATTAAAAAATATGTACTTATAAAAAATAATAACATTATGCACATATATATTAATTTTTTTAATTATTATTATTATTATTATTATTATTATTATTATTATTATTATTATTATTATTANTAATAATAATATATTAAGAGAATAAATTATCAACTAAAAGAATTTTTTGTTATATTTTATTAAAGTTTAAAATTGCTTTTTTTCTTAATTTTATTTCAGTATTTTGAGGTTATAATATGTGATAATTAATATTAAGATATCTATTTAATTAAAAATTATATTAATTTATAAAAAAATGTTTTTTTATTTTGCATAAAAAATTAAAAGTAAAGTTAAAATTTTATTATTTTTTTACTTTTTTAAATTAATAAATAAATATTAAATAATATATAACAAATCTTGTATCATAGATTTAGCATTTAAATTTCAAGAATTTACAAAAATAAAATAACTTTAATGGTTATAAATAATAATTGAAATAGTAATAATATTTTTTTAAAAAAATTGACACTAATTATTAAAGTATTTTGTATAATGAGTAGTTTGTAAATTCACAAATATAGAAAGTATTTTGGAATACGCATAGGTTTTGAGAATAAACGAGAGAATTATGTAATAAGAGTATCTCTCAAGGAAGGGAAATGTATTTTACTTTTAAATTTATAAGATATAAGCTATTAAGGGATGCTCCTGGTTCAGGAAACGGATAATAATTAATATTTGAGGAAAGTGTCAACTAAGTCCATGAAGATTTACCTAAGCGCGAACTAAGTCTATAAAAAAATGTGTCAACTTGGTCCTTAAAGTTTTTAAACGTTTCTCACGTTGGTCCCTTGATTAGTGAGACCATAACTGACGCTGACGTGTCCATCAACTCATTCGTTTTGTCTCATCTCCTCACCAAAACAACGTCGTTTCGTTATTTAAAAAAAGAACTAAAAGACAGAACTAAATGCACCCCAACGCGTCCCACTACCCCAACCCCCTCTGCCTTCATTTTCTTCTTCTTCTTCTTCTTCCTTCAACTCTCTTCTCATCCCAATCCCAAATAAAAAACACCCACACACTAATTAGGGATTATAAACGAGAAAAAGGAGAAAGAGAGAGAAAGGGAAATAAAAGAGAGGAACTAAGGGAGAAGATGGAGCAGAGGCTAATCCACGACGAGACCAACATGGTGGAGTTGTGTGTGGTTGTGGCAGAGGCGGCTCGCAGTTGTGGTTGATGGTGGTGGTTCAGTGGGTGTGGCTGATGGGGGTAGCTTATAAGTGGTGATTATTTTCTCTCTTTCTTTCTCTCCCCCCCCCCTCTCTCTATATATATGTGGTGAGTTGTGGATTTGGAGATGGCAATGGTGATGGTGATTTTAAGTGTTGTGGTGGTTGATTTTGGTATTGCAGTTGCAGGGTTAAGTGGTGGTGTGTTTAGGTGGTAGGAGGGAGGTGCTAGTAGTTGTGGGTAGTCTATGCATGACGGTGGGTTGGTGGTTATGAGTGGAAGGGTGAGATTGGTTGTTTATAGTGATATTTATGGTGAAGGTGGGGGGTTTGATTAGTGGAGTTATTTTGTGTTGGTTTGGCTGCGATGAGGGGGTGAGATTGAAGGTGAGGGTGTCGTAATTACTGTTATTGTTGTGTGCTCTGTTTTGTTTGTGTTTTTCTTTACAGATTAAGGGTGAGTGTGTTTGTGTTTCTTCTTCAAAATTTCAATGTGTTGTGTTGTTGTGAATATGTGTGAAATGGATGGTGAATGTTCAAAAGTTGATTTTTTTTTTTTTTTATGGATGGTGGTTATGAGGGTGCGATGGTGGTGGCAAAGTAGCTATAGAGTTGGTGGTGGGGTGAATGTATGGGAGGAAAATGAAAAGTGATGGTTGTGGAGATGGGGTATGGTGGTAGTGGTGTTGGGAGTACGGTGGGGTGCTCTGTGCGGTGTTGGGGTAGTGGTGGTGGTTGGGCTAGTGGTGGAAGAAGAAAGGGATGGGGGTGTTTGATTGGAGCGGAGGAAGAAGAAGGGTAGTTTGGAGATTTGATGGATATGGGGATGGTAATATAGAGATGTCAAGGGATGACCAAAAAAAAAGAAGAGAGAAAATAGAGGAGTTATTGGATACGTCAATATCTGTTAACGGTTTAACTAACCAATGGACTAACATGAAAAAAAATGTTTAAAAACTTCAAAAATTAAATTAACACTTTATTTTTTTTTAGGGACTTTTATTTTTTTTTAGGGACTTAACTAATTAGTACTTAGGTCAATTTTTAGAGATCCAATCGACACTTTCCGGTGAATATTTATAAAAGATACTAGAAGATAGAAGATGACTTTGCAAATAACAGCAAACTTAATTAATATACGGTTCATGTACGGTTCTGGGATAATATGGAGTATATTCCAGATAAAACAAATTAATTAATAGTATTATTTTATGTAGCATAAAGCCATAAAACTTATTTTAAAATTATGCCGTATAAATAAACAGAAAAAAAAAATGGAGGAAACAAGCGGGGGTGTGCGCATCCGTGGATGAGCCACAACCTCCCTGACCTAATTTTTTTATCCCTTATTTATTTATTTATTAATTAAAGTTACCTAAAATTCTAATCCATGTTGCAGTGGAATTTTGACTCTCAATTTTTTGGTCACGGTCTTTCTATCTCTCTCATAATCATATCATAGCAACAACCCACATAAGCTTCTTTCTCACTCTAACCGTTCTTATCTGAGTCAGGCAGGTACTATGCCAGGCCACCAATAAGTACGGCAATTCTTTTTTTATTTTTTTATTTTTCCAAACTCTGGACCTTATCACAAACATCTCTTTTTCACTAAATTTCAAACTCAATAGAACTAGTTACGTCCAAATCTTATTACTAACAGCTTAATTAATCTGACCTTATTGATGTCTCCAAAGACATAGAAATCTCCTGCCAAATCTTTTTTAAATTCTCAAAATTTAAACTGAAAATATGTTATTAAGAGATTAAGAGATATCACTTATTTCGACCAATCCATTACAATTTTATATCATTATTTAATTATTATTATTATTATTATTATTATTATAGGTTACTAAATATGAGAATTTGCGGTGATAAATATGTGAATTATAATTAATTTCTTAGAGAAATCATTAAATTTCTTTTTAATTTTTAACTCCTCATCTCATGTCCATTTCTAAAACGAATTATTATTATTATTATTATTTTATTAGTAAGGCTTAATGGGCATTTGATGCTCGCCAAACAATTTGTTAGGAAATATTTTTTATTTAATAAATAATTTAATATTTTAAAAAAAATAAATAGGTGTTAATAGATTTAGAGTGATTATTGAAATGCTGAGTGAATTATTAAATTTTTGTTTTATACAAAAATTATGTGAATATTATAAAATTTAGACAAAAAAATATTTATAATGGGGTATCCTATCTATTTATTTTATATATTGCAGAGATTATTTTGAACTAAAGAAATTTGAACAAAAATGGAATGGACCCTCCTTTCGTACTGGCCGCACTTGAATCTGTCCTTCCTCACATAGTCCTCCACCATATGTCATCTGCATCAGATAAAGTCATAAAGAAACCCACTACCGCCTGAATTACCATAACACCCTTTTCATTTTCACTTGTTTAATTCCGTCCTAACATGTCCTTCTCCGTACGCATGACTCTCTGTCTCTCCCATATGACGAAAATACCCCCTCCCTTAATTTTCAATTCCCATGCGAGAAAAATTCAACTACCACCTTCCTCCTAACGTTTGTCAAATTATTATTATTACTGTGCATGAGATATTGTGTTAAATCATATCATATTAATTATCAAATAAAGTTTTAATGAAATTTATATCTAATAAAATTTCATCTAATAATAAATAGATAATAAGTTGACACAATACTTTTATATATAATGAGTACAAAAAATATATCTTTTGTTTATAAGTATTTTACTTTATGAAATAAAAAAAGAAAAAGTATAATTGTACATAATTTTTTAATACAAGAAAGAGAATTAGTCCCTCTAACACAATTTGATTATGTACAATGATATTAACGGATAATGACAATGTAAAAATTATGAACAAGACTTAATTAAATTGTTTTTTTATCTCTTTCAAATCCAATAAGGATAACTTTTTTGAATAAATAATTTCAAATATCCACACTCATCTTAAGAAAAAATGTCTACTTGTCATTTTATAGAAATATAATATCTTTTAATGGAAAAAAGTTATATATATATAAATTTAATTGTTATGCATTGAGTGTATAACATTTTTTATACTATCATTCAGTGATGAAAAATTATTAGATGAACACAAGACTAAACACCTTTTTTTAGCACACTCACAATAAAAGTAAACTCTACTAGGTGAGACCCAAAAACACTTGGTAAGGCACACAATAAAAGTGATAGACTCATTCTTAGAGTGTGTTTGCAAATTTTATTTTGGAGGGGAAGAAGAGGAAATGAAAGGTTTGGAGGGCTTAATACATGTTAAAATCATGATTAAGCCTTCTAAAACTTTTCTTTTCCCTCCAAAACAAAACTTGTAAACAACCCTTATGGATATGTGTACTCAAAGATGAAGTGTTATACTTGTGCTCATATAAGATTTTCTCTTCAATCAAATCATCTCAAATGAATGACTTTTCAAGTATTTGGTGAGAGAGTCAATTACTTTTACTTATATGACAATACTAAAAAATAGGAGGCTCAGGGGTGTGTGTTAGATGGGTTAGATGATTATTGCAAGGATTCGACTGACAAACTTGACGCCAGGTCGGTCAGGTCGAGTGAGGTGATTTTGAAGTATGCACCTGACACGATTTGAGTCAGGATCGAGTCGAATGATTTCGTTGGGTTTGTTGAGTTCAATTTTTTTTCTTCTAAGATAAATTGATTTACACACAGAACATGATCAATAAAATTTGGAAAATCCATAACAACATCAACATAACTTTATAGAACACCAAAGTAACAAAAATAGTAATAGTAAAATTGATTAGGGAAATCAATTTGGGGAAGATAAAATTAGGGCAAAATAAAATTAGGAAAAAACAAAAATTCCTTCCCTAGTGTTGTAGTGGTCATCGGATGTGGTCATCGATTGTGCCGTGGTTGGCAGAGGTGATAGAGACAATGAGACAAAGAGATGAGTGAGATGACGAGACAGTAAGGTGAGATTAGAAAAATGCATGACCAAAGGAGAGGGTGGTGGTCACCGGCTTAGGTGGTGGCGTTGTCTTGGTGGTGGGGATGTTTGAGTGATGCATGTGATAGTGAGGTGAGAGAGGTGGTGACACCGAAGACCGCGGGTTGTGGTTGTTGGACAAGGTTAGTGGCATGGTCATGGTGGTTGGTGGTGCACGACAATGAGAGAGATGAGAATGAGAGAGAAATGAGACGAGAAAACGAGAATGAGAGATTTTTTTTATTATTATTTAAAAATATTATAATGGTCAAGTTCATCGGGTGGGTTAGGTATCAACTTGGACGATCCAACACTTAACCCTAGAAAATCATGGTTTCGTTGATTTTTGCCTAATGACCTGATGAACCCACCCGACTCAACCCGAGAGGCCTTGGGTCGAGCGGTTTCGTCGATTTTGACAATCCGATGTACACCCCCTAAAGAAA
>QANU01043533.1:0-17485 GCA_003254905.1 Nissolia schottii
TTTATATACATAAAGTTTGTGTTTTAACGCATGTAATGATTGTGCACTTAATTAAATATTATTAAGAATATCATCTACAAGTTTGTATTATTTGTGCACTTTTGGGAATAAAGTTTGTGCATTCTTACGTATAATGTTTGTGCATTTTTTTTTTAAATAAAGTTCATATTGTAAAATACTCTGATAATTTTGTAATGTTTGTGCATTCATACTTATAAAATTTGTACGTTATTATTTATAATGTTTGTGCATTTTTAAATAAAGTTCAGATTGTATATAACTCTGAACTATAGGTTTGTAGTGTAGTACAAATAAAGTTTGTCCGTCAATGCGCATAAAGTTAATTTGTACTTTAACGCTATAATGTTTATGTTTTAATGCCTTTAAATTTGTGCTCTATTTTGAGAAACTGTATCGTGTACGTATAATAATCATTAATTACTTAATTTGAATGGTGTATGTATGAGTGTATGAAATTGGGTGTACACATAACATTTTGGATAACAAAAATACCCAACTCATTTTAATGACAATATAAACCGACTTCACATTTCAATGACATTATATATATGTGTGTGTGTGTAATAAGTGAATAATGAAATAATTATATTTGTATCTATATATGGTTTCACTCTTATTTTTATGTTACACTTTATAGAGTCAACTCATAGATAATTTTTGTACGCATTTATCTATGGTGGGAAATTAATACTATGTCCAAAATCAGATCTATAAATAAAGATACATACTCATTTGTAGTGTGTATCAAGATTAAGATTTTTGTATGAATTAGAAGAAAAACAATAATTTCATCTTGTGTATTTTTTCCTCACTATTACAATACACTAAAATGACTACTCACCATACTTTATATACTTTATATATATATATATATATATATATAATGTACTTTATTGTTCACATTTTAATTTTTACAATTGAAGAAGTCGATTTAAATCGACTTTAATTTTTAAAAAAATTAAAAGTTGATTTGAATCGTTGTCAATTTTTTTAAAAAAAAATTCGAAGGATACAAGGGAGTTGATTCCTTTATAATGAAATTGGTTTATTTTATGGGACAACTTTTAAATTGGTTCATTGTGAAAATATGTCAGTTTAATTGTTTTATTAAGGAAAATTTTCCGTATATTCTATCTTATTGGTTTGTATGTATTAATGTATACATTGGAAAATTTAATTAGAAGCTAAGGAGGGGAAAAAATCAGATATTTCTTTGTTCTATTATCAATTTCGTGCATTTTGATTTGTAAAGTTGATGTTGAGATATAGTGAAGCATAGTAAAATTAATAAGAAACTACAACGGAAAAAGAAGAATTGGAAAATGAAAAACCAAGTTAGATTTTCCTAATTTTTTATGAGAAACAAAAATTATGGATGGGGTTTTCAACAAAGACAAATACTATGTGAGTTTTGACACATAAAAGTTAATTTGTTTCTGTTCCTTTTATTTTCTATAGCCTATTCTCTCTCTCTCTCTCTCTACGTATATTATTCACTATAGAAGTGTATATTTCACTGGTTACTAATTTAAATACTCCATTACTATATTTGGCGTAAAAAACCCAAGTCCACTTTTAGTACTAAAGCGGCTAGAGCTAAATAATACCGATTCAATTAGTTTATTATATTTTGATATTTATAATTTAATACAAACTTGTTCAAATCGAATCCGGTTATATAAATCACTAAAAGTGGTTTAATGGTGATGAACTTAGAATGTCATAGATGATAATAATTTGATAATAACTCATCACATTATAAGAAAAGAAATGAAAAGTTTATATATTTTCTCTACACAGAAAAATGCTTAATACATCCCATAAATGGTTAATATAAATTAGATGGCTCTAGAATCTTAACTAATTTTCTTCTATCAACATCTAGTGCTCAATAAATATATATATATATATATATATATATATATATATATATATATATAAAAGAATCATTGATCACATAAAATAAAAAAAATTAAAAAACAAAACTAGGAACCATTGAACTTCTGCTTGCATATCCAAAATGGTGGGACAGGATGTAGTCAGAAGAACTTAGATTAATTTCTAATAGTAAATAACTCACATAAAAGTGGTGTACGTATAAATTTTGATATTCGTAAATAATAAAATTATTTTACAACTATGTTCTTATTAACTAGGAGCAAAACACCACTTTTTGTTATAAATATCTCTGATACACACTTATAACTCATGTGACTTCTTTAAATGATCATATGACATTTTTATAATTTATAATTTTGATCATTCATAAAAAATCTAATGATCAAGATTCACACATTTCACTCTTATATATAATCACTTCTCTTATTAGAGAATATATATANATATATATATATATATATATATATATATATATATAAATATAAATATAAAACTTTGCTTTCAAATCCCTTACATGCCTTTGACCTAAAGAGGTGTGATGTACATGGCAACACATGCAGAAAAAGCATGAAAACAAAAAAGGGTCATTCCCTACAATAATATGACCTACTGGTTCAATCTAAACCGGTGGAGGGCTGCAAAAAATCTTTAAAAGTAGAGGCCTACACTATCACGGGTGGGGCCCAAATGCTGGTTCCATGAGCGACCTGAGGGTCCCATTGGGAGTCACTCGCCATAGCCCAAGTGGAGCTAGCTAGCTGAATGTGAAAAAAAACCCTAGATGTCACCCAAAGCCAACTTCTCCCATCATAATCAAACAAAATGCCTTTAGACTATCATGTGTATGGGGATGGTTGTGGTATATATGTACAGCGAACCTCACATGAGAGGTGAGTGTAGTTTACCCTATGATAAATAGTATAAAGCTTTTCTTGTTATTTGAACACCTAAATACTTCTTGCGTTACATTATTCCACAATATCTACCCTCATTGATCACAACTATGATGTGGATAAAAAACCTTCTGTGCATGTACTCTTCTTTTCCTTTAGTATTGTGTTATATAATTTTTTTTTAGAATTTGTTTTAAAAATAAATAAATTATAAGAATATAGAAACTATTTTAGTCTTCAAGAAAGAATGATCAAATCAACTATAAAAGTTAGCTCAAAAAGTGAGAATTGACTTAATATTATAGAAGTTATCTAAACCTTATTTTTAAGTAACGTGTCACGATATCCAAGACTATTATACTTCTCTAAAAAAAAAAATTACCGTTCAAGACAAGACTTAACTCCCTTATATTGTCATTGAGAAATGGAATTCATATTTTATCTTATATAATTGGATCATTAGCCAGGATGCTAAGCAATTATAATTTTTTATGACAGAAATATTTTCGTAGTCTTGGATATCGTCAACTAATAATTTTACTATAAAGTCAATGCAAAAGTATACTTTTCGGAGTAAAGAATTGATATATATATATATATATATATATATAACTCATTAAAAATGAGACTTTAATTAGTAGGTATGCAAGTGGATTGGCTTGACATTGGCTAATAATCCTAATAAAGCCGTCAAACTTTTCGGTTATAACTTCTCAGTCTTGGAAATAAGTTCATATGGCCAGTGACAGCTAGACTCAACATGATCAAGATTAATCCCTTGTTTATGTATCTCTCCCTCGTTCACTTCTTTGAACTCTATTTTAGTTTTAATATAAGTTTAAGCATAGGAAAAACAATGTATTATAGATTTCTCCGAAAATAAAAGAAGCAATATTTAATTTAAAAATCTATAGCTGAATGTTGAAAGAAGACGAAGATAATTGACTTGATCCCATTTTTAAGTTGTAATAAAGATATGTGTTTATTTTAACTTATTTATTAAAATAATCATTTTTTAAAAATAATCAATTTCATATATTTTCACAAATTTTTAAAAGTAATCAGAATCTTAAAAAAATTAATTTTCAATTTTTCTAAAAAATTTAAATAGAATAAATTCTCACAAAAATCTGTTTTTCTAATTTTTTTATTTTTATATCAAAAATTAAATTTTTAATCCATTATTTTTTAAATTAAAATAAACACACCTAATTTAGATTCTCTAAATTAAGATCTCCATTTAAAAGAAAAAAATGTTTACATTAATAAAATGTATTGTATATAGATTTAATTTAACGCTGTAGACTCTCACTTTTCTTTTTGCTTTAAACTGTGGATTGATTTCATTTTAGATGTTTGAAATTCTACTTCATCCTAGATTCTCCAAAACATGTTATAGATCTTAATGGTCTCTTTGTTAACCAATATGGATAATTTTCTTCAGCAACAAAATTTGTGTGGTCTTTATTAAGGATACAATAGGCACAATATGAGTATATATCCTTAGGAAAAGATGTTTACTTTATCACCTTGTCTGCCGGACATGACACTGAGATGCGATTCTTATCCACTGTCTAACGGTATAAACATGGACCAAGGTCTTCCACAATTAAAAATAAAAAATAAAAATAGAATTAGAAAGAAGGGCAATTAATCCTAGACCCAATGATTCTTGTATTAACCCAGGTCGATAAAGGCTAGAGTTAGGGTTAGACAAAAAAAAAAAAGAGGCTAGAGATCTCTTGCAGTTTTCATGTAAAAATTAAAAAGTCTGGAAAATAATTTGGAATTTACAATTATATATTTACCTCATATGTTAGTTAATGGAAAACGCACTTAATTCGTAGGATTGTGTACTCTTTTTTTTTTTTTTTCTTTCATGTTTTATTCCACTAGATTTTTTTTTATAGAAATTTTAGTAAGGCATAACTCTCACTTGCAGAATATTATTGAGGCTTGATCGGTGGTTTGCACTTGTATCTGCTTCCCTGCCTGGGGCTTAAGCCTTCCAACCCCGCCCCCTCCCCCAAAAAAAAGTTAATCAAAAAATATCCGGTAGATAAATCACAAAATTTCAAAACTTGTGTATAAGTTTCATAAATAAAAAAATTTGTGCGTAAGTAGTTCAATTTTAGTACCATCTTTTTTTGTTTTTGTTTAGTGGAAAAGACTACTGCGTTTCTTTATCAAGATGTCATTAGTCCCGCATAGGATGAGAGGAAGGAGGCTTAATTATAGGATTATATGTTCGTTATATACATTAATTTTCACTGTTCTCTCACCTTCCATTTAGGTTAGCAGTTGATACTGCTAGCTAGGCCAACGTGTTAGAAAAGTACTTGGCCACATTCGTGATTATTTGTTTGTGGCGAATTGGTGAAAAGAATAGTACCAAGAAAATAGTGTCAGCATTTTGGTTTTAGGGGTGTGGATGTTTACCCTATATATTATCTTGTATGGTACTTACTGGCACTAGGACCACTTGTTTTCCCAAAATGCAACTACAAGTATAAAGATACCTTGACAGTACCCCAAAAACATAATACACAAGGATCCAGTCTTGATGCCCTGCAGAGGCCCCATATGTACATAGGATACTTAACCCACACCGTACTCATTCATCACCATCATTATGAACTAATAATCCTCTCATTAATTAATTTGGAGTATTCAACTGGCGATGAACCTATGTATGACTTATTTGATTGACTCTCTCATTCAACATAAGAGATTAATTTATTTTGATTTGATACCGTGGTTGTCAATTAATTATATTTTATCATGACTTTTAACTTATGGTAAGTTATAAGATTATCGAAATTAAACTGGACAAAACAATGATTCAATAGTTTTTCAGTTCAATCGGTTGAACCAAAAGTTAGTCTGGAGTATAATAATATATATATATACACACACATTTAATTAGTTATTTAATAAAAAAAAACTATATTTAATATTTTAATGACTAAAATATGTTTAACATAGTAAAGCAATGAAAAGTGCTATGGCAATATAATTAACATTTTTCTAATAAAGAATACTTAGTAACTTGTCCTAAATGAATACAAAAATGAAAGGACTACGAAGAGAACATGCCACGAATCAAAAGAAAGAAAATGTAATTTCACATTCAAGTTTTATAAGTTTCTAAATCATGTATATAATTAGTTTTGTAGAGACCGAAAATCTTATTTGATGGATATATGATTGAGAAACAAAGATCAATAGAGTTTGAGGAGGAAAAAAAAATCTAAAACTAAAGAAGGTCCTAGAAGGATTGGTGTGGAGTTCTTGTTTCAGTAAATATATGATGATTTAGCTTATAAAAAAGCATACACTTTACAAGCTTCCTAATTGATTGAGGATATGTTTGGAGTGAAAAAAGAAAGCAAGTTAGTCCCACATCGATAGTTGAGCAGCATGTGAGACATTAGCTCTTCTATATAATAAGGAAAATGTTAAAGGAGTTCTTGCTTGCTCGCATAACCAATTGGCTGTCAATTGGTCATTACAGTTCTTATTTTATTTTATTTACATGAACTATCAAACAAGTTAAGACCGGCTCACCGATTGTTGACAGTTCAAGACAAGTTTTTGCGGTTCTAAAGTGATTTTGTTAATGCAAGTTTTAAAAGCATGATTGAACTAGCGAAGTGACTGGTTCTCAGTTAAATCGGTCAGTTGAATCGGCCAATTCGGTCCGATTTTAAGATCAATGATTAATAAGAATCAAACCAATTTTAAGAACAATGATAATAAGAGTCAAATATCTTAAATAATGTATCTTTCTCTATATAATATGATAATATATCAACATTATATTCATAGTATAATTAATAATTAACATAAAAATTTAAATTGTATAATCTATTTTTTTGTTACATTAAAGTTCACAATCTGTAATTACTTTATTAAATATAACAATAAAAATATAATAATTAGCATTATTATAGTAGTGAACGCGATGGGTGGGTGGGTGGTCACCCGCCACTTTTTTTGGCGTCAGCGCTGCCTCACCTTCCACCATAGCTTCGCCCTCACCCAACCCCCACCACCGCCACCATCAAGCCCACCCCAACCTCCACAAATTTTTAAGATTAGTCATAACCAACACCAACCACTTGAGGACCACTAATTCCAAATTTGTGATGTAATTTTTACTGTATTTCAAATCTCTGGGATACCATGTTCATCTTCAACAACAAAAAGATTTGGATACACCACTCACACCCTCAACAACAACAACACATCAGTTAAAACAAAAACGCAACAAGAGAGAATGGAGGAGAGTTTTGAGTGGAAGAGAGACCAAAAACAAAAATTGTTGAAGAGAGATCGGAGATAAAAAGCAGAGAAGAAGATAAATCATAGTTAAAAAACTCGCCCGACCCTGCTGGGTCGACCTAGAACCCGGTGACCTGGCCATGAGATCGGGTCGGCTATCTGAGTGGATCGGTCACGTTTCAGACCCAATCTGACCCACATTGACTTGACTGATTTTGCGAAACTTTGTGACCTAGTCGGGTTTTTTTTTTTTAAATTTTAATTTTTTTAATAAAAAAAGGAAAACAACATCGTTTAATAAAGACTTTTTTTTTAAATTACTGTTTATCAGATTGAGCTGATTTTTTTATCATTTTCCTACAAAATGTGTTTAAGTTCCTCATTTTGTATCATTTTCTTGTTACATATACTTGTTTTGCTATCTTTTGTAATAAACATTGAATACTCATGTAAAATTATTATTGTTATGTATTTTTTATTTAAAATTTGGTTTATTTATGTTTGGAATTGAACTTGTTATTTGTGATATAGGATGTTGAACTTGTATTGTTTATGTATGGTATGACATTTGAAGTTTGAATCTTACTTACATATTTTAAGTGATTTTATGTTATGATGAATGTTTATATAAATACATTTTATTCATTTAAATTTTTAATATTTTAGGTTATATATATTTATTTATTTATTATTATTATTTTATTTACATTTGGGTCAGTAACTGATCCAATGACCCACTAGTGGAGCAGTAGGGTGGTCGAATCTGAGCCAGATTTTATAACTATGAGATAAATTTGAAAAACAAACAAAAGGTGCCTGTATAGTTCATAAAAGTTGATATTTTCCAGTAATCAACTGCTAAGCACTGGAGCCAACGTGGGGTGCAGGATGAGGAACCACTGCCACAACGCAGTAACACCATCGTCTTCATCCCTACTTGGATCTGGCCGTGATGGTGGTTGTCTTCATCCCATACATACCAGATGTGGCCACGCCTCCAACTTCAAGGAAAGGAGAAGCAGAATACAATGAAGTTGGTGAGCAGAATAAGAGGGAGGAAAAAGTAGAAAATTGTCGCGATCTTTCTGTGATGGTAGTGAAAATACGGGTGCGGTGGTGGTGTGGTGGCGTGGAGTGAAAGAAGAGGGTGAAAATTAATGTGGTGTGGTGTGGTGTGCGTGGTGTGGGGTGGGGGCTATTGGTTGGGTTGGGCATATTAATTGAAAATAATCCTTCAATTAACAAACAGTACTTTTAATTAACTATGTAAATAAAGGATATTATTGAAAAATAACAATAGATTTTTTTCAAAGTAATCCGTACACTTTTTAAAATTTATAAATTTGTCCCAAAATCAAATTGGCCACTAACTCATTAAGGACCAAACTAGCTAGCTCTAGCCCTTTATAAACAGCTGTCTGAAATCTCCAAACTCTTTTTCTTTTTTCAAATAAGTTCAAATTTTATTTAGAACAAATATCACCATTGCAATGACCACCAAGCTAGAGGTGGGTATATGGGTCGCGGTTTACGGACGATTTAGTCCACACACGTTAAGACCAATAAATTAGTGATTCATTTAAATGTAGACTTTTTTGTCTGCTTCACATAACTCATGGGTTTAACGGGCTCAACCCGCAGGTCCATGGGCTAGTCTGCGGACTTCTTATTTTATTATTATTATTATTATTATTATTATTATTATTATTATTATTACTTTTATTTGACCAACCTATGTTACATAATACACATGGGCTACACCACAGGTCCACGCTAAAAACAACAAAACTAAAGTCCAGCTCAACAAAAGGAAAACTAGTAAAAAAATTAACCTAATTTCCTAATTAGTAATTGAAAATTACTACATATTGATGGTTTCCAAGGCAAGAGTCAGAGACTCAACGCCTCCACTCCATCCATACACACATAACGCAGTTTCTAAAGGCCATACTGTCTTGGTCTCTTTTTTTTCCCTCTTTCAATGTTCAGTTCTTTCACCCACGTATCGATTAGTGTTTGGTAATTGATAATCTATGCTCTATAGTATTTTTTTTATTTTTATTTTTTGTATTTAAGAAGTGTTTCAGAACTTCAATTCTAATTCTTATCATTTTATAAATAAAAGTTTAAGTTAATGAATCATCATCATATACAATAAAGATTTTTTTATTAAAAAAAGAGGAGTGTAGGTCAGACTACCCCGCTAACTTGTAAGCTTAGGTGGTATGAACGTGGGCTAGCCATTTCTGCAGCCCATTTATTTAGCAAATCAACCCGGTTCAATCCGTTTAAATGTAGTCCATTGCGGATCGGGTTGTGCGGATTGGGTTGGCTCTTATATCCACCTCTACCCCAAGCCACTCCTCAACAATACATGACAAGGTAAGGAAATACCTCGTTAATTGTTGATGGTCCTCACGCAAGGCATTAGGAACTTCTCCTCCACGGAAAGAAGATTAAAATTCGTGATATATAAATGTAAGTAGAAATGGGTTGCGCTTCAAAAATCCGAATGCTAAGCAAAATCACCAAAATGTGTTTCTTGAATAAAAAGAACGGTTGCACGTCAATTCGAATGGTATCTCCAAAAAGTAAAAACTACTCTAACAAAAGCCTAGAAGTCATAAGCCTCCTCCCCCTCTACCCTCATGTCCTATTTAAAGAAAATTGTATACAAAAACTAGGTTTTCAGGCACAAACTTGTGTTAGCATTATTCTGAGGGTTGCTGCAGTACTAACCGCTACAGCGATACGACAGGTGTTGGCTCATCCTTTTCTTTCATCTTGACCTCTATGGCAGTCATAACCACTGTGGCGATATCTAGTGGTGCTGATGTTGCTCTAGCTCCCTTTCCTAGACTTCTTTCACCAATTTCTTGGTTCCTATGATAATCAACACTTCAAATAAAAAGGGTTAAATGCATATGATTCTCAAAACAATTACTTTACCTAAAAAGGGTGCAATAAAAACTACAGATTTAATTATTTGAACACAAAGAGGATCAAGTTGCAAAAAAAAGGACATTTATATGTCCTAATGCACAACTTTAGTCTACAGTGCTTACTTATGGAGAGCAAAATGAGGCATAAATGCTCACTTATCACTCTGCATATTATGCTTTGAAACACCCTAGCTAACTGTTTACGTGTACATCGCATACAATGCTCACTAGGTTGTTTTATGCTTTGGTTGGGGTTACTTTTAGCCCCTACTTGTATCTTTGAAAATATTTCTTACTTAGAAAACATGGACCGTTTTGAAACTTTTTCGTTATACACGTGTGAGATAAAATATGAGCCGCACGTCAGATAGAATTTATAATTCAAACATTAAAGCTTTATACTTAACGGATAATTACTCCAACATAACTATATCAAACAATAAGCAGACAAGTGGTCAATCGCATATATTCACAATCATTTACATATGTAGTATCATAGTTAATACATACAAGAACTTTCTCACAGTAGTACAAAATATGAGCTATACTAACTAAGGGCTGATCGTAACATTTATAGTCAAGCCCCTGCTATCCTATTTCTTAGATCATCTTCTTCAAGTCTGCTTCTCCATGTACCGCGCTGGCGTCCTTGTTGTACTTACCTAGAACCATAGGTGAGCGGGTGTGAGAACTCTGCGTTCTCAGTGGGAAAACCTTAGTTATCACTGATCCTTTCATTCTCAATTATGATTCAGCCGCTCAGGGGTCTCTAGATGTCACAGTTATACTACATCCCTACTAGTTGTTAATATTCCACCTAGTCCTGAGCAGCTACCTACATTACTAGGTGACTGAGGGAACCTAATCTTTCCTTATCTATGTCATCTGTTCTCTATTCTAACTCTTAGGGAACAAGTTGCCATTCATACATACATTGTTCATTTCGCATATGCCTCATTTACCTTCATTTCATATATATCTTTCATTCCCATGCATGAGGGATAGGAGTAGTTCCCAGACTCTTCTGTGGACGGGGACCCTAATCCGTACCTCGTCATGATCATCCAAACTCTACTGTGGTTAAAAGGACCTTGCCTTGTCCTTAGAACGTTTCAAACTCTGCTGTGGCTGAAACTCCCTAGACTCTTCTGTGGTCAAGGGACTCTCAGACTCTACTGTGGTCTGGAGAACTCTTCGGACTTGCTACTCTTTGAGCCCCGACTCTACTGTGGTCGGACCCTAATAAACTTCGTGAGACTTGCCTCGTCCTTAGAGCGTTCCAAACTCTGTTGTGGCTGGACCTCCCCAGACTCTGCTGTGGCCAAGGAACTCTCCGACTCTACTGTGGTCGGGAGAACTCCTCAGACTCGAATCATCTCTAAGGTATCCCTGACTCTTCTGTGGCCGGGAACCCACCAGTACACTCAGACTCTACTGTGGCTTGGTGTCTTAGTACCTTGACTCTCCTGTGGTCGAATACTTTGACTCTACTGTGGTCAAGAGTTTGTTCATGGGTTTTTATCCTTCTTTTCTTTACATAACCATAACTTTATAGCCTCAAATGTTATTTGGGTGTAAATCAATTGTACCCTTATGTTGGATTTGGCTACAAAAGATAACTACTTACTTCCACAATGGGCAATCCTCCCTTGCGAATCGCCACCACCACTTAAAAAGAATAGCAGAGTTTATGATAACTAGATCACCGACACCCAAACCACCTTGCTTCTTCGGTAATTGGATTTAGGGCCATTTAATAAGGGTCATACCTCTTTCTCCATTTTCTTTTCGCCAAAAGAATCTGCTTTATAGACTTATGATCTTCTTAAGAATTTGTTTCGGTAACCTCAAGGTGCTCAAAAAGTATATTGGCAAGCTATTAATTAGCATTTTGATCATATTCAACACTAGATTCCTGACTTTTGCAAGTGTCTTTGACCTCCACATTCTCAATCTCTATTCAGTTCTCTCTATAATAGGAGCCCATGTGCTTACTTTCCTCAGGTTTGCACCAAAGGGAATGCTCAGATACTTGAATGGAAAGGATGCCACTTCAGCCTAACAGTCTCCTAGATACCCATCTTCTTTCACAACCAATTGGAATGATGACTGATTTGTTGTAGTTAATAGATAATCCTAATATGTAACAAAAGCAATCTAACAACCTTCACTGTTTTGTCTTCCATGGGGCAAAATTGTCCAAACTCTAAAATGATGTCCTCTTAATTGAAGACTTTTTTTTAAAATAAAAGTTGGTTGAACTCAAGTATAAATCATATACTATATAGTTTATTAAATAGATAAATTAATTACAAATGATAATTTATTTAAATAAAAACAAAATAAGAGATAAATATAAATTTATAGACTATATAAAAGATAAAACAAACAAAGAGTTTAATTGTTATATATTGTCATTCAATCAAATCTTGTTACATAAATAAACATAATTCATTTTCTCACCCACTAATTAATCGTCATGCATATAGAATAAATTGATTGGATAACAATGTATAGCAATTAAACTCAAACAAATTTAAATATATCGAAAAGATAAAAACAAACAAATCTAAATCCTAGCAAACTTACTTGTTATCCTTTACTTTTTATCATCGGTTACTCTAGGCAAGAAAGAAACACGTGATTAATTAATGAATACACTAAACATCTGTTTCACTGGATATTTGGTTTGATAAAACAAATAAAAGTAAACCAGTTTCGTTTCATGATCTCAATTCGAGAAGTGGAAACACCTCCTCTTTGTAACTTCTCAAGTTCTAAAAGTGTTATCTAAGACAAGTTTAAAAAAAACGTAACAAACGCTAGAAACTTTAAATAAATGATCTTGAATGTAAATTTGAATTTTGAAGTAAAGTTCAAAAAATAGAATGCGCAAATGGAAATAAATGTGCATAACGTAAATTCGGAACAAGAAAATAAAAAATATGGATTGAATGAAAATATAGAGATTTCTAAAGTATTGGAAGACATACTCAAAATATTTCTCCTTAAATAACTCTGGATCAATGTGAAAAGAGTGTTCAGAGTTTGTGTTATGAGTGTATATTTTTCAATGCCTTTTTACATGGGCTTCATTCCCTATTTATAGACTAGACTCTTGACGGTTATTGCATGACAAACAACGTTCCAAACTTCTCGGACATGTCATGTGTCTTAAAACAAATACCAAATCATCATGTAACTTTCAACAAACAACAACTAGGAACCGTCAACATTTTTTTTAACTCTAACTCCCAATGAGACTGCTATCGAGAGATTATAACAACACCTACATAATGCTAAGTCCACGGCATCATACGTAGATTCAAAACACCAATCTTGATTTGATTATTCTCGAGATTTATCATATCAATATAATTAACAAACCCCTCTCGATTGCTTCATATCTACATTATACAATAATTGATACTTACTCAATCTCTTCATTGATCGACATAGATTCTATAAAAACATTTTAGAATGATGAGATAATAAGTTATTAGGATCAAATCATAATGATCTTGTAACATCAATTTGTGTAGTCTAGACATAATTTTAGGAGCATTATTAGGAGAATCAATCACATAATCATAGGAGTTTTATTAGGAGAATCAATCACGTAATCATAGGAGTTTTATTAGGAGAATCAATTTGTATAGCCTAATCTTAGGAGTTTTTATTGTAACTCTTTGGCATATATTGTGCCTTGACAAAGCATGAAATACAGAACAAAATTATTCTGTCATAGAATCTTTTATGGCATCAGAGCTAATGCAATGAACGGGAACTGAACGAGGAAAATGAGGAACAATACGTGCAAATGATGTGCACAATGGTGGAATAAGTACAGGAATCGGGATCTCAAAAGGAGATAGTTCAGGTTTGGTTGGGCTTACTACGGAACAGTGGCAGACACTAGTAGAACTACTAAATACTCAGAAACCAAATTCTAATAACAAGATGACAGGGGAGTGTGATACCAATACATGGATAATTGACACAGGAGCTTCCAACCACATGACTGGAAACCTAAATCATATGAATGAACTACGTGATATTCAAAGTTGTCCAGTTGGACTTCCTAATGGACAACGTACAATAGTGATCAAAGAAGGAAGCATAGTGCTAGATGGAGGCTTAAAACTCACGAATGTTCTCTATGTGCCAAAATTGAATTGCAATTTGATATCTGTTTCGATGATGGACGAACTAAAATGTGTTATTCAATTCACTGATAAAGTTATGTGTTGTGCAGGACCGTATTTCGAGGATGCTGATTGGATCGGGTGAACAGAGGGATGAGCTCTATTTCTTCAGAGGAGTTCGAAAAGTGAGAGTCTACAAAACTGATGGATTGCATTCTATGGAGCTGTGGCACAAACGATTGGGACATCCTTCCTTAAAGATAACCCAATTGATCCCTGAGGTTAGAAAACACAAAGATAGCAATGTAGTGAATAAAGCATGTGAAGTTTGTTTTAGAGCTAAACAGACTAGAGAGAAGTTCCCTTTGAGTAAACATAAAGCCAGTAGTGCATTTGAACTAATTCATTGTGATTTGTGGGGAGCATATAGAACTCCTTCTACTTGTGGTGCTTTTTATTTTCTAACAATAGTTGATGATTATTCACGTGCTGTATGGGTATACCTATTAGCTGATAAACGAGAAGTGTTGATAATGCTTCATAATTTCTTTGCTTTGGTTGAGAGGCAGTTTCATAAACAAGTCAAAATATTTAGAAGTGATAATGGGACAGAATTCACATGCATGAGAAGATATTTTCTTGATCATGGAATAATTTTTCAGACATCTTGCACTAGAACACCCCAACAAAATGGGAGAGTGGAACGAAAACATAGACATATTTTGAATGTGGCTCGAGCACTGAGATTTCAAGGTAATTGTCCTATTAAGTTCTGGGGAGAATGTATTTTAACTGCAGGATATTTGATCAACCGAACTCCTTCCACTATTTTGAATGGAAAAACTCCATATGAGATGCTTTATGGACAACAACCTGCGTATGCACATTTGAGAATATTTGGTTCCTTATGTTATGCCCATAATCAAAGAAGGAATGGTGATAAATTTTCTAGTAGGAGTAAGAAGTGTGTGTTTATTGGCTACCCATATGGCAAGAAAGGGTGGACGTTGTTTGACTTAGAAATAGAAGAGATTTTTGTTTCTCGAGATGTTGAATTCTTTGAGACCAAATTCCCATTTTCTATTGATGTTACTACCAGAAAAGATGTTCCTCTAAATAATAGGAGCTGTGAAGAACTTATTTATGATGTGATTGATGATGTCGTAGAAACGACTCACGACAGAGGTACTGAAGGAAGTGGTGATGTGACCATGGAGGATAGGGGGGTGAGCATGTTGTGGGGTTCAATGAACAAGCTGTTACTCTAGAGAATGTGGACAAACAAGATACCATACTTCCATCTGTATCTTGAACCGAGCCACAATTGGGTAGAGGACATAGACTCAAACCTTCTACTCACCTGCAGGATTATGTGACAAATACCACCCGAAGATTGAGCCAATGCTATTCACATGTTCGGCCTCTACAACGGCAGATTCAGGTGCACCCTATCCCATAACTGATTATGTGAATTATGATCATTTTTCTCTTGCACATCGTGTTTTTCTTGCATCCATTTCACAAGAAAAGGAGCCTGTCAATTATACTAATGCGATGAAAGATAGTCAGTGGAGAAATGCCATGAAAAGTGAAATACATGCACTTGAGACCAATGGAGCTTGGACAGTGACCCAATTGCCTCCAGGAAAGAAAGCACTTGGTTGCAAGTGGGTGTACAAAATAAAGCATAAATCAGATGGAAGTGTAGAACGCTTCAAAGCACGGTTAGTAATTCTTGGCAATCATCAAAAGGAGGGGATTAACTACACAGAGACTTTTGCCCCTGTTGTAAAAATGGTAACGATACGCACGGTGTTAGCCGTGGCAGCCACACTAGCTTGGGAATTACATTAGATGGATGTGCACAATGCATTTTTACACGGGGATGTTAAGGAGGTTGTGTACATGAAGTCGCCCCCTGGCTTTCTTTCTCCGCAATCTGGCATGGTGTGTAAACTTAACAAGTCCTTATATGGACTCAACCAAGCGCCTCGTTGTTGGTTTTCAAAGTTGTCCGCTGCACTCAAACACTACAGATTTCAACAATCTCTTTCTGATTATTCTCTTTTTGTCTTGCAAAGACTAGGTGTACATATTGTAGTGTTGGTGTATGTTGAAGACCTCATCATTTCAGGTGATAATCATGAAGCTATCACTGAATTTAAAGCATATCTACACAATTGTTTTCATATAAAAGACTTAGGGGTCCTCAAATATTTCTTGGGTGTTGAGGTGGCGCGGTCTTCAACTGGTATCTTTCTTTGTCAATGAAAATATGCACTGGACATTATAGCTGAAACTGGACTTCTGGAGCTAAGCCATCACGTGTGCCAATTGAACCGAATCATCGTTTGGCACTGGCTGCGGACCTGCCTTTGCCTAATCCTGGTCAATATCGGCGGTTAGTAGGTCGTCTCATTTACCTCTATTTTACTAGACCCGAGCTTTCATATTGTGTGCATGTGTTGTCTCAATTTATGCAGGTGCCCAAAGAAGACCATTGGGAGGCTACTCTCTGAGTTGTTCGATACTTGAAAGGGAATCCAGGCCAGGGTGTTTTGTTGCGTAAGGATTGTGACCTATAACTATCTGGTTGGTGTGATTCTGATTGGGCTGGTTGTCCTTTAACTCGTAGGTCACTTACTGGATGGTTTGTTCTACTTGGATCCTCTCCAATTTCATGGAAAACTAAGAAACAACAAATGGTATCTCGCTCCTCTGCTGAGGCCGAGTATCGTTCCATGACAACTATCACAGGAGAACTGAAATGGTTAAAAGGTCTTCTACACAGTCTTGGTATCTCTCATCCTCAACTTATACAACTTCATTGTGACAGTCAAGCAGCACTTCATATTGTCAAGAATCCAGTTTTTCATGAGCACACCAAGCATATCGAAGTGGACTGCCACTTCATTCGCGACGAGTATCTCAATGGCAATATTGCACCAACTTATGTTCCTACACATGCACAATTCGCTGATGTTTTTACTAAGGCTCTTGGTCCCACTCAGTTCACTTCCTTGCTGTGCAAGTTGGGCATATGTAATTTACATGCTCCAACTTGAGGGGGTAATGAGATTGATGAGATAATAAGCTATTAGGATCAAATCATAACGATCATGTAACATCAATTTGTATAGTTTAGACATAATTTTAGGAGCTTTATTAGGAGAATCAATCACATAATCATAGGAGTTTTATTAAAAGAATCAATTTTTATAGCCCAATCTTAGGAGTTTTTGTTGTAACTTTTTGGTATATATTTGTGCCTTGACAAAGCATGAAATACAAAACAAAATTA
>QANU01043589.1:0-13024 GCA_003254905.1 Nissolia schottii
GTTGTATGTGTATTTTGATGTATGTTACTTGCAGACTTAATGATATGTACAGGCTTAGGATATGTATGGCCCTTTTGATGTATCAGTACAATATTTATGACATTTATATATTATTTCTGCTATGTATGACTTTATCTGTTGGACCCCTTGGTACTCTTTACTTTACTGTTTATGTATGTACTGGTATGACAGACCACGCTCGCACTTATATGTTATACGACTATATGGGACTTATGATAGTTCACACGCATGGCTCTACTTTGANATACTTCTTCTAAGACATATGTTGTCTTCTTTGATTCCACACATTTTAAAAGAGGTTGAGAGATGGATCTTCTGTATAGCTGGCCGTCGATCAGGGTGTACCTGGCGGCTTCTCTCCTGAGCCTTTTTTCGTTGTCGGATGGGTCTAATTATTCTCCGCGGATGATCTTCAATATTGGTAGGGTGCAGCAGTCTGAAGAGCTTCTGAGCGAGTTGATTTGATTCACCCCGAATAAGACTGAGGGGTGGTGGAAGGTTTCTTGGATAAGTGTTTTATTGTTACCTCCTAGACGGGTGCTTGCTAGCTTTGATAGGGTGTCGGCTCGCTCATTATCCTTCCTCGGAACACGTCTGATTTTGGTGCTTTCAAAGGAGGACAACATTCTTGTTACTAGGGATAGGTATTTTTAGAAGTTGGAGTCCTTAGCTAGGTATTTGCCTCTTACCTGCGCGATAACGATCTGTGAGTCGCTACAAACTATTAAATTCCTTGCTCTAACGTCCTTGGCTAGGTTAAGACCTGCAACCAATGCCTCGTATTCTGCTTGATTGTTGGAGGTTGTGAATTCGAATTTCAAAGTCTTCTCTAGGCGTAGGCCGTTGGGTCCTTCGAGTAGTACCCCTGCTCCTCTTCCGCGGATGCTAGATGCCCCGTTGACCTATAATGTCCATTTGGTTGTTTTCGTGGTCCCATTGTCTCCGAAAAACTCCGCTATGAAGTCGGCCATTGCCTATGCTTTAATGGCCCCTCGGGGTTCATAGCGGATGTCAAACTCGGAGAGTTCCACTACCCAAGTCAGCATGTGTAACACCCTAGGTTAGCAGCTTATGCTTAAGTCATAATTTGCGTCTGCTAGGTTGTTATCTGCTGTGTGGGAATAATGGCAGTCCCTACTCTACTTCGGAAAATAATTAAGTTAACTGAAAATAAGGACCCATTTTTTTTTCTTAAACATAAACTATTATCATACGTCAAACTAGAGCCATGCGTATGAACTATCATAAGTCCCAAATAGTCGTATAACAGATAAATGCATGCGTCGTCTGTCATACATGTACATACATGAACAATAAAGTAAACAGCACCAAGTGGGTCCAACAGTCAATGTCATACATGTCAGGAAGTCATACATATACATATTATAAATACTGTATTAATACATCAAAAGGGCTACACATATTCTAAGCCTGTACTTACTATCAGAGCTACAAAATGGAATACATCAAAATACACATATAAATAGAACTACTAGCAAAAAGGTGACGTCTGATGACAAGGTCTGGATATAGTGTTGGTCAGGTCTCTGGCTCGTCCTCGCTGGACTCCTCCTCGGGATCCTCCTCGGGGTCTTCCTCGGGATCCTCCTCCTCCTCCGGCCCGTCCTCCGTCTCTGGCTCATCCTTCTCGTCCTCCTCCTCCATGACCTCCAGAGGATAATCCTCCCCAGGTGATGAAGGTACTGGTACCTCTGGCGGGTCTCGTGGGTTTGAGGATGGACCTGCCTCGTGACTGGGAGTGCGAGGTGCGAACTGACGGCGGTAGTCTCTGGCCGTCCTCATCCGTGCAGTTTGTCGGTAGGCCTTGGGCGGGCGCAATCTCACAGAAACTGGGTCGACCTCCACATCCTTCTCATAAGGAGCGGGCTCGCCGTCAGCGGAAGTCTCTGGCTCGGGGAATACCGGTGGCGTGACTCGGCGGGGTGTGGGACAATTCACCACAAGCACTAACTAAAGCTCTGCCTCCTCCCCTGTCTCAGGGTCTACGGTCCTAAATCTGCTGCGCAGGATCTGCCTCTTCTTCGGTGGGGTCGTCATCTATCTCGCCTGAAGCCATAAGTGAGTGGGGGTGAGAACGGTGGTTCTCAGTGGTGAACTATGAATAGTGGGGATCTAGTTACTCATTTATGCTTCCGGCCGTCCGGGAGATCTCTAAGTGTTCATGCATCTAGACATCCTACCAGTTATTTCTTGCCTAAGTTCCTGGGCGACTTTATCTAGTTACTAGGTGACAGCCTGACAGGGATCTAATATTTCTTACTAAGTTCTCGTGCTTTCTATCCTTGACCGTTCTGACACTACTACACATATATGTATGCCCGGTGACCTTGCCCCATGCGTTCCCTTCGAGCATGGTGACATGGTCGAGACATAGCCACATCTTAATCACATAAGTATGTATGCAAGGTGATCATGTCCCATCCGTTCCCTTCGAGCCTGGTGACGTGATCGAGCCACATGCGTTCCCTTCGAGCATGGTGACGTACACAATGCCTGTGTTCCCTTCGAGCCTGCCCTTATGCACTATGCATGATCTTAACATTTTAATTGACTGGTATCATATGCATTCATTGGCCGCCTTCCTTTGGGTGAAGCCATGTAGGCATGATGGCCTTATTCATTCGTAACAATCATCTTCACCATCACATGCACTTTTATCTTTCTGTACTATTCTGGTTCTTACCTTCATTATTATCTTCGTTCGTTAACCTTGGTCATAGCATAGACTCTAGTGATATATCCTCATGATGCATGCACGACTTGCTACTCATGCTCTTGTTTTCTGCACCCTTGGGTGACTTACAGTAATACAAAATAACATCATAAACTGATAAACTTCTACTACTAAGTGCTTATCGAAGTATGGGGTACCTTTGAAGACCCCTTTAAGAACCACTCAGCACTCCCGGGAACCTCCGCAGAACTCAGAGTGACTCTCCAGGGAACCTCCGCGAAACCCACTAAACAACTCCCCAGGGAACCACTTAACCACCCCAGGGAACCTCTGCGGACCCCACTAAGCTACTCTCCAGGGAACCACTAAACCGCTCTAGTGAACCACTCTACCACTCTAGGGAATCGTCCGCGGAACCCACTCAGAAACCCTCTAGGGAACCACTCAACCACTCCAGGGGACCTCCGCGGAACCCACCCGGGACCACTGCTGGTGTTCACTCAACAAACTCTACTGGGGAAACGACCACTCCAGGGAATCTCCGCGGAACCCCACTCAGCACCATTCCTGGTGCCCACTCAGCACTCTTCACGTAACCCTCTCAGCACTCCAGGGATCCTCCGTGGAACCCCACTCAGCACCATTCCTGGTGCCGCTCAACAACTCTAGACTCCCTTCGGTCACTCTCCGCGGAAAAACTCAGCACCATCCCAGGCGCCGCTCAACCTCTACGAACTCCTCTCAGTCACTCTAGGGATCCTCCGCGGACCCCGTTCGGCACTTACTCTCTGTTGCTTATTTTCTCTCATTTTCTCATTCATCTCAAACAGCACATAACCCAGCGATACACAGCAACAACAAGAACATTCATGAATCATAAAACACGTGAAATACAACCAACAGGTAACAGAATATTTATTCTCAATAAATCTTTAACAACACATGCAAGATCATTTCAAGCATAAAACGCATACCAAGTGCATTATATCACATACTCACAATAACCATAAATAGATCACCAAGGAGGTGATTTATGCATAGTTACCCACCTGTAGAGAACCTGGTGGTGGTGAGGAGAGTTTTGAGTGAAGTCCTACAAGCCTTGTTGTTTTCCAAAGCTTGAACTCCTCCTTTCTCCAAGATGAATATCTTGAGCAAGGTGGAAGATGATGACGTTGTTCCTCTTGATTTTTCGGTGGAAGAAAATGAAACTAAGATGAGGAGACTTAAGGGCTGTGGTTTCGGTTTGTGGGAGATGGAAGGATATGGAAAAGTGCTTGATTTCTTGAAGGTTTGGTGGTGTTCTTGGAGGTGTGGCTTAGTGTGTTGTTATGGAGAATGTGAGAAATGAGCTCTTGCTTAGAGTTTTGGGGCAAGAAAGTCTCGGTTTTGGGGCTGATAGTGAGGTAAATGAATTGCATTTTAGGATTTAGTAAAATGTGATGAATAGTAGAAGGCATGGGCATAGGTATGGCTAGTGATGGGATTTGGTTTAGTGTGTAAGACAAGTAAGGTGATGGGAATTTGGAAGTATGATTTTGGGGATTAATTTTTGGACAAAAATCTCCTCTCCTAGCTGTGCAGCTCTCACTCACAGCTGCTAAAATTTCATTTTCTCCCGGTTCCGATTTGCTCATGTTTTATCGCTCACAGTCTCGGTGCGTCACGCATGGTTGTCCGAAAAATATTCCGTTTATACTGTCGCGATCCTCTAATTCCCCTCTACCTAAGGGTATGAATATCTAAAGGTGTTTGTGAATTTTTCTCCGAGAGATTATTTTCACGGACACCTTTTGTGCGTCAGAAAATTTCATCGGCGAACAGCGGCCGTTCGGTTGTCCGCCGGACTTCCTATCGCGACACGTCTTATTTCCTAAGGATATTCTACTTAATAATTTCCCATCTTAATTCTCTAATCAATATTAGAAAATTAATTTAATAATTATGTTACGATTATTTCTCTAAGAAAAATCGGGATGTTACAGCATGCGTCCTGCTAGGTCAAGTTTCTGGAGTATCTGTCAGATCGGCTGGTCGGTTCGGGTGTGAGATTAGAAGTATGGTCGTAGTCTTCGGTTGGAGTTAAGGAGGGCAAAGGCCAATTCTTCTAGCTCCTAGTAGTTGAGCTCTACTCTATGTAGGACTTTGCTGGTGAAGTAGATGGGGGGTTGGGTTAGTTCTTTTTCTTTTATTAGTGTGGACGCCACTGTCTCCATGGATGCGGAGAGGTAGAGGAATAGGACTTCCCATTTCTCTGGTTTCACCAAAATGGGTAGTTGTGACAGATAAGTTTTGAAATCGTTGAAAGCTCGCTCACATTCCTCGGACCACTCAAACGAGTTCATCTTCTGCATGAGTTTGAAAAAGGGGAGAACCTTCTCTGCGGATGCAGCCATGAACCTAGTTAGTGACGCGATTCGTCCTTTCAAGCTTTGCACTTCTTTGATGGAGGTAGGGGCCCTCATTCTCAAAGTTGCTTCACATTTTACGGGGTTTATCTCGATTTTGCGCTGAGTAATCATGAATTCGAGGAACTTTCCTGCTTCCATTGCGAGGGCACACTTGGCCGGATTTAATCGGAGGTTGTGGCGGGGCAAGGTATGGAACACTGTTTCCAAGTCACTTGTTACGTTTCTCTTCGCAGATGATTTTATGATCATGTCATCCACGTACACTTCGATCAAGTTTCCGGTGACTTCTGCGAAGATCATGTCCATCATCTGTTGGTAGGTGACTCCAGCATTTTTCAATCCAAAAGGCATTACCTTGTAAAAGTAATTTTTGGCGGGTGTGATGAAGGCTTTTTTTTTGCATCAAGAAGGTGCATGGGGATTTGGTTGTACCCCTCGTTGGCATCCAAGAAAGATAGAAATTGGTACCCGGTTGTCGAATCTACCAAGAAGTCGATGTTGGGTAGAGGATATGGGTCTTTAGGGCATGCTCTACTGAGATTAGTATAATCGACGCACATCTTCCATTTTCCTCTGGGCTTTGGTACCATGACAACGTTGGATAGCCATGTGGGGTACAATATTTCTTCAATGAATCCCACGTCTTTCAATGTTTGTACTTGTTTCTGTACTTCGCATGCTTTGCTCATTTTTTTTCTTTTTTGTTTTACTGGCGTCGTGTCGGGTAAAATGGCTAACCTATGTGCCATGAGGGCGGGTCGATCTCAGGCATGTCTAAGGCGGTCCATGCGAACAGATCTGAGTTTTCGCAGAGGGTTTCTATGACTTTGTCCTTTGTTTCTTGAATGAAGGCTTTATTGATGTAGGTCACATGTTCAGGGTTAACACCGATCTGAACAGGTTGCAGCTCGCCTTCTAGTTCTGGTAATTCTCTTTGGGAGGGGTTCGCTATAAATTTCTCCTTCAACATTACGTCGGAGGATCATGGGTTGTCAGGTTTTCGCGGGCTTGTGTGTTTTTTATTTGGGGGCATCTGTATTTGGAGGCTAGAGTTGTAATATCTCCTGGCTGTTACTTGATCTCTGCGGACCGTGGCAACTTCGTTTACTGCGGTTAAGAACTTAATTGTTAGGGCGGCTGTCAATATGACCACGTTGATGGCATTCAACGTGGGCTGCCTCAAGATGATGTTGTACGCAGATGGTTTATCGACTACTGAGAACTTCACCTTTTTCTGTTCTTGCCGCCGGTTCTCGTCCAATTGTTAAGTGGAGGTGTACATAGCCGTCTGGGGTGATGGTTGCCCCGGAAAAGCTTACGAGGTCCTCGGGGTAGTGTTCGAGGTCGGAATTTTTGAGGCCTAGTTGGTCGAAACAACTTCTGAAGATTATATCAGTTGAATTCCCTTGGTCCAGTAGCACTCTTTTGACTTCCGCATTTACTAGGGTTGCGAGGTCTGCGGGATTTGTTTCCTGTTTCTCGCTCCAATTGTAACACTTCCTGTAGGTGCCTTTTCCTAGCAGATCTGGTGGATCCTCCTCCTGCGAACCCACTTGCAATGGTGTTGATGATCCTGGTTGGTTCAGTCCTTCTGTCTCGCCTGTTTTCGGGGTGGTCCTCTCTCCTTCTGTTTTCCCTGTTATCCCTGGGTAGGGTCTCCGCTCAGCTTCTCTAGATTCGTACTTTTGCTTCCTCTCCTGGACGACATACCTTTCAAGTCTTCCTCCGCGGACTCAATTCTCTATCTCGTCCTTTAGGTCCACGCAGTCTTCTGTATTATGTCCGTAGGAGTCGTGGTACGCGCAGAACATAGAGGTGTCTGTTCTTAGCCGCGACTTGATTGATTTTGGATTCGAGAGTCCATCCCTGTGCTGCAGCTTCCTGTATAGTTGGGTCAAGGATACGTTCAAGGGGTGTAATTTGTGTAACACCCCTCTTTTTCTATTTGCGGACGATCAGCCCGTGGGCGGTCACTACGAGCTGGTTAGGCAAACTTCTTCCTCAGATTGCCTCCGTCTCGTGGTACTTGGCGGAAGAGCTCGCTTTTTATGGCCTGCATTCCTTCTTCCTGGTAAAGGTATTCTTCGGCGCGTTCTTAGATCTCGATCAGGCTCTGAGGAAGTCTCTTGGATAGGTTTTTAGCGAATGGGCTGCCCTATTTAAGGCCATTGGTGAAACTCATTAGCACAGTTTATGGTTGTAGGTCCTCCACTTAGGCGTACTCCTCATAGAAACGATCTAGGTACTGTCGGAGGGATTCATCTCCTCTCTAGATTGCGCCCAGGAGGCTTACTACCGTCTTAGGTTTTGTTCGCCTAATGGTGAAGTTGGCCAAGAAGCGCTCAGCTAAGTCATCAAAGCATTAGATGCACTTGGGTGGGAGCGCATTAAACCATACTAACGCACCTTTCCTCAGGGTCGCGAGGAAAAATTCGCATTGAATGGCATTAGAGGCCCCATCTAATATCATGCAGTGCCCAAAAGCATCCAAGTGATGCTGGGGACCGGAGGTTCCGTCGTAGGGCTCCATGTCGGTTGGTGGACGAAATCCTTGTGGTGAGATGGCATTAAGGATTTCATTGACGAATTGGTAGGTGTCCTTCCCTTTCGCCCTCCTCTGCAATGTTCGTAACTTTTCCGCGGTCTGAGTTCTTTCCACGAATTTTCTGTACACGAACTCTTGTTCCTCTTCGTGCAGTGGTGCTTGGTTTTGGCCATCGTCGCGGTTATGACCGTCATTGTGGCGTTCTCTTTCTTGAAAGTTCGGGATCACATGTCTTTGCTTTCGTTCCATGTCCCTTTTGTCCTTTTCGGCAACTTCGCAGTGTTCTCTTTGTCTCCGCTCCTCTTCCGCTTGTGCTAATTGCAGTAGGGTAGCTTCTAGGCGGGCAATCTTGTCCACCTGGGTTCGAACCACGTCTGCAAGGTCAGGTGGAGTTGGTGGGTTGTTCGATGGGCTGTGTGGAGGAGGAGGGGCAGACTCAAGTAGTGGAGTGATGAGATGTGGTGATGCCACCAGAGATGGCAAAGGTGGGGGCAGTTGGGAAGGAGGCGCCTAGGAGCTTGCGGGTGCAGATAGGGTTTCCCTGGATGTCGCAACACGGTAGGTTTTTCTGGTGTTTTTGGGAGGCATGATGGCAGTGATGATCAGTTGACTACAAGGATGCTTCAAGGTTTGAGAAAAGCGTAGGGTGCCGTGAAAAGTCCCCACAGACGGCGCCAATGTACCGAAGTATGATCCTCGGGACAAGCCGGATCCGGGAGCTTTTCTGCAAGTGGTGGGACTCCGATGTTGAAAGTCGCATGGGTACCTGCAAGGACTCCGACGCTGAAGTCAATAAGAGAATGAGGCAATGGAGTAAGCAAGAGTGAGTTTGATCAATACTTGGGGTGTTGCTAGGGGTTAAGTACCTGCGCGAAATCTGAGTGTTGCGGATTGTTCCGCGTGGTTTGATGGGGGGAGGATATCTTGGACCGTGGGGCTCGTTGGGGAGAGTCTCAAGTCGTGTTATCGTGTTGCGGGTTGTTTTGTGTGGTTTGGTGGGAGAGGATATCTCGAGCCATTACGTTGGTTTGCTGGAGAGACTATGGTCGAGTCGGGTTGCTCCACAGGACAATTTGGTCGAGTTGGGTCGCTCCACGGATCCTTGGGTCCAGGCCTTTAGAGTGGGCCTTTATGGACCAGTCCATAACATTTACCATATATATTTTTAAATAATGTTGTGCATTATTATTCAACATGTTTTTCTAATTGATCATTTTCTTTTGCATATATACATTTCTCCGAAACAAAAATGTTTTTTTTTCATATATACTTATTGTTTCTAATATTTTCTCTTAATTATATTACAACATAAGTGTCGTATACTTTCTCCAATAAAGCATTGTTGATCAATATATGTGGTAATATATTTTTTATGGCATTCTAATAATATACTGATTTATGCAGAATAAGGTATTGTATTTAATAGTGGATTGAGTATTTTTACTACTTTTTTTTATGTATCAAATGCTAATTCAATCATTCATAATAATTACTTTAATGATATCATAAATTTCATAAGATTTCATATTTAAGTAACAATCTTTACGACTACAGAACCTTGTGCATTGCCGGATTTCCGTGCTAGTAAATTTAGTATATACACTTAATGGGATACAGCTTTGCACTATCCCTGGACATCTCCGGAGAAAAGTTTTTAAAAGGAATAAAAATGTTCGATTCCTCTATTTTCCTTGATGGAAAAATTATGAAGACACTTCATGAGCATCAAGTGCAATAGAATGCGTCTTTGTCAAAATATATAACAATGTCTTCTCCGTAGCTCTGTTTTCTCCCGCAGATACAGCAACTCCATACACAACCTTCTTTTGCGAATGTAAGGGGGGGAAAAAAATACTCCCATCAATGATTGAACCTTCTTAATAAAAGATAAAATCTCAAGTTTAGTTGCAACAAAAACACAGTATTAAGGAAACAGAAAGTTCAAAATAATCGTGAATCTCACAGTCCATAGGCTATTTGGATAATAAAATTGAGCGCATAATCGTCTGGGAAAGGGACAAATAATCCTCGACACCTATTGATTAGTTCTCAAAGCAGAGGTGGCTGCACACTTCACTGTGAACCGCTGAATAACGCTTTGCTAATTATGCCTGTGGCCTCAATATATCGGTCCACGCACCTAGAGATGCAACTGCTTTCACTCCCACTTAGGCTTGAACCTGGTTTTGTCACACACTTCTCAAAACACTTTCCTCTCACTGTCTGCAAAATAAATGACAATTGTAAGGTCAGTGAAATCGTAGCAAATAAAACTAACCCAACAAAATCAATATTCAGATTATGGAAGGGTCGTTAGTATCTTTCCCTAGCTCGGTCTACAAACTATCATTTTTCTGATAAGATAATTTAGCAAAAAGTGGCTGGGGTTAGCCATTGAACAGATTCAGGACATCAATTGCAACATGAAACTTCTCAGTATTTGTATACATGAGTTATCCAGCTTATCATCAGTCTTGATTCACGTAAAACACGAAAATGCCCGAGTGTTATTGCATCTTTTTCTATATGATGAGCAAACCTTCATCATTCTCCCCATTGACATACACAACTGATTTTTCACCACTACATTAACAAAATTGACAGGTAAATCAAAATACTAATTCATCAGCCAAATGAACGCACAAGTACTATTAGGCCATAATGTCTCATCTCTTCTATTGCTTGGGAGTTGGGACCATTTTCTTTGTTTGTCAATACATAATTTCTCAGCAATAATCCTATTTATGGATAGCACATTGAAAATATTTTATCTTAACAAATAATCCAAGAGAGGCACCTGATTTCTTAAAATATGCTTCGTCTACATTTTTGAGCTCATACAATGGAGAATCAAGATTGGCCATAATTTCTATGCAGGGGTATAAAAAAACCACTAGTATAGAGTATGAACACTATCAACTAACATAATATTTATTCAACAAGTGGGCTCATTGTTGCTCGATAAATCCTTACTCAAGATCAGCATCTTGTGCAGGGAGTTTTAACAAGTTTAAATGAATTATTAAAAACAGCCAATAACTTTACCTATAAACGGAAAAAGCTTGTTAGAACAAACTGAACTTCCTGTTTAATTTTACAACTTTACATCAGAAACAGATAAATAATCATTAAAAGACAACAATACTTTCAACAAGCTATAGAAAGTTCATATCAAGCTTCTTTTGTAAAAAAGCACGCAATTATCTCAAAAATATTTAAATAGTTTACAAACGTTTTGTCAAAGAGATATAGTTCCCCATTAAGCAAGATTCAAGAAATGACAAATCAAAACCGTAAGCAATAGCCAGATTGCAAAGCAAGAATAAACCGTCCACATCTTTGTCGTTTATTATCAAGCTATGTACCAAATCACACTAATAATCTCCAAGAAAAAGAAAATATATGACTTGATCTAAGAAGCACAGACACTTCATGGGAGTGTCATGTCTGCGTGTCAGACACATCACGGATACCAACAATAGATAACACTCGTTTGACACACGTGTCCTGCATGTCCAAGAGTGTCCTAACCCAAAAAAAAAAAATTCGATTGGACACGGCCCAAATCCTCTAGACACAAAAAGTACACGGCAAACATGAAAAAATAAGTAAAAAAAAAAAACCCGCAGATTGTATTGTCCTTCTAAGGCCCAGTCAAACCCAAAAAAAGCCAATAAAAAAATCAAAGAAAAGACTAAAAGATAAGATGGAATTACAAGGGTCCATCACTTTTTACACTAGTGCAATTCACTCTTCATCAAAAAATGTTCCTTTTCTCACCTTTCACAAAAAAATTTCCTTTTCTTCACCCAAACCCTATTTTCCCATTTCAGTGAGCACCGATGCTAATCCGCAAGAACCACAGGCATTCTTCCCAAACACCAGCGCTCTTCCTCTCCATGGCAACCTGCAGCTCCTCCACCCCTCCGCTTTGAGGAAACCATTGCTACTCCACAAGGGAAACGTGGTTGTTGAGGGTTCCTCTGCTCTACTCCTCTATTGTGGTCTCTTTTGAAGGCAATAAGCGGGTTTGAAGAGGTATTGTATGGCGTCGTGTTTGCAAAACTGTTATGGAATGTTGTTGCTTTTGCATTCTTTTATTTTTGGTTTACATTACTTTTGCATTCTGATTAGTTGTTGTGTTTTTGTAGTCTATGTGAACTTTGATATTTTATTGGTTTGTGAAAGAAAAATTAAAACTTTATTAATGTCTTTGCTGTGTGTCCTCTGTTTCCTTTAATTTTATTTATTGGACAGTTGTTGTTTGCTGTAATATTGGACTAATTTTTATTAGTTTTCTCTCTTCTCTGTTTGTTGTGTAAATAGAAATTACTATGAAATTATTGTAGGAAATTACTAAAGGTGAGTTCTAGTAGTGTTCAACAAGATAATGAGGAAAGTTTGAAAACACCTCTAAAAATTAGTCATAAAGAAAGAAAAATCTGAAGGTGGTGAGTGCAAAATTTGATGTCACATATAATGGTTCTTACACTAGAGTTAGATCACACTTATTGAAGATTTCGGGGAAGGGGATTAAAGTTTGTGCAAAAATCACAGCCGCAAAGCTTCAAGAACTGAAAAAGAACGATAGTGAAGTTGCATTGTTGATTGAAAGTGAGGTCAAAATCAATTCCTCTTCCGCCCTTATCTAATCAAGCAACTGGAAGTGAGCTTAATTCAAGAAAAAGAAAGGCTAAAGGGCCTTTAGACAAGGCCTTCAACATGCAAGCTAGGAAAACATTAGATTTAGAGAATGCAATAATGTTTTACTCCTCTGGATTGCCTTTCAATTTGGCAAGGAATTCTCATTTTGTCAAAGCTTTCTCTTATGCTGCCAATAATTTTATTGATGGCTATGTTCCTTCAGGCTATAATAAATTGAGGACAACTTTACTTGCAAAAGAAAGGGAGCATGTGGAGAGGATGTTAGCAACCATTAAAAATACATGGAGTCAAAAAAGTAGTGAGCATTGTAAGTGATGGGTGGAGTGATCCCCATAGGAGGCCTCTTCTTAATTTTATGGCTGTGACCAAAAGTGGACCTATGTTTTTGAAAGCCATTAATTGTTTTGATGAGATCAAAGACTCAAATTATATTGCAAAGCAAATGAGAGACATGATTCTAGAAGCTGGTCTCTCAAATGTAGTGCAAATTGTGACAGACAATGCACCGGTTTGTAGAGCGGCTGTATTAGTGATTAAAGCTGAGTTTTCCAATGTTTATTGGGCTCCTTGTGTTGTCCATACACTTAATCTTGCATTAAAGAACATTTGCGCAGCTAATAATACGAAGAAGAACAATATTGTTTATGAAGAAGGTGAAAATAGTCATATATCAATATGAAAGAAAGG
>QANU01043635.1:0-24957 GCA_003254905.1 Nissolia schottii
GCATTTCATTTCGCCAAGTGATGTTACCTGTTCGTTGACATTGTTCACATGATTTACAGAACTTATAAGCATCTTTGAATAATGATGGCCAATAAAATCCTGAGTCCAAGACTTTTCTGGCTGTGCGTTGTGGTCCAATTGGCCACCACTTGCAAAGGTATGGCAAAATTTGAGAATAGACTCGAACTCAGAGCTTGGGACGCACCGTCTAATTACTTGGTCGCTTCCAATTTTCCACAGATAAGGATCCTCCCATATATAATATTTAGCATCACTTTTCAGCTTTGCTAATTGAGTTTTTGAAAAATGTGGGGGCCCTTTATTAGAAACCAAGTAATTAACGATATCTGCGTACCATGGTCTTTCTGATATCATTAATAGGGATTCATCGGGAAAGTTATCCCGGAGAGGAAAGGGGTCGGCTGAGATATGAGTTAGGCGACTTAGATGATCTGCTACTAAATTTTCTGCTCCACTTTTATCTTTAATTTCTAAATCAAATTCTTGGAGTAGTAGCATCCATCTAATGAGCCTAGGCTTGGCCTCTGGTTTTTTTAGAAGGTACTTTAGAGCGGCATGATCTGTGTACACCACTACTTAAGCATTTGTTAATATAGGTATTAAAACCAAGATCTCAGCATTAAAACCCATATTAATTAAGTACCAATTGCACAACCTAATCAAATCTGATTAGTTCTCCAAAAGTTCCTTAATCATAGTTTAATAAATCTTACAATCGTCAAGATTCATTAACTTAGATTTAACCTTAACCATTAACATCCAATCGTTATGTCATTAGTTAAGGGTGGAACGAGTCATGAATATTCTTTAGGCGCAAGACCTCAAATTAATCTTAATCTTAAGTTACCGCATGCAAGATATTAAGAAACTACTCCTCCATGGTTGGAGGATTAAAACTCAAAGTAAATAAAGAGAAAGAAAGAGTAGATAAAGAGAAAGGAAAATTAAATGACAATAGGAAAAGTAAATAATAAGGCAAGAGTAAAGGAAAATAGAAAGAAGTAAATGAAAGATAAAAGTAAAGGAAAAGGAAATAGAAAGAGTAAATAAACTTAAAGTAAGTAAAGAGAAACAAAGAAGTAAATAAAGGAACGGAAGAATGTAAATAGCAATGGAAGATTAAAACAAATGAAAAGCAAGGAAAGGTAAATGAAGAGAATGAAAGAGTAAAAGGGCAAAGAGAAATGAACAATAGAACCTGGAATTCAATCGGCAGAACTTCGTTACAAAGATTTAACTAAAACAAAGCACTTTAACATAGCCTAAGTGCTTTGAAATAAAATGGAAAAAGTGAAGAATATGGAAGGAAAAGAAGGGTTCTTAGGCCTAGGAGACCTTGGGGGAGGGGTGGAAGAGAATGGAAAGGAATTGATGCCCAAAAGGAGTGCCTTGGCCACCTATTTATAGGCCAAGGCTCCTCGGGACCGCTCAGCGGGTTGGTGCCACCGCTCAGCGGTGGAGTCAACCTTGGTGGGCGGACGCGGTTGCTAGCTGGCGCCAGCTGGCGAAGTTTCTGGAGTCTGGGCGCTCAGCGGCCGCTCAGCGGACTGACTTGCACAGCAGTCAGTAAAACTGCGATATCTCCAGCTACAGACCTCCGATTGAGGTGATTCAAATTGCCACTTAAAGCTAAGAGATAGAGCTACAACTTTGTAGTGACATCAAATCGTGATTCAATCTCTATCATGGCTCAAAATCAATGGCAAGGTCGGTGTCAGAATTTCTCAGCTCATCTTTTAACCAAATCTTGTCGGATTTGAATTTGATCTTGCATTCATTGGTCCAAATCTTCTATTCACATCTTCATTGATCCTCCTAGACCTTCATTTCCTGAAATTTTATAATAGAAAACTCCAAGGGAAATATTAAATACTTATGGTTAAAATAATACGTAAACTTGTCGTTTTTCTTAATTCTTCATAAAAGAGGATAATGTGTAAAATCATATTGATTAAGTATTAAACCTACACATTTTAGTATGCATTTGCCCACTTATGGAGTGATAACTTAGGGTATAAAATTGACTTATCAGGCAGCCCTAGAACACTAGAGGTCAATGACTTAATGTTAAAAAGAGCATAACGGAACTTAGGGAAATATGTATGTAGTTATATGCTAGGAAAGCCCTCTCTTGGCAATGTCTACTTGACACGCCCCTGGCCAGTCCCAAAAGGGTGGATTGGCCATGTGTTACCTTGCCAGATCCCAAAAGGGTGGAGTTGGTTAACGAAGTAATCCCAAAAGGGTGGATTAGTTCGCAGAGGTTAAGGACACAAGGAAGGAAAATGTGTTACCTTGCCAAGTCCCAAAAGGGTGGAGTTGGTTAACGGATTGATCCCAAAAGGGTGGATTGATTCGCAGAGGTTAATGGCACAAAGAAAGTAAAGTAAAGCTAAAGTAAAGATTGCTCATCGAAGCAAAAAGGAAGTGAAGGAAGGATGATGTCATACCTAAAAGAATAAAGAAAGGAGAAGAAGGACGCTAACCCGGGTGAGCCGGTACGCGTAAGAGATCCCCAAGCCCCCAAGCATGTAGTATAAAGGATATGTAGCGTGAAGCATAAAGAGTATGTATGTGTATGAATGTGATGATTGAACAGTTATATGTATGTCAGTATGTATGTGATAATGTATATATGCATAGTCCTGAATGTTTATGTATGATGTAAGTCAAGGGAACGACCCGAGACAGCTAGTTTAATTATAACTGAATTGTAGGATTTATAAGCACGCAGACTTAGTAAGCAAGACTAGTTCCCTTATCACCTAGATAATCTTAGATAAAGCCGTTCAGGACTTTAGGCCAGATAATAATCAGTAGGATGCTAGTATGCTTGTTTTCACTTAGAAACACCTGAGCGACCTAGAGGATATTCGAGTAAATGAATTATAGGTAGCCATAGGGACCCACTGAGGACTTAGAGTTCTCACCCCCACTCGATTATGGATCCAGGTGGACATAGCAAAGAGCTTGACCCAAGAGACACGTGGTGGGCTACAGAAAGCTGTAGATTGGAGCTAGAGTAAACTGACTATGATCACTCTGAAGCGACACATGTTTTGTATTATGTTCTATGCCTTTTATACCTTTGTGTACATATTTATTATTAAGGCAAATGTGTAACTGTATTTTGGGACCTTTGTCGTAAATATGTATATACAATTATTTTTCATGTTCCACTCTGATCTCTAACTAACTTGTGGTAGACGCTATCGACTGTTGTTATATGTCTATTTATCACACATGGCTCCTAATTTATAGCTGGATAAGTACACGAACAATTTTCAAATTGGTCCCTATTTCTGTGTAAGAATTATTTGCAAAGGTAAAAGTAAGGGCTATAAGTAACCCTACGCAACGAACAACAACCCTGTGAGCATTGCTTACTACCATGGAAGTGGGCAGTTAGCAAGGGTGTTGCAACGCACACCTGGATACCTTCCTGTATTCTTCAAAGCTTATTGCGCACATCATCATATTTAGAGCTTTGGCATTTATCTCGATTTGTCTCTTCTCTTCAGCGTTCCATTCGTCATCAGTTTTTGGAATCTGCTTCTCTCTTCCATTTTCTGTTGTTGTCTTCATAGGGATGGTGGGTCCCCTTGTGATGGTCTTCCAAATATCGTAGTTGGTTGATTGTATGAATATTCTAATCCTTTCCTTCTAATATGGATAATTTGATCCATTGAAGGAAGGTGGACGAATAGTAGATTGTCCTTCTGCCAGATTGAATTGGACAGGTCCAGCCATTCTCTAAGATATGGATCTTTTGCTCTTAGCTATTAAGCTTGATATACTAGAGACCTAAGCTCTGATACCAATTGATGGTTTTATGTGTCTTAGAGAAGGGGGTTTGAATCTAAGAAAGGGTTTTTAAAAAAATTTCTGTTCTTTTTAAAAGTTTGTCTCCTAAAATTTCAGGAGATATCTCCTAGTTTTATGGGAGACAAGTTTTCAGGAAAAACTTATTTTTCACGAAAATTAACAACTGAATAATTTTAAAAGCAGAATGTGTAAAAGACAGAGAGAAAGAAAATTCACACAGAGATTTATACTGGTTCGATTCCTTAACGGAAATCTACGTCCAGTTCTTCAAACGCCAAACTCAATTTTCTTTCACACCAGTTTTCAAGTACAAAGACAACAATAATTCCTTTCACTCAGGAATTTTTCAAACTAAAACAGAAACTTGAAACAAACTCTTTCTCTCAAGCTCTCTGTTTTTCACCAAAACAAATCTCAAAAATATTTTCCAAACAATGAAGACACTCAACAATTTCAAACCAAAGTATAGACCAAGATTAATCAAAGATTGAAAGGTAGGTAAAGCTCTTGGGAAAAATATCACGAATGGCTTTTTGGCTCTGGTGTCTTGATTTTCAAAGTGATCAATGGTCACTTATTTATACTCGATTCTTGAAGCTTCAAGACCATCTTCTTTATTTTTGCCATGATTCCTTCTTCCATGATTTGTGCCCTTTCTTCATTTGTCTTCAATCATCTTGATGTTTTTGCCTCTTGACTGTTGTAGTAGGAGAACTTCTTGCTCCAAGAATGTTGTTTTCCAACTTTGTACCCATTACCTTTGTGTGACCGTTGGGAAGAGATTGTGATTTTAGCTTTCCTCCTTTTTGCACACTTCACGTTTTTTCCAGCTCGTTGGAATCAGATTTTGTTTCATGATTTTTGCTTTCTGTTTTGGTTAGTCTTCTCCACGTGATTCTTCATAAAATTATTTCTTTCCAATACTTTGTATCCACACGGTTTTGCAAGGAGAGCTCCATGACATTTGCTTTCCTAAAATTTTTATTGTATCAAGTTCAGCCTTTCCCCTTTATTTTTGGTGTACTTCACGTGACCTTCTTTCTTTTTGTCAAAGAAGAATTGCTTTTATTTCTTTGTCTTATTCTCCATCTAAGGCTATATCATAGCTTTTTGTTGTACATGGAGATTGCTTGTCAATATCTTCTAATTTGTTTCTCTTTCCACCTTTTCCATAAATGCTTGTCAATATCAAGTAGTAGTCTTCCATACTTTTTCTTTCTTAGAATAGAGTATTCTTCCTTTTTCCCTTAGATTTTGCTGATACATTCCTGCAACATGTTTTCTTTTAATTAAATTATGAGCACATGCTGTTGCTCTTTCAAATCGAAGTCAGCCCATAAATCTCTATTCTTTCCTATTTCAAATATAATTTTCCTTTTCTTCCTTTTATTCCAGCATCAGTGCATGCTTTCCTTTCCAATGTTTATTTGTCTTCTGTCATTTTCTCAATTAAAAATATTTCCAGCTGCTGTCCAAAAATTTTCTGTCCATAGTCCCTTCCTTTCTTTATTTTTTTTCTTGAGATATTACAAATGCTAACTTGGGACAAGGGAAGATAATATTGCTAATTTTATTTATCCTGAAACACTAGCACACATGTTAGAACGTTCATATAATGTTTGTCATCATCAATTTTATTTTCCAAATTTAATCAACAGTGTTCTTTTCTTGAATTCGTCCTTTTGATTTTTCTTTTGCGCATCCCACTTTTACTCATCCTTGTCTCTCCCTGACTTAGATCTTTTGCACATAATCCAATTTTGAATGCTCTCTTAATTCTGGATATTAAGGGAAAGCATTGTTTTTCTTTTTAGGTTCGGGGATTAATGAACAAAAATGTCTCATGTTAGGCTCAACTGGGGTGGCTGATGAAAGCCTTTTTAACCACTTTCTCGACTCTTGACATAGCTTAGGTTTGTCACAACCGTGCCAAGCTCGTAGAAAGCTTATCTGCGCTTTTGTCGTTCAAATTAAAATATATATACCTACTTTACGGCTTTCAAATTCCAAAGGAATCCAATTGCAGTATAGTCGGGTATAGTCGAATCCACAGAGTGTTGCAAAAATACCGTTCTTGAGTTCGTTTAATTAAACAATGGAGTGAAGGTTTTGATAATTTGTTCTACTAAACTAGATAAGTAAATAAAAGCATAAAAGTAAATAGGAAACAAATCAGAGGTAGTTTCAGAGCTTGTTGGGAATTTTAATCACATCATAGTTTCATGTATCCAGTTACTCGTTACATAGAACTATCATTTGATTGCCCGCCACCAGTTCTTAACTTGTCATCACTTTCGTGCATGACAAGATCATAGGTTTCCTTTGTTAAACTGTCACTTTCGCACACAAGCTTAACAAAGTACGCCAGCATTAATCCAGATGTTAACACGGCTAATCTTTATTCCAGTTAAGGCAACAAGACTAGAAGAAATGGTTTAGTTCCGACTCTAATGCTTGTAACTCTCGTTCACAACGTTTAAGTCTAGAATCTAGTTAAGCATAATGATGTTGATCTTAACTTGGTTATGATTCAACTAGTATAACTACCGTTCATACAACTAAATCCCAAATCAAGAATCAAAACATTAAACAAAGACTAGCATTAAACATAAAACCATTCAAGCAAATCATAAGGAAAGGATAGATTCATATGTAAAAGTTACATGGATACAGGCAAACTTACAATAATGACCAAAATCCCAACAAAAAGAGGATTAGGAATCCATTTTACAAGAGTATCTTGGAGGCAAGGTTTAGACACTTACCATGACACGTGCTCACGCTATCATGGCCATGGCTTTGCCAAGCTTCCTCGATCTCTCGGCTCCTTCACAAGCCTCGTCTTTGTTCCTAATCTAGCTTAAACTAAAAACTACAATGGGAAATGTAAAAGAATGGAATTTGGAGTGGAAGAGGGGCTGTTGGATGGATGGTTTCAAATAGGCATGGCCTCCTATTTACAGGGCAAGCTTGGGGTCCTTCACTCAGCAGTTTCGGTACAACCGCTGAGCGATACGCTCTTAATCGTTGAGCGGCGGTGCACCTTAGCTAAGTGATTGTACTTTTACGCGTCTTCATTAATTGCTCGTCAGCTTTTGCAAGTCGGTGCTGACATGGCAGGCTGGCGCCAGCTGGCACAATCATTGCACCGCGTGCAAGTTGCTTGCCGACACTAAATCGTTGAGCGATAAGGCTAAGATCGCTGAGCGGTGTGTTGTTACTCGCTGGGCGATGCCTAGTCCAGATTCTTCTTTTAAGCGCTTTTCCAATTCTGTCCTTTTCTTCCATTCTTCATGGGATTATTCCTCAATTAAGCTACTTGCGTCCATCTTCAAAATATGTTAATATCCTACAAAAATTGGGGAGTTCATTAGATAATTCTTTGAAACACAAACAATTAAATGCCTTTTAAAATGATCAAAATTGCATATTTTGGGCTTTTAACAGTGGCAAAGGATGTTCCTAATGAGGGTAGGCTTATTTGGCCCAGTGGGTTTAAATTCTAAAGAACAAAATGCCTTGATAATCTCCTATTATTTCCATACAATTATTATTAAAATTAGAGACTCAAACAAATTCAATTGTTCAAAAACAATGGTGATTCTCTCTATCTCACCAAGTGTATGGCTCACTCCCATACTTAGTTTAGGGTTAATTTCCTTGGTTTGAAGACATCTTCAAGGTTATGTTTATGCAATCTAGTAGATGTATGCATATTAACATGTTCATGGTATCTATGTATGTACACAAAGTCTATTGTAGATGCTGAAACAAATCATTTCATGATATATTTTGTTCATGCATCAAACCAAGTAAAATAAACTACTACTTTGTTTTTAAATAAACAAGTCTTAAGCACAATATCCTACTAAGGAAATTAATTAAGTAAGGTGCTAGAAGATTAAAAATGCTCCCTGTTTATGGTGAATGTGTTTCCTTGATGTAGCCTCCTTGATGTTGCTTCCATGTGGGCTCTTTTGCTTCAATGTGTTGAGGAGATAGAGGCTCATCTTTCATGAAGAATCATGCTGATCATTCTCTAAAAGTGTGTCTCTATTTGTTGTATTTAGGAAACTTCATTGGTTGTTCTTCGGCCTGCAAAAACAATCAAAGAAAACTTCTTTTATTCCAAATAGCATTAGAGAGATCATGTTTTATTTTGAATCCTTGTTGTAGACAGAATTCCCTATTGCGGACAGAGCTTCCCGCTTATGTGGTCAGAAGTTCCCACTAATGTGGACAGAATTTCCCACAATGATTCAAAACAAAACATTTTATGGTGCTTTTTTAGAAAGATTCTTTTCTTTTAAAATTTCTTTACTTTTAATAAGAATCCTTTTTCAATTAACTCTTGTGCACCTTTCTCAAATAATTGCTAAAAAGGTTTAAAATCTGTCATTAGTTTTAGAAATAAAAAATGCTTCAAGTTTAGCTTAATTGAAAAGGATTAGCATTTTTAAATTTCAAACCTAATTACAAGAGTTAGAAAACCTTTATTTCTTTTTTCACCATATTATAGAAAATATTCTTAATACCTTAAATTAATTAACCTTAAAATAAGCTACTAAAATAATAATAAAAACTCACAAAAACTCTGGGTTGCCTCCCAGACAGCGCTTTGTTTAACGTCGTTAGCCCGACGCCTTTATCTTTTTAGCTCTCATCCTCATCATCAGTCCTCCTCCCCTGACAAGAGTCTTTTGGGTTTAGCTCCGGGTTAGCCGTAAATCTCTTCTTTTTCAACTCCGCTATATCAGTAGCCAATTGTCTCAGTTGTGTCTCCAAGTTCCTAATAGAGGCTTCGTTATTCTTTTGATTAATCATTGATTGTTGCATAAATTGATTGAACGTTTCCTCTATTTTGGAACATGGTTGAACTGGTGGCTGATTCTGATATGGGCGGGGTGCTTGGTACGGCTGTTGCGGAGCTCTATTGAATGAGGGTCCGGCCTCTTGTGTAACATCCCAGATTTTCCCCCTTATGGAAATTTCCCTTGAATCCTAATTTCGCGTAATTAAAAGCACGTTAGAGATAATTATTTGGACTGGAAAAAAATTATTTAGAAAATTAATTGCTTCAAAATGCCAGTCAAATAATGGTTTCTCGATCTCGCGGAGTATCGCAAGGTCCGTGCTAAATATCGCCAAAAATCAAAATTTCGGTAGGTGCCTAAGGTATCTGTGAAAATTACTCCCTGGTAATTTATTCACGAATACCTTAAATTGACATACTCATATGATCAGGAAAAATTCGTAGATCACGGATATATCTTTGGGATATTTTTTGGAGAACCGTGTGTGGGCCAGAAGTGGTTAAAGGCGACTAAAATAGAATAAGGACTAGGATATTTATAATAACTATAATAAAATAATAATATAATAATAAAATAAATTAATTAATAATTAAATAAATAACAGTAGGGGCACGGCTATAAAAAGGGCCCCCTGGGTGAAAGAATATATATTTTCACTTTCTCTCAGTTTTCCCATTTCCATTACCGTTTGTACACATCGCGGAAGCGCTACCGGACTTCAGAAAAATTCCCGAAGCACGCCATGGTGAAGAGGAAAATCGGCACAACAGAGCTACCAGAGCAGAATCGCCGTTTGATGTGGGTAATCCTAAGCCCACTGTCTATGTGGTTTAGTTTTTAACGGTATATGTGCCTATTTGTGTATTTGACTGTAGAACTGATAAGTAGTATTTTGGGGGGATACTATGTAAAAAGGGTTTTGCTAACGATGGAAGATTGAAACGCATAACTGTACTACTTGGAACCCTAGGAACAGTAAGAATTTACGATCTGGAGTCTCGGGAGGCGATTTTTGTAGTCTGCATTCGAATACGAAAGGAATTCAGTCGAATGCAAGCCCTAATCGAGCTTTCCTTCGAATGAATTCCACCGCAGTAGAATGAAGGCGAATCTTAGGGATTTCAATCGAATGAATTCCCTCGTATTCGAATGAAGAGATGTCGAGGGATTTCAGTCGAATGAAAACCTATTCCAATCGAATGAAAGAACTCCGAGGGATCTCATTCGAATACCACAGCAAGTATTCGAATGAAACCTGGCAGAGTTGGGAGTTTCATGGTTTCAAGGGATCCAATGACTATAGTTAAGCTATTCTTATGTATTTGAGCATGCATCATGAGGATGGGATGTCACCTAGGAGTTAGGGCAGCCCTAGAACACTAAAGGTTAATGACTTAATGTTCAAGAAAGCATAATGAGACTTAGGGAAATATGTATGTAGTTATATGCTAGGAAAGCCCTCTCTTGGCAACGTCTACTTGACACGCCCCTCGCCAGTCGCAAAAGGGTGGATTGGCCAATGTGTTACCTTGCCAGATCCCAAAAGGGTGGATTTGGTTAACGAAGTAATCCCAAAAGGGTGGATTAATTCGCAGAGGTTAAGGACACAAGGAAGGAAATGGGTTACCTTGCCAAGTCCCAAAAGGGCGGATTTGGTTAACAAAGTAATCCCAAAAGGGTGGATTAATTCGTAGAGGTTAATGGCACACAGAAAGTTAAAGTTAAAGTTAAAGTAAAGATTGCTCATCAAAGCAATAAGAAGAAGTGAAGGAAAGGTTGACGTCATACCTAAAAGAATAAAGAAAGGAGAAGAAGGACGCTAACCCGGGTGAGCCGGTATGCGTAAGAGATCCCCAAGTCCCCCAAGCATAAAGCATAAAGAATATGTATGTGTATTGATGTGATAAATGAACAGCTATATGTATGTTAGTATGTATGTGATAAAGTATATATGCATAGTCATGGATGTTCATGTATGATGTAACGTCAAGGGAACGACCCGAGACGGATAGCTTAAGTATAACTGAATTGTAGGACTCATAAGCACGCAGACTTAGTAAGAAAGACTAGTTCCTCTATCACCTAGATAATCTTAGATAAAGTTGTTCAGGACCTTAGGCCAGATAATAATCAGTAGGATGTTAGTATGCATGTTTTCACTTAGAAACACCTGGGCGGCCTGGAGGATACTCGAGTAAATGAATCATAGGTAGCCATAGGAACCCACTGAGGACTTAGAGTTCTCACCCCCACTCGATTATGGATCCAGGTGGACATAGCAAAGAGCTTGACCCAAGAGACACATGGTGGGCGACATAAAGCTATAGATTGGAGTTGGAGCAAACCGACTATGATCGCTTTAAAGCGATACATGTTTTGTGTTATGTTCGATGACTTTCATATCTTTGTGTACATATGTATTATTAAGGCAAATATGTAATTGTATTTTTGGGACCTTTGTTGTAAATATATATACAATTGTCTTTCACGTTCCACTTTGATCTCTACCTGACATGTAGTGGATGCTACCGACTGTTGTTATATATTTCTTCCTCACACATGGCTCCTAATTTATAACTTGATAAGCACACGAACGATTTTCAAATTGGTCCCTATTTCTGTGTAAGAATTATTTGCAAAGGTAAAAGTAAGGGCTATAAGTAACCCTACGCAACGAACAACAACCCTGTGAGCATTGATTACTACCATGGAAGTGGGCAGTTTGCAGGGGTGTTGCATCTTGCCTCCTTGGCTGTTGAAAATTTTGATTCAGCCCCCTTTGGAAATTGTTCTGATAGGGCGGCCTTTGCTGGTTTTCAAGGAAGTGAACCTCTTCTTCCCTGAAATGACAATTAATAGACGGGTGATCACCATTACATATTTCACAAGAGAATACCTGTTGCCGTTTGGATTCTCGTGCTTCTTTAATCTTCTTCGGCAACTCATTTAGGGCCTTTTTCACCTCGTCTATTTGTTGCTGGAGTTGCTTGTTTTGTGCAAGGATGGCATCGTTTACGCCTAGTTCAAGCACTCCTCCTCTTCTAGGTCCTCTATGGTACTGGCCTTGTTGATCTATCAAGGCCATGGAATCAATAATGGAGATGGCTTCTTCCGGTGTCTTGGACATGATTTGTCCATCGGCGGCAGCATCCAGCATCAGTTTATGCTATTGTTGGAGTCCATTGCCAAAGATGTGGATTTGTGTGCGCGCATCGAACCCATGATTCGGGCACTTTCTCAGCATGGATTTATATCGTTCCCAGGCTTCACACAGACTTTCTCCCGGAGCCTGCACAAATGTAGCAGTCACAGTTTTCAAATCCATAAATTTAGACTGAGAAAAGTACCTAGCACAAAACTTTTCTTCCAGTTGATCCCAATTTGACAAGATGTTTTGTGGTTGATCAAGCAACCACTCCTTAGCTTTTCCAATCAAGGTCATGGGAAATATCCTTAAAAAGATGGATTCTTCATTGGCCTCGGATATTCCCGCAGTCCCACAAAGTTCATAGAATTTTGTTAGATGAGCATATGGATCCTCATGATCCAAACCTGCAAAAGGGTTAGCATATAATAATTGTACCAAACCAGGTTGCATCTGAGGTTGTCTTTGTGTTCCAGTGGTTCTGCTCATGTTTATGATGTTTCTAGGGGTAAAGTTTACAAAACCCCTATTATCACTGGCTCCTGTAGTGTTGCCAGTTCCAGTATTACCACCAGCTCCAGTATTGTCAGCCATGGTTTCTTCTTGGTTTGTTGACGAAGAGGTTGATGATGAAGTTGTTTCTTCTTGCTCCACTCTTTGCTTGGCTAGTTACTTTTTCTTTTTCCTATTTCTCCTTGAAGTGGCTTCGATCTCAGGGTCAAATAACAACTGTTCTTTAGAAGCTTTACCTCGCAATTGCTAAGAAAAATTCACACTAGCCAAATAAGATTAGACCAAGATAGTTCAAAGAAAATAACAAAATAGGAGCTATACACTATTTTACAAATATTCACAATTGTTTAATCAAACAAAACTCAAGCTATGTATTTTGACGCAACTCCCCGGCAACGGCGCCAAATTTGATGAAATCCTTTTTAACCACTTTCTCGGATCTTGACATAGCTTAGGTTTTGTCACAACCATGCCAAGCTCGTCGAAAGCTTCTGTGCACTTTTGTCGTTCAAATTAAATATATACCTACTTTACGGCTTTCAGATCCACAAGGGATCCAATTGCAGTATAGTCGGGTATAGTCGAATCCACAGAGAGTTGCAAAAATACCGTTCTTGAGTTCGTTTAATTAAACAATGGAGTAAAGGTTTTGATAATTTGTTTTACTAAACTAAATAAGTAAATAAAAAGCATAAAAGTAAATAGGAAACAAATCAGAGGTAGTTCCAGAGCTTGTTGGGAATTTTAATCACATCATAGTTTCATGTATCCAGTTACTTATTACATAGAACTATCATTTGATTGCCCGCCACCAGTTCTTAACTTGTCATCACTTTCGTGCATGACAAGATCACAGGTTTCCTTTGTTAAACTGTCACTTTCGCACACAAGCTTAACAAAGTATGCCAGCATTAATCCAGATATTAACACGGCTAATCTTTATTCCAGTTAAGGCAACAAGATTAGAAGAAATGGTTTAGTTCCGAGTCTAATGATTGTAGCTCTCGTTCACAACGTTCAAATCTAGAATCTAGTTAAGCATAATGATGTTGATCTTAACTTGGTTATGATTCAATTAGTATAACTACCGTTCATACAACTAAATCCCAAATCAAGAATCAAAACATTAAACAAAGACTAGCATTAAACATAAAACCATTCAAGCAATCATAAGGAAAGGATAGATTCATATGTAAAAGTTACATGGATACAAGCAAACTTACAATAATGACCAAAATCCCAACAAAAAGAGGATTAGGAATCCATCTTACAAGAGTATCTTGGAGGCAAGGTTTTAGGCACTTACCATGACACGTACTCACGCTATCATGGCCATGGCTTCGCCGAGCTTCCTCGATCTCTCGGGTCCTTCACAAGCCTCGTCTTTGTTCTTAATCTAACCTAAACTAAAAACTACAATGGAAAATGTAAAGAATGGAATTTTGAAGGGAAGAGGGGATGTTGGATGGATGGTTTCGAATGGGCACGGCCTCCTATTTATAGGGCAAGTTTGGGTCCTTCACTCAGCGGTTTCGGTACAACCGCTGAGCGATACGCTCTTAATCGCTGAGCGGCGACACACCTTAGTTGAGCGATTGTACTTTTACGCGTCTTCATTAATTGCTCGTCAGCTTTTACAGGTCGGTGCTGACATGGCAGGCGGCGCCAGGCTGGCTCCAGCTGGCACAATGATTGCGCCGCGTGCAAGTTGCTTGCCGACATAGGTTCGCTGAGCGATAATCTTTGCACTGCTGAGCGATTATCCCTCAACCGCTGGGCGATGAGTTGTTATTAGCTGAGCGGTCCTGTCGCCAGAATCTTCTCTTTTAAGCTCTTTTCCAATTCTGCCCGTTTCTTCCATTCTTCATGGGATTATTCTTTAGTTAGGCTACTTGCTCCATCTTCCAAAATATTTTAATATCCTACAAAAATATGGGGAATTCATTAGATAATTCATTAAAACATAAACAATTAAATGCCTTTTAAAATGATCAAAATTATGTATTTTGGGTATTTAACAGATGGCGAAGGGACCCTACCCCGTCCTTATGCTAGGGACAAGGCATGCCCAGGGTTCAGCTTGCCTTTCCTACCGGCTATTACGCACAGCTAGGAAAAGATTCCTTTTTCCTTCCCTTCCTTTTTCCTTTTTGGGACTTAGTGACGCCATGCCCTATTCCTTTTCCTTTTCCTTTCCTTTCCGTTCCTTTCTTTTTCCTTTTTCCTTTCCCTTGGTAAAACCATTTCCATGACACATAATCACATAGCACATTCATCAATACAGTTCATCAATACAATCCTTTTCCAGTCAACAGTCCATATGCCTTAAACATAATTTCTCAATTCATAAAAATTGACATACTTCCATATTCTAAAAATCAATTTTGTCATAAATCTCATATTTTCTTATCCATTACCTCATGAAGTACATAGCACATCTGGCACATATTCATATATTCATGTAACACATAACACATAAAACATACATAGCTCAACGTTTAATGTTTAAACATATCCTTAACATAAATCATCAATTTCTACAACAATAAGAAACTTACTTTCCTCATCAATTTCAACATATATAAAGAACATAAATTTATGCTCCAACCCTTCTTGAACATAAACAGACATCAAACTAGAAATTAGTAATACAGACGTCTAGTTTCTATCAGAAAATAGCGATAAGAAACCGAAGAGGTCCAAGACCTTACCCAAAGGTTTTTGATAGCTCTAAATCCATTTTTTTATGAAAACAATCCCAGATTTTTAGTCTTGATGCCCGAATTTATAGTTTTGCCCTTGTTTGTCCAATATGTCATTTTTACCCATAAACTCCGATTTTATTTAAAATTTTGGTTCTCACAAATCCGATGTGCTCAAGACTTGGTCCTAAGGTTTTTGATAGTTCTAAATCCAACTTTTAATGAAAACAAACCCAGATTTTTTTAGTCTCAAAACCTGAATTTACAATTTTGCCCTTGTTTGTCCAAAATGTCATTTTTATCCATAAACTCCGATTTTCTTTAGAATTTTGGTTCTCACAAATCCGATGTGTCCAAGGTTTAGTCCTAAGGTTTTTGATAGTTCTAAATCAATTTTTTATGAAAAAAAACCCAGATTTTTAGTCTTGATGTCCGAAATTACAGTTTTGACAATTTTACCCTTATGTGCCCAAAATGTAGTTTTTTCCCTTGTGTCACATTCTTTAAAAATCAAAACCCTGTACTAACCTTGGACTTCCATAACAACATTTTCAGCAATCACATAACATCATTCCAACATTTAAATGCCACACAACACATGCAAGCATCATTTCACAACAATTATCACATAAGCATATAATTGAAGCATAGAGCCATCAAAAGATGGTCTAATCTAGAGTTACCCACACTTAAGCAACTTGAACCAGATTCTTGGTTATACAAAGGAGGCTCCTTAGGATGACTTGATAAGACACCAAGGTTTGCATGCAAGGTCCTCAAAGGATAAGGATGGCGGTGGTTGTTGATGATGCTTTTGACACCAAATTTTCTTGGCCTTGCTCCTTCTATGGCCTAGCCTTGCTTGCTACGATTTTGCTGTGGCTGTTTCTAAAGGAAATGAAATTGAGATGGAAGTGAGTGAAAGGGTTGAGTGTGTGGGATAAATTTTCGGTTTGTCTAAGGGAAGAAAACAAGGAAATTAAGTTAAGAGAGAAAGGATAGAAGCCGTGAGGAAGCAAGGCTTTGCTACGGTTCTTCTTTGCTTTCTTATCAATGGGAATCAATTGAAATGAAAGTGAGTGAGAGCTGGTACTTGCAGCTTCAGTTTGCTAAGGAAAAGAAAGAGGAGAAGTCAAAGAAGTATTGCTGAAGGAAAGCAAAAGGCTGTCCGTGGAGTGGCAAGGTAAAATGCCTTGGCTTGCTAGGTGTCATTGTGCATGGCTTATTTGCTTCATCTTAGGCATGTTTTTGCCATGTGTTTGCCTTTACTGTTCATTATGGGCTGAACCAATTTCAATTTCTGAAATTAATTTCTGAAATTTAAAATCAAAGAGACATAATGATTATGGCCTTGGATTACTTGTCATCATGCACGGCTATTAGGTGTCATTGTGGATGACTATTGTTTTTCTAAGTGTTTAGCAAGATATCCGTGGCTTGCCATGTACCATGGCTGAATTTGTTGCCAATTTCAATTTCTGAAATTAATTTTTGGAGATTAGAATCAAGGAGACAAAATGATTATGGCCTTGGATTACTTGTCATCATGCATGGCTATTAGGTGTCATTGTGCATGGCTATTGTTTTGCTAAGTGTTTAGCAAGCAATCCGTGGCTTGCCATGTGCCATGACTGAAATTCATTGGGAAATTTATTACTTAAGAGGGTGTTTGTGATAGCATGTTTGTTCAATAATTGTCCGGTTACGCACGTACTCGCGCACTCGAAAAGTTAACGAACGACCCAAAATTCATCTAAACATAATTTGGCATACATCAAACACTGAAAAATGAGAAATTTAGATTGATCTTAGGTACTCAAAAATTTTCTCTCGTAAGAGTGTAGTTTTCGGGTAGCTTCGATACGTAATTAAATTCTGACGACGACCTAAATTCGGTTCGGATCTCGCGAAATTCCGCGAGATTGCGAAACCATTATTTTGACTGGTGTATATATATATATATATATATATATATATATATATATATTTTGAAAATTTCCAGTCTAAATAATTGTCTCGTAATTTATTAATTACGCAAAATTTTCTTAGGGAAAAAGCGGGATGTTACATTCCACCCCCCTTAGAAAAATTTCGCCCACGAAATTTCAGTACCTTCGAATAGTTCGGGGTATGCCTCCTTCATATCGAATTCTGGCTCCTAGGTCTGTTCTTCTATCTCTTTATTGCTCCAAAGTATTCGTACCATTGGAATTTCCTTATGCCGAGTTTTTCGAGTCTTGTGATCCATGATCCTTTGCGGTTGTAGTGGTAGGGCGAGGTCATTCCGTAGCTGAAGATCTTCGGGCTCCAAAAATGCTCTGGAGCAATTGTGAAACATGGAAGAAATCATGGATATTTGCCAAATTAGGAGGAAGAGCTATTCGGTAGGTGACGCTCACCAAAACGTCGTTAGATTTCAGTGCACGATCAAATAATAATTTATAAACCAAGTAAACCCCGAAAACGTAGTAAAGGGGGTTAACCTAGGCCGTTTCCCAAAGAAGCAATTTAGAACCAAATCGATAGTTAAATAAATAGGGGGGTTTTGTTTGATTAACGTGAAAGCAATTAAAACGAGAGTAAGACAATAATGATAAAGGCAATATCCTACATACAGCATTACTAGATCAAGGACTAATTCTCATCGGTTCTTAATTAATTATTCATGAAAGGAGATGTTGTTTATTAGTTGAAATCTCTAACTAATATGCAATTTACTTAAGAAACTATGATCGTCAATCTCTTAAGCATTTAATACAGGTATTAAAACCAAGATCTCAGCATTAAAACCCATATTAATTAAGCACCAATTGCACAACCTAATCAGATCTGATTAGTTCTCCAAAAGTTCCTTAATCATAGTTTAATAAATCCTACAATCGTCAAGATTCATTAACTTAGATTAACCTTAACTAACAACATGCAATCGCTATATCATTACTTAAGGGTGGAACGATTCATGCATAATTTTTAAGCGCAAGACCTCAAATTAATCTTTAATCTAGCGTCACCACATGCAAGATATTAAGAAACTACTCCTCCATGGATGGAGGTTTAAAACTCATAATAAGTAAAGAGAAAGAAAGAGTAGAATAAGAGAAAGAAAGACTAAATAAAGAGAAAGAAGGAGTAAATGACAATGAAAGATGAAACAACTCTAGATTAAATGGAAAGAGTAAATAAACTCAAGTAAGTAAAGAGAAAGCAAGAAGTAAATAATGAAACGGAAAGATGTAAATGACAATGGAAGATTACAACAAGTGAAAAGCAAGAAAGAGTAAATAAAGAGAATGAAAGAGTAAATGGCAAGGAGAAATGAAACAATAGAACCTGGAATTAATTTGGCAGAACTTCGTTACAAAGCTTGAAAGAAAACAAAGCACTTTAACATATGCCTAAGTGGTTGAAATAAAATGTAAAAAGTGTAGAAAAGGAGAGGAAAAGAAGAGTTCTCAGCTTAGGAGAACTTGGGGAAGGGGGGAAGAGAGGATGGAAAGGAATGCCCCAAATGAATGCCTTGGCCACCTATTTATAGGCCAAGGCTCGGCAAAACCGCTCAGTGGTTTAGTACCACCGCTTAGCTGTGGAGTCAATCTTGGCAGTTACGCGGTTTTGAACTGGCGTCAGGCTGGCGGCTGTTTCTAGAATTCTGGCCGCTCAGCGGATTTTATCCCGCTCAGCGGAATGACTTGCACAACAGTCAGTAAAACTGCAATATCTTCAGTTACAGACCTCCTATTAAGGTGGTTCAAATTTCCACTTAAAGCTAAGAGATAGAGCTACAACTTTGTAGTTGACGTCAAATCGAGATTCAATCACTATCATGGCTCAAAATCAATGGTAAAGTCAGTGTTAAAAATCCTCAGCTCATCTTTTAACCAAATCTTTTTGGATTTGAATTTGATCTTGCATTCATTGGTCCAAATCTTCTCTTCACATCTTCAATGATCCTCTTGAACATTCATTTCCTACAATTCAAAATGGAAACTACAAAAGAGATATTAAGTATCTATGGTTAAAATAATGCGTAAACTTGCCGTTTTTCTCAATTCTTCATAAAAGAGGGTAATGTGCAAAAACGTATTGATTAAGTATAAAACCCACACATTTTAGTATGCATTTGCTCACTTATAGAGTAATAACTTAGGGTATAAAATTGACTTATCAAATTACCCCACACTTGAACAATGGCATGTCCTCATGCAAGAAACTAAAGAACTTTAAAACTCAAAGTGAAGACGAAAATAACAATAATGGAAAATCTTTTTGGTGCGGCGACACCATTTACATCCCCTACAAAGCCGTGAAACTCAGGGAGGCACTTAAGCCGACTTGCTAACTGAAACACCCTAGCTAACTGTTTACCCGTACGCAGTAAACAATGCTTACTAGGTTGCTTTCAATCTGGGCGGAATACCTTAGTCCATTGTTATCTTTCGAAAATAGTCGTGTAAGAAAATAGGGACCAATTTAAACTTTTCATTTTTCATTGTATAAATACTAAAATAGAGCCGTGCGTTGGAAAAGATACATATAACAAAGCGTTTAACGGTAAGATAATAACACATCCAATATATATCTAGGTGGTCCATCATGTAAAGTCACACAACTGTATATACATAATAAGTACATAGATCAAACTATCAAATACATAATCCAAAATACACAGCATCAAAATACAAGGACTACTGGAATGCTACTCAGTATGTCCTTGGCAGAAGTCTAAACAGCTATATCTCTCTAAACTCATCTAATCATGGCCGCTCATGGCTCAGCGGGCGGCTTGTCAGCATCATCAAAATAAGACTCGTCTTCTTCTGTACCTGAAGTCATAAACAGTGGGGAATGAGAATGGTAGGTTCTCAGTGGAAATAACTTTAGTTCCTGAGTCATATATCAGATTATGTCAGACTTCAGGCCGCTCAGAGATCTCTAAGTGAACATACATCCTAACAGCCTACCATTTATTATCTGGCCTATCTGAACGGCTTTATCAGCATTATTATGTGACATGGGAACTACTCTTGCTTACTACGTTCTCGTGCTGATTAGCATTTCGTGAATATATATAACCGTCTCGAGCGTGCTCTTGATGGTACGGCATAACAGCAAAAATACACCTCCAGAATAATCAGAATACATCACAGAATACACTCAGCATTCAATTCAGCATAATAGCATCAATGCATCACATAGGCATTCAAAGTAAGCATAACAGAATCAGCAGAATATGTGCAGCATAATCAATAGCATAAACATGACAGAATTAAACATGCCTAACAGAGTGTAACAGCATAACAGAATATAATCAGTATAACAGAATGTAACAGCATAACAGAATACAACAGCATAACAGAATATACCAATATAGCAGAATACAGCAGCATAACAGAATAAGTGTTATTCCCACCATGATAATGTCCTCTGTTGGCACTAGTATGACGGAATAACCTCACGCCCTCAGTATAGGCCGACACTGTCTGGACCTTACTGCGGTGGGCTTCCACCTGCCGTGTGCCCCCTCGGGACCCCTCGATAGTGGGCGGATATTGTACCCCCACCTAAGCTTGCCCCTTTCGACAATGCATAGGCGTGGTAACCGCACACCTCCAGGTATGCCATATCAACACCACCTGTGGCGGGCTTCCACATTTAGGATGCCTCGACCTCCTGAAGTGGGATCATAATGGCTCACGTGATCATGGCCTTTTTCAGCATATGGCATATAGCCTTTTCAGTATTGGGGCATTTAACCCTTTTCAGCATGTGGCATTTAGCCTTTTTAGCAGCATTGGACATTGGCCCTGTTTCAGCATAGGGCATTAGCCCTGTTTCAGCATTTCAGCATTTTTCAGCATGTTCAACACTCTCTGTACCTGCATCATGTTATACTTGTTTCCCTATGGTTCATTTCAGCATCTTTACTTATCTCAGAGTTAATTCTAGTCCTTTAAACTAGGTTAATCATGAATACATGACATGCTACAGAGTATATCACAGACTACATATACTTTGCAAGTTCAGAACATAACCTTCACATACTCACATACAGCATAAGCTTCATATAATTCAGTTATCCATCATAGCTATAGCATTGAATTTTGGATTATGTGCCTCAAGAGGAGTTCCATAAACGTTCTGGCCCTCAAGCCGCTCAGCGGAGACTCTGGTCCGCTCAGCGGTTTGAGTCTGCCCGCTCAGTGGTACATACTTACCGCTCAGTGGACCGCCTTCTCAAATCCTCGAAACCGCCTTAAATAAAAATATGTTTTTCAACTTTCCACGTTGCTTCATCTTGCTCAGCGGTGCCTGAGACCGCTCAGCGGCCCCTGTGCGAGAGAAGAAAACCGAAACCATAATCTCTTCCATTTTCTTCCCTTTGCTTCGATGGAACCCTACATGAGTTTCACACATAATTCTAGCACAATAATCCTATCTAATCCAGGTCACAAGACCCTTCAGAATTGCCTCTATAAGCCCTAGCATCATTACTAGCATATATGTTCATAAAATCACATAATCATCAAACATGCATACAATCACATAAACCTCTTTAATCATCATAGAGGTGAGGAACTAGAGTTACCCACTTCCTCAAGAGCTTGTCAATGCTAGAGTAGAGATGAAATCAAGCCTTGCTTGCTTGTTTGATGTTTCCTTGACCTAAAATGGAAATCTTTGCATAATTAGAGAAATTTAGGTTATGGAAACTTTGTGTCTTCTCACTAAGTGAAGATAAACTCACCACCTTACCACTTTGCTTATCCTCTTGATGAAGTTAAGAGTGATTAATGATGATGAAAAACAAAGGATAATAGTTAAGCTTGGATGATTATGGAGTTTTGGTGATGGAAACTTAGAAGAACCAAGGAGCAACTTTGGTGTATGTTTTGTGTATGTGGTTTCGGGCTTCATGGGGGAGCAAGGCTGCCGTGGGTCTTTTAGTTTCTTAGGTCACACATAATTCCTATGTTGCCCTTAGTGAGTTTTTAGGTCATGCTTGCTTATTAATTGTTTATGTCCGGACGTCCTAAAAATATTTCGGGCACACTGTTTTGACCTATTAATTATACCGGTGAATATTAAAATCTTAGATGACATATTCCAGAATTTATTTCCACCTTAATATATTTTACAGACTCCTATGAGTCGTAGTGAAATCATAATAAAACCTAATTTCGACCCGAACGTCACCGGACGTCACGAGATCACAGAATTATTATTTTAACTAAGGTTACAGGACTAAAATCAATTCTTGAATTTTATTTCATTTCTAGTATTTATTATTATCATATGACATATTAATGAAGGGAAAAAGTCGGGTTGTTACATTCCCCCTTCGAAAAATTTCGTCCTCGAAATTGAAAAATAGAGACAAGTCCATACCTCTCAAAATAACTCCAGATAAGCTTGCAGCATATCCATTTCCAACTCCCACGTCTGCTCTTCGAGTTCCCCGTTCGCCTATACAACTCGCACCATAGGAGTTTCCTTATTCCGCGTCTTGCGAACCTTATGATCAATGATCTTCTGTGGCGTAAGCGGTAAAGATAAATCTTCCCTCAACTGTATTTGTTCTGGCTGAAGTACATGATCGGGGGATGCATAATACTTGCGTAACTGAGAGATATGGAAAACATTATGAATATTGGCGAGGCTTGGCGGAAGAGCTATCCGATATGCTACCTGTAACAACCCGACTTTTCCTTTTATTTAAAATATTAAAAATATACTAATAAGGAAAAGGTGAGATAACAATAAAATAAAATTTAAATATAAATTTTACTCCTGTAAGATTAATTAAAATAATAATTCTGTGATCTCGTGACGTCCGGTGACGTTTGGGTCAATTTTAGGTTATTTTAGGATTTAATTACGACTCACAGGAGTCTGTAAAATATATTAATATGAAAATAAATGTAAGAATAGGTCAACTAAGATTTAAATATTCATAAGGATGATTTTTAGATCACAACGGTATGCCCGGAACATTTTTAGGACTTCGGTATATAAATAATTAATGACCAAATATGATCTAAATACACTAAGGGCAAAATTGGAAAATAATTATGGCCCATGGACTAAAAAAAGCCACGGCCAGCCCCCCAAAACCGAAACACACATACAAACATTTCCAAGGTTTCATTTCTTCTCCTAAGATTCCAAGACCTAAGCTCCATAATCATAAAAGCTTAATTATCATCCTTTGCTTTTCATCATCATCAATCACTCTCAAATTCATCGAGAAGGCAAGCTAGCATCAAGGTTAGGAAACCTTCTTCAAGTGGAAGCCAAGCTCACAAGTTCTAAAACCCTAAATCTCCATAACCTAGGTTTTGTGCTTTCTTGACCTAGGAGCTTCAAGCAAGCTTCAAGCTCACCTTTCCATCACCATAATTCATTCCTAATCATCTAAGGAAGGCTAGGAAGAGTTGTTGGTGAGTTTTTATTATGTGGTAAGAAGTTGAGCTTCCATAACTCATGTTTGTTCTAATTAGGTTAAGTTATTGTTTTAGGTCAAGAAACTTTCAAGTAAGCAAGCAAGGCTTGGTTTCCTTTTTCTCCTAGCATCAACAAGTTTGTAAAGAAGTGGGTAACTCTAGTTCCTCACCTCTTTGATGGTGATTGAGTGTTATGTGCTTGTATGTGTATGTATGTGAATGTTAAGTTTATAGACTTAAATGCTAGAAATTATGTTAGGACTTAGGAAGACAATTCTGAAGGGTTTTGTGACCTGGATTAGCTAAGATTATTGTGTTTGAATCATGTGTGAGACTCAAGTAGGTGCCATGGGAAGCAAAGGAAAGAAAATGAAAGAAAAGGGCAATTAGGTTTTCATGTCTCGCACAGGGGTCGCTGAGCGACGTCTCAGGCACCGCTGAGCGAGACAAGGCTTACGTGAAAAGTAAGAAGATATTTTTAAAAGTAAGTCGGTGGAAGAAAATTCGGGAAAAATTGAAGTCGTTAGTACCGCTGAGCGATACAACCTTTATCGCTGGGCGACTGACTCGAACCGCTGAGCGGCTTGGGACTAAAGTAAGCTGATGGCACCCCTTGAGGCTCATATATTAGTACTTGATGTTGTATCTGTGATCGTTGGTTGAATTGTATGGATGTAGATGCTGTACATGAAGGAAATGTATTTAATATGTATATGCCATGTAATCTGTGATAATATTTGGAGCATTCTATGCATTCATGACACACCTAGTTAAAGACATGATAATTAACTCTGAGATAAATAAAGATGCTGAAATGAACCATAGGGAACAAGTATGCCATGCTGCAGGTGTAACATCCCGAATTTTCCCTTATGGAGATTTCGCTCAAATCCTAATTTCGCGTAATTAAAAGCACATTAGGGGTGAGTATTTGGACTAAAAAAAATTATTTAGAAAATTAATTGCTTCCAAATACCAGTCAAATACTTGTTTCTTGATCTCGCGAAGTGTCGCACGGTCCGTGCTAAATTTCGCCGAAAACTGGGATCCCAATAGACATCTAAGGTATCTGTGAAGATTTTCCTCCGGGCAATAAATTCACGACTACCTTAACCTGAAATACTCATATGATCAGGAAAAATTAGTAGAGCGCGGCAGTATGTCCGGAATATTTTTGGGACAACCGTACACGAATGATTAAGGACCCAAACGCGATCAAACATGATCAAAATTGATCATGTCACCTTAATCATAATTAGGTGCACCCCTGGCAGACAATAATACTATTATAATACTAATAAATATAATAGATACATATGTATAGGTGTCTCCTGGGACTAAAGACAAATATATATATATATAATAATATAATAATATAATATATATATATGTAATAATACTAATATATAGTATAAAATAGTTATCCATATATATATACATACACTTTACGTTTAAAACATAATAATACTAATGATAATAATCTACGTATAATAAGA
>QANU01043635.1:27483-76062 GCA_003254905.1 Nissolia schottii
CGTGATCACGTGAGCCACTATGATCCCACTTCAGGAGGTCGAGGCATCCTGAATGTGGAAGCCCGCCACAGGTGGTGTCGAGATGGCATACCTGGAGGTGTGCGGTTACCACGCCTATGCATTGTCGAAAGGGGGCAAGCTTAGGTGGGGGTACAATATCCGCCCACTGTCGAGGGGTCCCGAGGGGGCACACGGCAGGTGGAAGCCCACCGCAGTAAGGTCCAGACAGTGTCAGCCTATACTGAGGGTGTGAGGTTATTCCGTCATATTAGTGTCAACAGAGGACATTACTATGGTGGGAATAACACTTATGCTGTTATGCTGCTGTATTCTGTCATATTGTTATATTCTGTCATGCTGCTATATTTTGGTAAGCTGCTACAATCTGTTAGGCATGTTTAATTCTGTCATGTTTATGCTGCTGACTATGCTGTACATATTCTGCTGATTCTGTATGTTTACTTGGAATATTTATGTGATGCAATGATTCTGTTATGCTGAATTGAATGCTGAATGTATTCTGTGAGGTATTCTGATTATTCTGGAAATGTGTTTCTGCTGTTATGCCATACCGTCAAGAGCACGCTCAAGACGGTTATGTATATTTACTAAATGCTAATCAGCACGAGAACGTAGTAAGCAAGAGTAGTACCCATGTCACATAATAATGCTGATAAAGCCGTTCAGATAGGCCAGATAATAAATTGTAGGCTGTGTAGTATGTATGTTCACTAGAGATCTCTGAGCGGCATGAAGTCTGACATAATCTGTTGTATGACTCAGGAACTAAGGTCATTCCACTGAGAACCTACAGTTCTCATCCCCCACTTTTTATGACTTCAGGTACTGAAGAAGATGAATCTTATTTTGAGGATGCAGATGAGCCGCCCGCTGAACCATGAGCGGCTATGACATGATGAGCTATGAGATAGTTAGATGTTTACATTTTGCCAAGGACTTACTGAGTAATATTCCGGTAGTCCTTGTATTTTGATGTGATGTATTCTGACTTATGTATTCAGTACTTCAGTTGATGTACATGTGATGTATGTGTATTTTACCTATTATGTATATACAGCTATGTGACTTGATGTGATGGACCACCTAGATATATATTGGATGTATTATTAACTTACCGTTATACGCTTTGTTCTATGTACCATTTCCAACGCATGGCTCTATTTTAGTATTTATGTGATGTAAAATGAAAAGTTTAAATTGGTCCCTATTTTCGTAAACAACTATTTTCGAAAAAATAACAATGGACTAAGGTATTCCGCCCAGATAGAAAGCAATCTAGTGAGCATTGTTTACTACGTACGGGTAGACAGTTAGCTAGGGTGTTTCATTTGGTATCAGAGCAGTTTGGTCCAAAAGAGCCTGAGGACTGAGCTGCACTATGCTTTCGGGCATGATTACAGTGTATGTTTCAGCTAAGTGGTATGTACTAAGTTCCTGTGTACTTGCCTTTCTTGAGACTGATCACCTCGAAACTGTGCAGGTACAACATATTAGATATACCACCCCGCAGAGACAATACACAGCGTACTCCGGAGTCCCCAGCCCTGGCAGATGTTCTGGAAGTCACGAAGTATCGGGACTTTTCACGCGCCAATCCGCCTGTATTTGAAGGAGTAATGGATCCTGAGTTGGTTCATGGCTGGCTTAGGAAATTGGAGCAGATCTTTGAAAACTTCCCGTGCACGGAGCAGCAGAAAGTTAAGTTTGCTTCCAGGAAGCTAGAGGGAGCAGCGGGCGAATGGTGGGACACCACCAAACCCCAGTTTGAATGGGATGAGGATCCGGTGACATGTATCCAGGTTCAAAGAGGTGTTCTTGGACAAATATTTCCCACAAGAGTTGCAAGATAGGAAAGAAGCAGAATTCATGGAGCTTAAGTAGGGATCGATGACAGTGACCGAGTACACGGCGAAGTTTGAGAAGCTTTGCCGATATTCCCCGATGTACAGGATGAACCCAAGTGAAGGCTGGAAATGTGCTAAATACCAGCGGGGTTTGAAGCCAGAACTGAAGGTCTTTTTGAATGTGTCAGGTGTCCGTGATTATGCTACTCTGGTGAACACTTGCTCGGCTCAGGAGGAAGCTAATCGAGACCTAGCCCAGGTGCGAAGTAAGAGATTCAAGAGGAGGTTTGATGGTGCGGGCAGTTCATAGTCAGAACAAAGGAAAAGGGGACCGTTTCAGGCATCAGTGGCAGGACGAGGCCGAGGTCAGTGATAAGTCAATGTTATACCCTAAATTATTACTCCATAAGTGAGCAAATGCATGCTAAAATGTGTAGGTTTAATACTTAATCAATATGATTTTACACATTATCCTCTTTTATGAAAAATTAAGAAAAACGACAAGTTTACGCATTATTTTAACCATAAGTATTTAATATTTCCCTTGGAGTTTTCTATTATAAAATTTCAGGAAATGAAGGTTCAAGAGGATCATTAAGGATGTGAAGAGAAGATTTGGACCAATGAATGCAAGATCAAATTCAAATCCAACAAGATTTGGTTAAAAGATGAGCTGAGAATTTCTGACACGGACTTTGTCATTGATTTTGAACCATGATAGAGATTGAATCTCAATTCGATGTCAACTATAAAGTTGTCGCTCTATCTCTTAGCTTTACGTGGAAATTTGAATCACCTCAATCGGAGGTCTGTAGCTCAAGATATTGCAGTTTTACTGACTGCTGCGCAAGTCAGTCCGCTGAGCGGACCAGTACAACCGCTGAGCGGTTGAGAAAAAAAAGCAAACCGCTGAGCGAACCAAGGCCATGCGCTGAGCGGTCCAGCTTCCAGAATCTTCGCCAGCTGGCGCCAGCTGTCAAACCGTGTCCGCCCGCCAAGGTTGACTCCACCGCTGAGCGGTGGGACCAAACCGCTGAGCGGTCCTGGCGATCCTTGGCCTATAAATAGGTGGCCAAGGCATGCCTTTTGGGCATTCTCTTCCATTCTCTTCCACCCCTCCCCCAAGGTCTCCTAGGCCTAAGAACCCTTCTTTTCCATCCATATTTTTCACTTTTTCCATTTTATTTCAAGGCACTTAGGCTATGCTAAAGTGCTTTGTTTTAGTTAAAATTTTGTAACGAAGTGCTGCCGAACTCATTCCAGGTTCTATTGTTAATTTCTCTTTGCCCGTTTACTCTTTTATTCTCTTCATTTACTTTTCCTTGCTTTTCATTTGTTTTAATCTTCCATTGCTATTTACATCCTTCCGTTTCTTTATTTTCTTCTTTGTTTCTCTTTATTTACGTTAAGTTTATTTACTTGTTCCATTTCTTTTCCTTTACTTTTATCTTTCATTTATTTCTTCTATTGTCATTTACTTTTCCCTTATCATTTACTCTTTCCATTGTCATTTAATTTTCCTTTCCCTTTTTATTTACTCTTTCTTTCTCTTTATTTACTTTGAGTTTTAATCCTCCAACCATGGAGGAGTAACTTCTTAATATCTTGCACGCGGTAACTCAAGATTAAGATTAATTTGAGGTCTTGCGCTTAAAGAATATTCATGACTCGTTCCACCTTAATTAATGACATAGCGATTGCACGTTAATGGTTAAGGATAAATCTAAGTTAATGAATCTTGACGATTGCATGATTTATTTAACTGTGATTAAGGAACTAAAAGAGAACTAATCAGATTTGATTACGTTGTGCAATTGGTAATTAATTAATATGGGTTTTAATGCTGAGATCTTGGTTTTAATACCTGTATTAACAAATGCTTAAGGAATTGACGATCGTAATTTCTTGAGTAAATTGCATATTAGTTAGAGATTTCAACTAATAAACAACATCTCCTTTCATGAATAAATTAATCAGGAACCGATGAGAATTAATCCTTAATCTTGAACGCCGTATGCAGGATATTGCTTTTATTATTGTTGTCTTATTCTCGTTTACTCATTTTTAAATTTAACAAACAAACCCCCCCGATTTACTTAACTATTGATTTGGTTCTAAATTGCTTCTTTGGGAAACGACCTAGGTTAACCCCCTTTACTACGTTCCCGGGGTTTACTTGGTTTATAAATTATTATTTGATCGCGCACTAAAATCTAACGACGTTTTGGTGAGCGTCAGTCAGTATCTGCCGAGGCCGCAGCAAGGTTCAGGGAGAGGTCAGAGTCAGCCCAGAGCAGGGCCAGCAGGAGCAGGACCTTCAGCAGCGAGATCTTCAGCATCGGGTACTCCGAGCCGGAGCACGCCGTAGGTCCAGCAGAGAGCAGATCCGCGTATACCTTGCCCAAAGTGTGGCAGGGGGCATGCCGGAGAATGCTTGGCAGGCCAAGGAGTTTGCTTCAAGTGTGGCAAGACAGGCCACTTTGTCAGAGATTGCCCGGTAGCGTCGCCGCCCGCTCTACGTCAAGGAAGAGTTTTCACCATGGCCGCCGAGGAAGCTAAGGAAAAGGAAGGTCTGATTTTGGGTACTTGTACTATTTATGGGAAGACCTTGATTGTTTTGTATGATTCTGAAGCGTCACACTCCTTTATATCCTACGATAGTGTGAAGGAGTTGTAGTTATCTCCTACGACACTGCCGTATACTCTTGCTGTATCTACACCTGCTGCACCGCCAGTTAAGACTTGTAAAGTATGTCTGTGTTGTCCTCTTCAGCTGCAGGAAAGGGAGTTCGTGGCTGATCTAATCTGTCTTCCCCTAGTAGGTCTGAATGTGATACTAGGGATGGATTGGTTGAATGCTAACCAGGCGGTTCTTGACTGTGCTAGGAAGTTGGTTACTTTTCCTTCTAGGATTACCAGTTCAGTAGTTATAGAGAAAGAGTTGCCAATTCTCTATTTCTGTCAGTTAAGAGATCAAGGTTGTGTTTTCGTTGCATCGTCAGAAGTAGTGGTTACGAAGCAGGAAGTTAAGGATATTCCTGTGGTTCGGGATTATCCAGATGTGTTTCCTGATGATATTCCGGCGTTTCGGCCAATGCGGGAGGTAGAGTTCTCTATTGATCTGGTACCTGGTGCTGGACCTATTTCTATTGCGCCGTACCGTATGTCTCCATTAGAATTGCAGGAATTGAAAAAGCAGTTAAGGGAGCTACTGAAGAAGCAGTTCATTCAGCCAAGTGCATCACCGTGGGGAGCACCAGTGTTATTTGTGAAGAAGAAGGATGGTACTATGAGAATGTGTGTCGATTACAGGCAGTTGAACAAGGTGACAATCAAGAATAAATATCCATTGCCTAGGATCGATGATCTTTTGGATCAGCTGAAGGGTGCTAAGATCTTTTCAAGGATTGATCTACGATCTGGTTACCATCAGATTAGAGTACGAGAGGAGGATATAGCTAAGACGGCGTTCCGATCCCGTTATGGACATTATGAGTTTACAGTAATATCGTTTGGATTGATGAATGCTCCCGCTATTTTTATGGATTATATGCATAGGATTTTCCGTGAGTATCTGGATGAATGTGTCATTGTCTTTATTGATGATATTCTGGTGTACTCAAAGAATGAAGAGGAGCACACTAGACATTTGCGGATAGTATTGGAGATTCTAAGGAAGAAGCAGTTGTATGCCAAGCTTTCTAAATGTGAATTCTGGGCCAGGAAGGTGCAGTTTCTAGGCCATGTGGTGTCAGATCAAGGAGTATCAGTAGATCCTAGTAAGGTTGAAGCGGTCAGAACCTGGGAGAGACCACTTCAGTTACTGAGCTAAGTATTTTTCTAGGATTTGCTAGATATTACTGGAGGTTTCTTCAGGGGTTTTCACAGATTGCCTTTCCATTGACGAAGCTGACCAGAAAAGGAGCCAAGATGGTTTGGTCCGCAGAATGTGAAAGAAGTTTCTGCGAGCTAAAGGAGAGGTTGACCACCGCTCCAGTACTAGTACTGCCTGATCTCCAAGAACCTTTTGAGGTATATTGTGATGCATCAGGTGCTGGACTGGGATGTGTATTGATGCAGCATCGGCAAGTGATAGCTTATGCCTCGAGACAGCTAAAGCAGCATGAGGTGAACTATCTTACTCATGATCTAGAGTTGGCTGCGGTAGTATTTGCATTGAAGATCTGGAGACATTATTTATATGTTCGATTTGAGTTTTGTTCAGATCACAAGAGTCTGAAGTACCTGTTTGACCAGAAGGAATTGAATATGCGTCAGAGAAGGTGGATTGAATTTCTTAAGGATTATGACTTTAATCTTAATTATCACCCTGGGAAGGCCAATGTAGTGGCTGATGCTTTGAGCAGGAAGTCATTGCAAATGGCTCATATGATGGTGTAGGAAGCGAAGCTATTAGAGGAGTTTCGTCATCTCAATTTGACTGTTGCACGCCAACATGACCGGTTGACATTGTATCCTCTACAGATCAGTAATGATTTCAAGCAGAGAATAGTAGAGGCTCAGAAGAATTGTCAAGAGGATACTTGGTGCAAGTTTTGCAAGGCTGTTGAAGAGGGTAAGATCAAGGAAGTGACAACAGGTGATGATGGGATTCTGAGATTTAACGGGCGCATTTGTGTGCCTAAGGAAGGTAGCCTAAGGGAGGATATCTTGCAGGAAGCTCATAAGAGTCATTTCACAATGCACCCAGGTACTACTAAGATGTATCATGATCTGAAGCATATGTTCTGGTGGCCAGGATTGAAAAGAGATGTTGAGGACTGGGTACAGAAGTGCTTGGTTTGCCAGAAGGTGAAAATTGAGCATCAGAAACCACCAGGGCTGCTGACTCCTCCAGAGGTTCCAGAATGGAAGTGGGAGGCCATAGCTATGGATTTTGTCTCCAGCTTACCACGTACTCAGACCGGAGTAAATGCTATTTGGGTCATTGTGGACAGATTGACTAAGTCTGCTCACTTTATCCCAATCAAGATGACTTACTCATTGGAGAAGCTTGTATATCTGTATATCAAGGAGGTGGTGAGATTACATGGAGTACTATCTTCTATCATTTCAGACAGAGATCCTAGATTTACTTCTAGATTCTGGACTGCATTTCAAAAGGCTTCTGGGTCTCAGTTGCATTTGAGTTCAGCATACCACCCTCAGTCTGATGGCCAGTCTGAGCGCACCATCCAGACTTTAGAAGATATGCTAAGAGCTTGTGTGCTAGACACACCAGGAAATTGGGAGGAGATGTTACCGCTTATAGAGTTTGCCTATAACAACAGTTATCAAGCCAGTATTGGCATGACACCATTTGAAGCCATCACCTCTCTGTTGGAATATGGCAGGTAGTATAGTGGACTAGATCCTGAAGAGGTCCAAGAAGCGGAAGAATTAGTGAAGCTGGTACAACAGAGGATGCATACCGCCCAAAGTCGACAGAAGAGCTATGCAGATGCTCGGAGGAGACCGCTCGAGTTTCAAGAGGGCGATCATGTCTTCCTAAAGGTTACTCTAGCGACAGGTATTGGGAGGTCATTGAAGATTAAGAAGCTGAACCCACGATTCATTGGACCGTTTCAGATCTTGGAATGGATTGGATCGGAAGCATACCGAATAGCTCTTCTGCCGAATCTAGCCAATATTCATAATGTTTTCCATGTTTCTCAGTTGCGCAAGTATTATGCATCCCCCGATCATGTACTTCAGCCAGAACAAATACAGTTGAGGGAAGATCTGTCCTTACTGAAACACCCTAGCTAACTGTTTACCCGTACGTAGTAAACAAAGCTCACTAGGTTGTTGTCTGCTTGGTCGGAATACCTTAGTCCATAGTTATCTTTTGAAAATAGTCGTTGCTTGAAAAATAAGGACCCGTTTTAAACTTTTGCTCGTATCACATTAATAATAAAATAGAGCCATGCGTTGGGATAAAAAAATATGACAAAGCAGATAACATTATCATAAATAGAACAGGTAATATACATCCATTGGGTCCACCATACAAGGTTATATCATTGTATACATAATATGTACATAGATCAAAGTGTCACATACAGCATCCAAAATACACAGCATCAAAATACAAGGACTACTGGAATGCTACTCAGTATGTCCTTGGCAAAACTAAACCACTATATCTCGCTAAGCTCATCCAATCCTAGCCGCTCATGGCTCATCTGGCGGCTCCTCTGCATCCTCAAAATAGAACTCATCATCTTCTGTACCTGAAGTCATAAAACAGTGGGGAATGAGAACGGTAGGTTCTCAGTGGAAATAACCTTAGTTCCTGAGTCGTATATCAAATTATGTCGGACCTCAGGCCGCTCAGAGATCTCTAGTGAACATGTATACTAAAATTCCTACCATTTATTATTTGGCCTATCTGAACGGCTTTATCAGCATTATTATGTGACATGGGTACTACTCTTGCTTACTACGTTCTCGTGCTGATTAGCATTTCGTAAATATACATAACCGTCTCGATCGTGCTCTTGACGGGACGGCATAACAGCAGAATTACATTTTCAGAATAATCAGAATACAGCACAGAGTACATTCAGTCCTCAGTTTAACATAGCAGAATCAATGCCTCACATAAGCATTCCATGTAAGCATAACAAAATCAGCAGAATATGTGCAGCATAGTCAGCAGCATAAACATGACTGAATTAAACATGCCTAACAGAGTGTAACAGCTTAACAGAATCTAGCAGCATGACAGAATATAATAATATGACAGAATACAGCAGTATAACAGCATAGGTGTTATTCCCATCATAGTAATGTCCTCTGTCGACACTAATATGACGGAATAACCTCACACCCTCAGTATAGGCCGACACTGTCTGAACCTTACTGTGGTGGGCTTCCACCTGTCGTGTGCCCCTCCGAGACCCCTCGACAGTGGGCGGATATTGTACCCCCACCTAAGCTTGCCCCCTTTCGACAATGCATAGGCGTGGTAACCGCACACCTCCAGGTATGCCGTATTGACACCACCTGTGGCGGGCTTCCACATTCAGGATGCCTTAACCTCCTGAAGTGGGATCATAGTGGCTCACGTGATCACGGCCTGTTCAGCATGTGGCATATAGCCAATATTTTCAGCATGGGGCATTTAGCCCTTTTTCAGCAGCATTGGGCATTGGCCCTATTTCAGCAGCATGTTCAACATTTTTGTACTTGCAGCATGGCATACTTGTTCCCTATGGTTCATTTTAGCATCTTACTTATTTCAGAATTAATTATCATGTCTCTAACTAGGTATATCATGAATGCATGTAAGCTATCAAGATCATCACGGATTTTATCGCAGAAGCATGTTCAATATATTTATTTCACATACAGCATGTCAATCAGAGCAATAGCACGGAATACTAGGATACGTGCCTTAGGAATGTTCCATAAACTTTTCTGGTCTTAGATCATTACAGCAGAACTACAGTTTCACTCAACGGCTAAAACCCTCGGAGTCTAGCACTGAAGCATGCAGGGAGCCGCTTAGCGCGTAGCTCAGCGCTGCGCTTAGCGCTCCCTAACGACCTGCAGATAGAATTTATTGCTTTTCTCTCCTTTTCTCTTCCTTTTTCCATGAAACCCACCTAAGATTTTCACACAGATTCAATACATAATAATTCTATCTAATCTAGGTCACAGGACCCTTCAGAATCATCTTTCTAACCCTAACATCATTTCTATCAATTATTGACATACGTGCATAAAATCATACATACATACATAGAGACACATAATTCAAGCATAATAACCACATATAATCCAGGTCACAAAACCCTTCAGAATTGTCTCCCTAAGTCCTAACCTCGTTTCTAACAATTATGTCCAAAATCTCATAATTCACATACATACACATACAAACACATAACACTTAGCCACCATCAAAGAGGTGAGGAACTAGGGTTACCCACTTCCTCAAGAGCTTGTTAATGCTAGGAAAAGATGAATTCAAGCCTTGCTTGCTTGCTTGAGGACTCCTTGACCTAAAATGAAAACTTGACATAATTAGGGTAAATATGGCCATGGAAGCTTGGTTCTTCACCAAGGGATGAAACTTACCATCTATGCTTGCTTTGCCTTCCTTAGGGACTTAAGAATGAATTATGAGGAGAGGAAAGATGAATTTGAAGCTTTCCTTGCTTCCTTGAGCTTTTCTTGCCAAGAAAGAACAAAACCTAGGTTATGGAGTTCCTAGGGTTTTGGAACTTGATCTCTTGGATTCTCCTTGAAGAGAAACTCTAAATCTTGATGTTAGCTTGCTTCCTTGAGTGATTTGAGAGTGATTTAGGGTGATGAAGAACAAAGGATGATGATTGATCTTTGGTGGGTTTTGGGAGCTTTAGGTTTTGATAACTTTTGGAAGAAGAAATGAAACTTTGGTCTCTTGTGTGTGTGTTTCGTGAGATGAGGGCTGCCCGTGGCTTTAGTGGCCTTTGGCCCTAGAGTCTTCTTATGTTTCCCTGTGTGGTTTTGCTCGTCTTCGTTCATTAACTAATTATGTCCGAATATCCTAAAAATATTTCGGACATACCGTTGTGACCTATAAATTTTCCTTGTTCATATTTAAATCTTTGTTGAATTATTCTCGCATTATTTTCATATTAGTGTATTTTACAGACTCCTTTGAGTCACACTTAAGTTCTAAAAATAGCCTAATACTAACCTAAACGTCACCAAACGTCACGAGATCGCAAAATTATTATTTTTACCTAATACGATAGACATTAAATAAATTCTTCGAATTTTATTTCATTTCCATCTCATCTTTCCCTTAATAACATGTTCTTAATTATTTATTAAGCGGAATTTTAGCGAAGGAAAAACTTGGGCTGTTACACTTACCGCTTACACCGCAGAAGATCATTGATCATAAGATTCGGCAGACGAGGAACAAGGAGATTCCTATGGTACGAGTGATATGGACAAATGGGGAAATGGAAGAACAGACGTGGGAGTTAGAGGTGGATATGAGACGAGCCTATCCGGAGCTGTTCTGAGAGGTATGGACTTATCCTTATCTTTCAATTTCGAGGATGAAATTTTTCAAAGGGGGTGGAATGTAACAACCCGACTTTTCCTTTTATTTAAAATATTAAAAATATACTAATAAGGAAAAGGTGAGATAACAATAAAATAAAATTTAAATATAAATTTTACTCCTGTAAGATTAATTAAAATAATAATTCTGTGATCTCGTGACGTCCGGTGACGTTCAGGTCAATTTTAGGTTATTTTAGGATTTAATTACGACTCACAGGAGTCTGTAAAATATATTAATATGAAAATAAATGTAAGAATAGGTCAACTAAGATTTAAATATTAATAAGGATAATTTTTAGATCACAACGGTATGCCCGGAACATTTTTAGGACTTCGGTATATAAATAATTAATGACCAAATATGACCTAAATACACTAAGGGCAAAATTGGAAAATAATTATGGCCCATGGACTAACAAAAGCCACGGCCAGCCCCTGACGCTCACCAAAACGTCGTTAGATTTTAGTGCGCGATCAAATAATAATTTATAAACCAAGTGAACCCCGAGAACGTAGTAAAGGGGGTTAACCTAGGTCGTTTCCCAAAGAAGCAATTTAGAACCAAATCAATAGTTAAGTAAATCGGGGGGGTTTGTTTGTTAAATTTAAAAATGAGTAAACGAGAATAAGACAACAATAATAAAAGCAATATCCTGCATACGGCGTTCAAGATTAAGGATTAATTCTCATCGGTTCCTGATTAATTTATTCATGAAAGGAGATGTTGTTTATTAGTTGAAATCTCTAACTAATATGCAATTTACTCAAGAAATTACGATCGTCAATTCCTTAAGCATTTGTTAATACAGGTATTAAAACCAAGATCTCAGCATTAAAACCCATATTAATTAATTACCAATTGCACAACGTAATCAAATCTGATTAGTTCTCTTTTAGTTCCTTAATCACAGTTAAATAAATCATGCAATCGTCAAGATTCATTAACTTAGATTTATCCTTAACCATTAACGTGCAATCGCTATGTCATTAATTAAGGTGGAACGAGTCATGAATATTCTTTAAGCGCAAGACCTCAAATTAATCTTAATCTTGAGTTACCGCGTGCAAGATATTAAGAAGTTACTCCTCCATGGTTGGAGGATTAAAACTCAAAGTAAATAAAGAGAAAGAAAGAGTAAATAAAAAGGGAAAGGAAAATTAAATGACAATGGAAAGAGTAAATGATAAGGGAAAAGTAAATGACAATAGAAGAAATAAATGAAAGATAAAAGTAAAGGAAAAGGAAATGGAACGAGTAAATAAACTTAACGTAAATAAAGAGAAACAAAGAAGAAAATAAAGAAACGGAAGGATGTAAATAGCAATGGAAGATTAAAACAAATGAAAAGCAAGGAAAAGTAAATGAAGAGAATAAAAGAGTAAAAGGGCAAAGAGAAATTAACAATAGAACCTGGAATGAGTTCGGCAGCACTTCGTTACAAAATTTTAACTAAAACAAAGCACTTTAGCATAGCCTAAGTGCCTTGAAATAAAATGGAAAAAGTGAAAAATATGGATGGAAAAGAAGGGTTCTTAGGCCTAGGAGACCTTGGGGGAGGGGTGGAAGAGAATGGAAGAGAATGCATCAAATGCTAGCCTTGGCCCCCTATTTATAGGTGTTTTCTGGGGGAAAATCGCTCAGCTATTAAGGGAAATCGCTCAGCGATTTGGCGGTGGACGCGGTTTGACAGCTGGTGCCAGCTGGCGAATTTTCTGGAAGCTTTTTCGCTCAGCGGATTGGTGGAAATCGCTCAGCGAACTGACTTGCGCAGCAGTCAGTAAAATTGCGATATCTTGAGCTACAGACCTCCGATTGAGGTGATTCAAATTGCCACTTAAAGCTAAGAGATAGAGCTAAAACTTTGTAGTTTACATCGAATTGAGATTCAATCTCTATCATGGTTCAAAATCAATGGCAAAGTCCGTGTCAGAAATTCTCAGCTCATCTTTTAACCAAATCTTTTTGGATTTGAATTTGATCTTGCATTCGTTGGTCCAAATCTTCTCTTCACATCTTCATTGATCCTCCTAGACATTCCTTCCCTGTAATTCAAAATAGAAAAACTACAAAAGAAATATTACATTCGAAGAGAATTAATACCTTATTTTGCCGTTTTCCTTAATTTCTCTCAAAAGAGGACAATGTGTAAAAACGTATTGATTAAGTATTAAACCTACACATTTTAGTATGCATTTGCTCACTTATAGAGTAATAACTTAGGGTATAAAATTGACTTATCAGCCCCCCCAAAACCGAAACACACATACAAACATTTCCAAGGTTTCATTTCTTCTCCTAAGATTCCAAGACCTAAGCTCCATAATCATCAAAGCTTAATTATCATCCTTTGCTTTTCATCATCATCAATCACTCTCAAATTCATCAAGAAGGCAAGCTAGCATCAAGGTTAGGAAACCTTCTTCAAGTGGAAGCCAAGCTCACAAGTTCTAAAACCCTAAATCTCCATAACCTAGGTTTTGTGCTTTCTTGACCTAGGAGCTTCAAGCAAGCTTCAAGCTCACCTTTCCATCACCATAATTCATTCCTAATCATCTAAGGAAGGCTAGGAAGAGTTGTTGGTGAGTTTTTATTATGTGGTAAGAAGTTGAGCTTCCATAACTCATGTTTGTTCTAATTAGGTGAAGTTATTGTTTTAGGTCAAGAAACTTTCAAGTAAGCAAGCAAGGCTTGGTTTCATTTTTCTCCTAGCATCAACAAGTTCGTAAAGAAGTGGGTAACTCTAGTTCCTCACCTCTTTGATGGTGATTAAGTGTTATGTGCTTGTATGTGTATGTATGTGAATGTTAAGTTTATAGACTTAAATGCTAGAAATGATGTTAGGACTTAGGAAGACAATTCTGAAGGGTTTTGTGACCTGGATTAGTTAAGATTATTGTGTTTGAATCATGTGTGAGACTCAAGCAGGTGCCATGGGAAGCAAAGGAAAGAAAATGAAAGAAAAGGGCAATTGGGTTTTCATGTCTCGCACAGGGGTCGCTGAGCGACGTCTCAGGCACCGCTGAGCGAGACAAGGCTTACGTGGAAAGTAAGAAGATATTTTTAAAAGTAAGTCGGTGGAAGAAAATTCGGGAAAAATTAAAGTCGCTGAGCGAAGAGGTTAGTACCACTGAGCGATACAACCTTTATTGCTGGGCGACTGACTCGAACCGCTGAGCAACTTGGGACTAAAGTAAGCTGATGGCACCCCTTGAGGCTCATATATTAGTACTTGATGCTGTATCTGTGATCATTAGTTGAATTGTATGGATGTAGATGCTGTACATGAAGGAAATGTATTTAATATGTATATGCCATGTAATCTGTGATAATATTTGGAGCATTCTATGCATTCATGACACACCTAGTTAAAGACATGATAATTAACTCTGAGATAAATAAAGATGCTGAAATGAACCATAGGGAACAAGTATGCCATGCTGCAGGTACACAAATGCTGAACATGCTGCTAAAACCGGGCCAATGCCCAATGCTACTGAAAAGGCTAAATGCCCATGCTGCTGAGATAGGGCAAATGCCCAATACTGAAATTGGCTATATGCCACATGCTGAACAGGCCGTGATCACGTGAGCCACTATGATCCCACTTCAGGAGGTCGAGGCATCCTGAATGTGGAAGCCCGCCACAGGTGGTGTCGATATGGCATACCTGGAGGTGTGCGGTTACCACGCCTATGCATTGTCGAAAGGGGGCAAGCTTAGGTGGGGGTACAATATCCGCCCACTGTCGAGGGGTCCCGAGGGGGCACACGGCAGGTGGAAGCCCATCGCAGTAAGGTCCAGACAGTGTCGGCCTATACTGAGGGTGTGAGGTTATTCCGTCATATTAGTGTCAACAGAGGACATTACTATGGTGGGAATAACACTTATGCTGTTATGCTGCTGTATTCTGTCATATTGTTATATTCTGTCATGCTGTTATATTCTGGTAAGCTGCTACAATCTGTTAGACATGTTTAATTCTGTCATTCTTTATGCTGCTGACTATGTTGTACATATTCTGCTGATTCTGTATGTTTACTTGGAATGCTTATGTGATACAATGATTCTGTTATGCTGAATTGAATGTTGAATGTATTCTGTGAGGTATTCTGATTATTCTGGAAATGTGTTTCTGCTGTTATGCCGTACCGTCAAGAGCACGCTCGAGACGATGATGTATATTTACGAAATGCTAATCAGCACGAGAACGTAGTAAGCAAGAGTATTACCCATGTCACATAATAATGCTGATAAAGCCGTTCAGATAGGCCAGATAATAAATTGTAGGCTGTGTAGTATGTATTTCACTAGAGATCTTTGAGCGGCCTGAAGTCCGACATAATCTGTTGTATGACTCAGGAACTAAGATCATTCCATTGAGAACCTACAGTTCTCATCCCTCACTTTTTATGACTTCAGGTACTGAAGAAGATGAATCTTATTTTGAGGATGCAGATGAGCCGCCCACTGAGCCATGAGCGGCTATGACATGATGAGCTATGAGATAGTTAGATGTTTACATTTTGCCAAGGACTTACTGAGTAATATTCCGGTAGTCCTTGTATTTTGATGTGATGTATTCTGACTTATGTATTCAGTACTTCAGTTGATGTATATGTGATGTATATGTATTTTACCTATTATGTATATACATATACAGCTATGTGAGTTAATGTGATGGACCACCTAGATATATATATTGGATGTGTTATTAAGTTACCGTTATACGCTTTGTTATAGTACCATTTCCAACGCATGGCTCTATTTTAGTATTTATGCGATGTTAAAATGAAAAGTTTAAATTGGTCCCTATTTTCGTAAACAACTATTTTCGAAAAAATAACAATGGGCTAAGGTATTCTGTAACATCCCGCTCCTTTCTTAGTGAGAATTTCCCAAATAACTGCTAGTTAGACTGTTCGCTAAGTTGATTGTGTGAACTAACTGGTAGAGGTCAGTAGAAATTTCTCGGTAGGGATTTGATAAATTCTGTTGACACTCAAATGATTCCTCTCGGCCCCTAGAGATGGATGAAAAACTTAGACTGTCAAAAAAACAGAAATCGGTTCGGTTTCGGACGATTCCGCAGACACCCGAACAGTCCCGTTTGGCCCCGTCTAGCCAATAGAACCGAGCAGAGTCTCAAGTCTCTGAGAATCCAACCTATACCGGGGAAAAGTCCCAAATACCTTAGATTAGCCCCACAACCTTATTGGGAAGTTTGGGAGATAGCGAAACCGCAAGTGGAACGGTTGTCCGCGGACGCGGGAGCGTAACGATGCATTAGAGGTATCTGTGAAAAATACTCGTCCGGAGAAAAATTCACAAACACCTTCTAAAAATAATATTCTTAGGAAGAGGGAAGTTAGAGGATCGCGACGGTACAAGCAGAATATTTTTCGGACAACCGTGCGCGACGCACCGATACTGCGAGCGATCAAAAACGAGCGAAATGGGACCGGGGTGGGGCCCAATCAGATTCAGCACGTGGGAAGACAGATTTTTCAAGGAAAATCGTTAAATAATCCTTGATGTGACTTGATTAGACCTTAGTATTATCCAAATGAATTAAATAATAAGAAAAGTAATTAAAAATGGCATTTTTGTAATTTTGGGCCAAGGGCATAATGGTAAAGTGGGCAATCAGCCCTTGGGCTATAAATACCCCCTCTAAAACCGAAAATGGGCAGAAAATTGGAAACTCAGTCAGAACTCTGTCCGTTTGCCGATCGACTGACGTTCTGTCAAACCGGAGACCTAGACACCGCCTGCCTGGAGCCCAGTTCTCTTCCCTCAGGAACCCCTAACCCAAACCCACGAAAATCACACCCAAAACCCCAAGGAAGCTTGCTGAAATCTCGGCCTAGAGGAGCAAGGAGGAGTCCAAGCAAGCTAGGAGCAAGCAGGAACCATCGGAGCCGGGGAAAACGGTGGGTAAATCTGACATAACCACTGTCCATGTGGCTTAAGATGTTTGATGCCATGCTTGTGATATGTATGCTAGGATAGATTAGGTTCTTGCTAGGTTTATGTTCTTTGATGATGATGATGGAAATCGTGTGAATATGTGGCTATGTGCTAGAGATGCTAAGTGTTACATGAACATAGGTTAGGAAAGCATGAATTTGTGGTTTGATTTGTTATGGAACTGATTTTAGAAAATTTGATGTATGTTTAGGGTTGTTATGGCTGTTAGAAATGAATAAGGAATGCTAGAAAAAAATTGCTTTGAGGCTTGATGGTTGGAAACCTAGTAGAACATGGAAAATTGCAGGAATTAGGAGCTGAAATTCGTCAGGGTGCACTGAGTGGTCTGACGAAGGCCAGAACTCCCTTTTCGAAAATTATCATTTTTATGTGTACAAAAACCCTTTCTTAAAACATAATTTTTATACTACTTGCCATTATCCATGGATCTACTAATTTTACGAAAGTATGTTAAAGGTGATGAACTAAAGCTTTATGTTTAATGCTTATGGACTGTAACTGAAATGGACTGGATTTGATGAACTGCAATGATGAATGTTATGTGATTATGTGTCATGGAAAATGGTTTTACAAAAAGGAAAGGGAAAGGAAAGGTATTGGGCATGACGTCACTAAGTCCCAAAAAGGAAAAAGAAAGGGAGGAAAAAGGAATCTTTTCCTAGCTGTGCGTAATAGCTGGCAGGAAGGGCAAGTTGAACCCTGGGCATGCCTTGTCCCTAGCATAAGGACGGGGTAGGGTCCCCTCGCCACCCCTAGCATAAGGGTGGATTCTCCTATCGTGAGCTACTGAGGTTTAGCGCGGCCCAGTCCTCACGATACTGAGACAACAAGGAAGCCTGTCGCGGTAGGCCACCGTTACGGGGGGGTTGAGCTTGAAGTAATTGCTCTAAGTGATATAACTGTACATAAGTGAATGTGTGAAGAAGCTTATAATTAAAATGGGCACGGTTATAAGTGGACGCACACGGAAGCTTATTATGTGATTATGTGAATTATGTGATTATGTGAACTTAGGAAGTAAGATAGAGAACAGATGACTTAGTAATGAAGAGTAGGCTCCCCAGTCACCTAGTTAATTTTAGATAAAGCTGCTCAGGCTTAGTTTGGATCTTAAAATCAGTAGGGTGATCGTATAACTGTAACACCTAGAATTTCCTGAGTGGCCTGAGGTATGTATGAGGAAAAAGAAGTTCCCTAATCCCTAAGGTTTCCCACTGAGAGCGCTATGTTCTCACCCCACTCATCCATGACTTCAGGTTTTGGTGGAGGACAGGAAGCGGAGCCGTATGAGGAGGAGGCATTTCACGACCGGACAGCGGAGGAGTAGACTTTAGCTAGTAGATAGTATATATGGTTATGGCCACCATTTTGCGATCTTTGTACTTGTTATGTAAATTATAACTTATGTACTTATATACTTGTTGATGTATGTATGACGGACCATGTTTGTAATTATGACCTATGTTAAGTATTTTCATCTGTTATCAGTTAAGCACGCTATATTTACGCTCGCGATGTATGCTCTAAACGCAACAAGGCTCCTAATTTTATTATATGTGACGTACAAAAGAAATTTTAATCTGGTCCATATTTTGGGTAACCATATCTTCGATGTACAAATGGGACTAAGTACCATCCCCACCAGAGCAGCTAACAACTTAGCCAGCAAGCTTGCGACTTAAGCGTAGGCTAGCTAGCTAGGGGGTTACATTTGGTATCAGAGCAGTTTAGTCCTTAAAGGGCCTGGGGCTGAGCTGCATTATGCTTTCGAGCATGTTCACGGTGCATGACTCTACTAAGTTGTATGTGCTATGTTAAGTATACTAGCCTTTCCTGAGACTGATCACCTTGGGATTTGTGCAGGTACAACACCTAGCCATGCCGCCGCGTAGGGATCCAGCACAACATAACCACGAGCAAGGGGACCTCGCAGACATCCTTCGGGAGATGGTCCAGACCAATGCTCAGATAGCCGCTGCATTGACTCAGAGGAATGCTCCACAGACACCGCAAGAGGTTGACGGTCAGAAGTACATCCAGTTCATGCGGGCGAATCCGCCCAAGTTCGAGGGAGTAGTGGACCCCGATGTGGTCCATAGCTGGATTAGGAAGATGGAGCAAGTTTTTGAGGACCTAGCCTGTCCCGAAGCACAAAAGGTCAAGTTCGCATCTAGGCAGCTAGAGGGAGCGGCAGGAGAATGGTGGGAGACAGCTAGACTGGTTTTGGAGCAGCAGGTAGCTCCGGTTACCTGGGGTCAGTTCACAGCGATGTTTCTAGAGAAATATTTTCCACAAGAATTGCAAGACCGCAAGGAAAGAGAGTTTCTGGAGTTGAAGCAGGGGACGATGTCAGTGGCTGAGTACACGGCCAAGTTTGAACGGCTGTGTCAGTACTGCAGTACATATCAGCTTCGGCCGAGTGAGCAGTGGAAGTGCAAGAGATATCAGCAAGGGCTCAGACCAGAGATGCAGGTGTTCATTCCTAGCTGGGGCTTGCCAGATTATGCCACTCTGGTAAACCGTTGTTTGGCACAGGAAGAGGCGAATCAACGACTAGAGATGGTCAAGAATAAAAGGAAGATGGTGCACTCGGGGAGTTCACGGTGGGACCCGAGGAAAAGGGGCTCTTTCTCTACTCCTTTTTCAGGTAGGGTCCCAAGTCAGTACACTCCACCGCAGCAGTAGGGGATCAGAGGGACTCAGTTTAGACCGATGATCCCAAGAGGTGGGCCGCCAGTAGCCCGACCCCAGTCACAAGCTGGAAACCAAAGTCAAAACAAGCAAGGAGCACAGCCGGTAAGGACTGCACCGCCACCATGTCCAAAGTGTGGAAGGGCTCACTCAGGTGAATGCTTGGCCGGACAGAATGCCTGTTACAGGTGTGGTAGGTGCGGCCACTTTGCTAGGGAATGCCCAACCCTTCCTGCAGATCAGCGTATAGGTAAAGTGTTCACGATGGCAGCTGATGAGGTGCAAGAGGAGGAGGGTTTGCTACAGGGTAAGTGTCTGCTTCAAGGCAATGTTTTGAATGTTTTGTATGACTCTGGAGCATCTCACTCCTTTGTAGCTGAAGCGAAAGCAAGGGAGCTAGAACTGCCTTTCACATTGCTTCCTTATGCATTGAATGTGTCTACACCCACGGCACCGCCTGTAGTTACATGTCGTGCATGTCTTGACTGTTCGCTGCAAGTACAGGAATGATGGGTTGTGGCAGATTTGATTTGTCTTCCCCTAGTTGGATTAGACATAATCCTAGGGATGGATTGGTTACATGCCAATCGGGTGATTTTGGATTGTGCCAGGAAACTGGTGATCTTTCCGTGGGATGACGTTAGTGTACCCGTTCCGAGAGTAAAGCCATCCATGTTGTATTGTTGCCCGATAGGAAATCAAGAATATATTTTCTTGACATCCTCAGAGGTTACCCCGAGGGAATTGAAGATTCAAGACATTCCCGTGGTCAGGGAGTATCCTGATGTATATCCTGGTGATATTCCGGAATTTCCTCCGAGGCGGGAAGTGGAATTCTCAATTGACCTGGTGCCAGGAACCGGCCCTATTTCCATTGCACCATACAGAATGGCCCCGTTGGAGTTACAGGAGTTGAAGAAACAGTTGGAGGAGTTGATGGAGAAGAAGTTCATCCGACCAAGTGCATCGCCATGGGGAGCGCCTGTGTTGTTTGTGAAGAAGAAGGATGGCACCATGAGGATGTGCATTGATTATAGGCAGCTGAACAAAGTGACGGTAAAGAACAAGTACCCGCTGCCTAGGATCGACGATTTGCTAGATCAGCTGAAGGGTGCCCAAGTGTTCTCCAAGATAGATCTGCGGTCAGGGTATCATCAGATTCGGGTGCGAGAGGAGGACATCCCCAAGACGGCATTCCGCTCTCGGTATGGCCACTACGAATTTATGGTAATGTCGTTTGGATTGACGAATGCACCTGCTATATTCATGGACTACATGAATAGGATTTTCCGCGCTTATTTGGATGTGTGCGTCATCGTATTTATTGATGACATACTGGTGTACTCGAAGAATGAAGAGGAGCACGCCAAGCACTTAAGATTGATACTGGAGATCCTACGGGAGAAGAAGCTTTATGCCAAGCTGTCCAAGTGTGAGTTCTAGAGCAAAGAAGTGCAGTTCCTTGGACATGTAGTGACAGAGCGCGGAGTGATGGTAGACCCGGCGAAGGTTGAGGCAGTCAAAGCCTGGGAGCACCCGACTTCTGTTACTGAGATCCGGAGTTTCCTAGGTTTGGCAGGTTACTACCGGAGGTTCATCCAGGGATTTTCGCAAATTGCATTGCCCTTAACCAAGCTTACCAGGAAAGGAGCAAGAATGGAATGGACGCCGGAGTGTGAGAACAGTTTTTGTGAGCTGAAGGAGAAACTAACCACCGCCCCAGTGTTGGTGCTACCTGACCCTCAAGCACCCTTTGTGGTATATTGTGATGCATCGGACGCAGGGCTGGGATGTGTGTTGATGCAGAACCGCCAGGTGATAGCATATGCTTCGAGGTAGTTGTGGCCTCACGAGGTCAACTATCCCACACATGACTTGGAGTTGGCTGCAGTGGTATTTGCGCTAAAAATCTGGAGGCACTATCTTTATAGAGTGCGGTTTGAGGTATTTTCGGATCACTGGAGTCTGAAATACTTATTCGACCAAAAGGAACTCAACATGAGACAACGAAGATGGATGGAATTTCTCAAAGATTATGACTTCAGTCTCAACTACCACCCTGGAAAGGCGAACGTGGTGGCAGACACGTTAAGTCGGAAATCCTTGCACGCCGCACAGATGATGGTGCAAGAAGCGAAGTTAATTGAAGAGTTCCGGAACCTCAACGTGGATATAGTGCCCAAAAGGGGTGGTATGCAGGTGTGCTACTTGCAAATCACCAGTGACTTTCAGCAACGGATTAAGAGAGCACAACAGAGTTGTCAAGAAGACAAGTGGTGTGAGTTCAAGCGAGCGGTAGAAGAGGGGAAGTTTCCAGAGGTGACCACAGGAGGTGATGGGACACTGAGGTTCAAGCAACGGTTGTGTGTGACCGATCAAGACAGCTTGAGGGAGGACATCCTACGGGAAGGGCACAAAAGCCAGTTCACGATGCACCCAGGAACCACCAAGATGTATTATGACCTCAAGAAGATGTTTTGGTGGCCCGGTTTGAAGCGAGATGTCGAGAACTGGGTACAGAAATGCTTGGTCTGTCAGAAGGTAAAGATCCAGCATCGGAAACCACCTGGGTTGCTCCATCCTCCAGAAGTTCCAGAATGGAAGTGGGAGGCTATAGCGATGGACTTTGTCTCGAATCTACCGCGCACTCGGACGGGAGTGGATGCCATTTGGGTGATTGTGGACAGACTAACCAAGGCTGCTCACTTTATTCCCATCAAAATGACTTATCCACTAGAGAAGCTCGTGCAGCTGTACGTTAAAGAAGTGGTAAGATTGCATGGAGTACCGTCCTCTATCATCTCAGACAGAGATCCCAGGTTTACTTCCAAGTTCTGGACTGCTTTTCAGAAGGCCTACGGATCTCAATTGCACCTAAGTTCCGCATATCATCCTCAAACGGACGGTCAGTCCGAGCGGACCATCCAGACTTTGGAGGATATGCTGAGAGCCTGTGCGCTTGATACACCAGGGAATTGGGAAGAAATACTGCCGTTTGTGGAGTTTGCATACAATAACAGTTACCAAGCCAGCATAGGCATGGCGCCGTTTGAAGCTCTATACAGTCGGAAATGTCAGTCACCACTTTGCTGGAACGATAGTAGGCAGTATCGCAATTTAGACCCTGATGAGACACAGGAGGCAGAAGAATTGATGAGGCTGATACGACAGAGAATGCTCACCGCGCAGAGCCGACAGAAAAGCTATGCCGATAACCGGAGAAGACCGCTCGAGTTCCAAGAGGGAGATCACGTCTTCCTGAAGGTTACTCCAGCAACAGGTATTGGGAGGTCTTTAAGGATTAAAAAGCTGAACCCTCGATTCATCGGACCATTCCAGATCTTGGAGCGCATTGGACCTGTAGCGTATCGGATAGCTCTTCCGCCCACTTTAGCAAATCTCCACAATGTCTTTCACGTCTCCCAGCTACGCAAGTATTATGCTTCCCCCGACCATGTACTAGAGCCCGAACAGATACAGCTGAGGGAAGATTTGGCTCTACCACTCATGCCTCAGCGGATCATTGACCACAAGACTCGCAAGACACGAAACAAGGAGATTCCTATGGTACGAGTAGTGTGGGCCAATGGGGAGTTAGAAGAGCAGACATGGGAGCTGGAAACTGATATGAAGAAGGCCTATCCAGAACTGTTTCCAGGTACGAATTATCCTTACGCCTAAATTTCGAGGACGAAATTTTTCTAAGGGGGGTGGAATGTAACATCCCGCTCCTTTCTTAGTGAGAATTTCCCAAATAACTGCTAGTTAGACTGTTCGCTAAGTTGATTGTGTGAACTAACTGGTAGAGGTCAGTAGAAATTTCTCGATAGGGATTTGATAAATTCTGTTGACACTCAAATGATTCCTCTCGGCCCCTAGAGATGGATGAAAAACTTAGACTGTCGAAAAAACAGAAATCGGTTCAGTTTCGGACGATTCCGCAGACACCCGAACAGTCCCGTTTGGCCCCGTCTAGCCAATAGAACCGAGCAGAGTCTCAAGTCTCTGGGAATCCAACCTATACCGGGGAAAAGTCCCAAATACCTTAGATTAGCCCCACAACCTTATTGGGAAGTTTGGGAGATAGCGAAACCGCAAGTGGAACGGTTGTCCGTGGACGCGGGAGCGTAACGATGCATTAGAGGTATTTGTGAAAAATACTCATCCGGAGAAAAATTCACAAACACCTTCTAAAAATAATATTCTTAGGAAGAGGGAAGTTAGAGGATCGCGACGGTACAAGCAGAATATTTTTCGGACGACCGTGCGCGACGCACCGATACTGCGAGCGATCAAAAACGAGCGAAACGGGACCGGGGTGGGGCCCAATCAGATTCAGCACGTGGGAAGACAGATTTTTTCAAGGAAAATCATTAAATAATCCTTGATGTGACTTGATGTGACCTTAGTATTATCCAAATGAATTAAATAATTAGAAAAGTAATTAAAAATGGCATTTTTGTAATTTTGGGCCAAGGGCAAAATGGTAAAGTGGCAATCAGCTCTTGGGCTATAAATAGCACCCCAAAACCGAAATTTAAGAGGAAAATTAGAAGCCTAGCCGAAACTCTGTCCGTTTACCGAACGACTGCTGTTCCGCCGAACCGGAGACCTAGACACCGCCAGCCCTAAGCCCAGTTCTCTTCCCTCAGGAACCCCTAACCCAAACCCACGAAAATCACACCCAAAACCCCAAGGAAGCTTGCTGAAATTTCGGCCTAGAGGAGCAAGGAGGAGTCCAAGCAAGCTAGGAGCAAGCAGGAACCATCGGAGCCGGGGAAAACGGTGGGTAAATCTGACACAACCACTGTCCATGTGGCTTAAGATGTTTGATGCCATGCTTGTGATATGTATGCTAGGATAGATTAGGTTCTTGCTAGGTTTATGTTCTTTGATGATGATGATGGAAATTGTGTGAATATGTGGCTATGTGCTAGAGATGCTAAGTGTTACATGAACATAGGTTAGGAAAGCATGAATTTGTGGTTTGATTTGTTATGGAACTGATTTTAGAAAATTTGATGTATGTTTAGGGTTGTTATGGCTGTTAGAAATGAATAAGGAATGCTAGAAAAAAATTGCTTTGAGGCTTGATGGTTAGAAACCTAGTAGAACATGGAAAATTGCAGGAATTAGGAGCTGAAATTCGTCAGGGTGCACTGAGCGGTCTGACGAAGGCCAGAACTCCCTTTTCGAAAATTATCATTTTTATGTGTACAAAAACCCTTTCTTAAAACATAATTTTTATACTACTTGCCATTATCCATGGATCTACTAATTTTACGAAAGTATGTTAAAGGTGATGAACTAAAGCTTTATGTTTAATGCTTATGGACTGTAACTGAAATGGACTGGATTTGATGAACTGCAATGATGAATGTTATGTGATTATGTGTCATGGAAAATGGTTTTACAAAAAGGAAAGGGAAAGGAAAGGTATTGGGCATGACGTCACTAAGTCCCAAAAAGGAAAAAGAAAGGGAGGAAAAAGGAATCTTTTCCTAGCTGTGCCACTAGCCGGCAGGAAGGGCAAGCCGAACCCTGGGCATGCCTTGTCCCTAGCATAAGGACGGGGTAGGGTCCCCTCGCCACCCCTAGCATAAGGGTGGATTCTCCTATCGTGAGCTACTGATGTTTAGCGCGGCCCAGTCCTCACGATACTGAGACAACAAGGAAGCCTGTCGCGGTAGGCCACCGTTACGAGGGGGTTGAGCTTGAAGTAATTGCTCTAAGTGATATAACTGTACATAAGTGAATGTGTAAAGAAGCTTATAATCAAAATGGGCACGGTTATAAGTGGACGCACACGGAAGCTTATTATGTGATTATGTGAACTTAGGAAGTAAGATAGAGAATAGATGTTAGTAATGAAGAGTAGGCTCCCTAGTCACCTAGTTAATTTTAGATAAAGCTGCTCAGGCTTAGTTGGGATCTTAAAATCAGTAGGGTGATCGTATAACTGTAACACCTAGAATTTCCTGAGTGGCCTGAGGTATGTATGAGGAAAAAGAAGTTCCCTAATCCCTAAGGTTTCCCACTGAGAGCGCTATGTTCTCACCCCACTCATCCATGACTTCAGGTTTTGGTGGAGGATAGGAAGTGGAGCCGTATGAGGAGGAGGCATTTCACGACCGGACAGCGGAGGAGTAGACTTTAGCTAGTAGATAGTATATATGGTTATGGCCACCATTTTGCGATCTTTGTACTTGTATGTAAATTATAACTTATGTACTTATATACTTGTTGATGTTGATGTATGTATGACGGACCATGTTTGTAATTAGGACATATGTTAAGTATTTTCATCTTTTATCAGTTAAGCACGCTATATTTCCGCTCGCGATGTATGCTCTAAACGCAACAAGGCTCCTAATTTTATTATATGTGACGTACAAAAGAAATTTTAATTTGGTCCATATTTTGGGTAACCATATCTTCGATGTACAAATGGGACTAAGTACTATCCCCACCAGAGCAGCTAACAACTTAGCCAGCAAGCTTGCGACTTAAGCGTAGGCTAGCTAGCTAGGGGGTTACATATTCCGCCCAGATAGAAAAAACAACCTAGTGAGCATTGTTTACTGCATACGGGTAGAAAGTTAGCTAGGGTGTTTCACTACTGGTCCAATGCGTTCAAGGATCTGGAACGGTCCAATGAATCGGGGGTTCAGCTTCTTGATCTTTAATGACCTTCCAATACCTGTCGCCGGAGTAACCTTTAGGAAGACATGATCTCCCTCTTGGAACTCAAGCGGTCTCCTCCGAGTATCTGCATAGCTCTTCTGTCGACTTTGAGCAGTATGCATCCTTGGCTGTACTAGCTTCACTAATTCTTCCGCTTCTTGGGCCTTTTCAGGATCTAGCCCACTGTACTGTCTGCCACTATTCCAACAAAGAGGTGATGGGCATTTTCGGCCATATAGAGCTTCAAATGGAGCCATGCCAATACTGGCCTGGTAACTGTTGTTGTAGGCAAACTCTATAAGCGGTAACATGTCCTCCCGATTCCCGGTATGTCTAGCGCACAAGCTATTAGCATATCTTCCAAGGTCTGAATGGTGCGCTTGGACTGGCCTTCAGACTGAGGGTGATATGCTGAACTCAAATGCAAATGAGACCCATATGCCTTTTGAAATGCAGTCCAAAATCTGGAAGTAAATCTGGGATCTCTGCCTGAAATAATAGAAGATGGTACTCCATGCAACCTTACCACCTCCTTGATATATAGCTGTACAAGCTTCTCCAGTGGATAAGTCATCTTGATTGGGATAAAGTGGGCAGACTTAGTCAATCTGTCCACAGTTACCCAAATAGCATCAACTCCAGTCCGAGTACGTGGTAAGCTTGAAACAAAATCCATAGCTATGGCTTCCCACTTCCATTCTGGAACCTCTGGGGGATTTAGCAATCCTGGCAGTTTCTGGTGCTCAATCTTCACTTTCTGACAAACTAAACACTTCTGTACCCAATCCTCGACATCTCCCTTCAATCCGGGCCACCAAAACATGTGCTTAAGATCATGATACATCTTAGTAGTACGTTGATGCATCGTGAAATGACTCTTGTGAGCCTCCCTCAATATATCCTCTCTTAAGCTGCCTTCCTTAGGCATACAAATGCGCCCGTCAAATCTCAGAATCCCATCATCCCCTGTTGTCACTTCTTTGATTTTACCTTCTTCAACAGCCTTGCGAAATTTGCACCAAGTATCCTCCTGACAATTCTTCTGAGCCTCTACTATTCTCTGCTTGAAATCACTACTAACCTGTAGAGGATACAACGTTAACCTGTCATGTTGGCGAGCAACAGTCAAATTGAGATCACGAAACTCCTCTAACAACTTTGCTTCCTGCACCATTATCAGAGCCATCTGCAATGACTTCCGGCTCAAAGCATCAGCCATTACATTGGCCTTACCAGGGTGATAATTGAGATTGAAGTCATAATCCTTAAGAAATTCAATCCACCTCCTCTGATGCATGTTCAATTCCTTCTGATCAAACAGGTATTTCAGACTTTTGTGATCCGAATATACCTCAAACCGAACTCCATATAGATAATTTCTCCAAATCTTCAATGCAAAAACTACTGCAGCCAACTCTAGATCATGCGTAGGATAGTTCACCTCATGCTGTTTCAGTTGCCTAGCGGCATAAGCTATCACCTGGCATCGCTGCATCAGTACACATCCCAGTCCAGCACTTGACGCATCACAGTATACCTCAAAAGGTTCCTGGGGATCGTGTGGTACTAGCACTTGAACTCCGTTCACATTCTGCGGACCAAACCATCTTTGCTCCTTTCCTGGTCAGCTTCGTTAACGGCAAAGCAATCTGTGAGAATCCGTAGATAAACCTCCGGCAATACCCAGCAAATCCCAGAAACTCCTTGATTCACTGATACGCCTTGATCTGAAATCACATGACCAAGAAACTGCACTTTCCTGGCCCAAAACTCACATTTAGAGAGCTTGGCATACAACTGTTTCTTTCTTAAAATCTCCAATACTAGTTGTAGATGTCTAGTGTGCTCTTCTTCACTCTTTGAGTATACCAGAATGTTATCAATAAAAACAATGACACATTCATCCAGATATTCACGGAAGATCCTATGCATGTAGTCCATAAAAATAGCAGGAGCATTCGTCAAACCAAAAGACATTACCGTGAACTCATAATGTCCTAATCTGGTGGTATCCAGACTGCAGATCAATCCTCGAAAAGATCTTAGCATCCTTCAACTGGTCTAAAAGATCATCGATCCTAGGCAATGGATACTTATTCTTGATTGTCACCTTGTTCAACTGCCTATAATCGACACACATTCTCATAGTGCCATCTTTCTTCTTCACAAATAACACTGGTGCTCCCCACGGTGATGCACTTGGCCGAATGAATTGCTTTTTCAGTAATTCCTCTAACTACTTTTTCAACTCCTACAGTTCCAACGGAGACATACGATACGGCGCAATAGAAATAGGTCCAGCACCTGGCACCAGATCAATATAAAACTCTACCTCCCGCTTCGGCGAAAATGCCGGAATATCATCAGGAAACACATTTGGGTAATCTTGAACCACAGGAATATCCTTGACTTCCTGCTTCGCAACCACTACTTCTGACGATGCAAAGAAAACACAACCTTAATCCCTTAACTAATAGAAATAGAGAATTGGCAACTCCTCCTCTGAAACTACAGGGCTAGTAGCCATAGAGGAAAAAGTAACCATCTTCCTAGCACAGTCGAGGACAGCCCGATTGGCATTCAACCAATCCATCCCTAGTATCACATCCAGTCCTACTAGGGGAAGACAGATTAAATCAGCCACGAACTCTCTTTCCTGTCGCTGAAGAGGACAACGCAGACATACTTGACAAGTCTTAACTGGTGGTGCCGTAGGTGTAGATACAGCAAGGGTTTCGTAGGAGATAACTGCAACTCCTTCACACTATCGTAGGATATAAAGGAGTGTGACGTTCCGAAATCATACAAAACAATCAAGATCTTCCCATAAATAGTACAAGTACCCAAAATCAAACCTTCTTTCTCCTTAGCTTCCTCGGCAGCCATAGTGAATACTCTTCCTTGACGGAGGGTGGGCGGTGGCGTTGCTGGACAATCTCTGACGAAATGGCCTGTCTTGCCACACTTGAAGCAAACTCCCTGACCTGCTAAACATTCTCCGGAATGCCCCCTGCCATATTTTGGGCAAGGTGTACGGGGATCTACTCGTTGCTGACTCTCCGGCGTGCTCTGACTCGGAATACCTGCTGGTGAAGATCTTGTGGCTGGAGGTCCCGCTCCTACTGGCCCTGCTCTGGGCTGACTCTGCACTCTCCCTGAACCTTGCTATGGCCTCGGTGGATACTAACCTCGGCCTCGTCCAACAGCTGCCGTTTGAAATGATCCCCGCTTCCTCGGTTCTGTCTGGGAACTACCAGCATCATCAAACTTCCTCTTGAATCTCTCACTGCGCACCTGAGCTAAATCTCGATTGGCTTCCTCCTGAGCCAAGCAAGTGTTCACCAAGGTGGCATAATCACGGACACCTGCCACATTCAGAAATACCTTCAGCTCGGTTTTCAGACCTCGCTGGTATTTAGCACATTTCCAGCCTTCACTCGGATTCATCCTGTACATCGGTGAATAGCGGCAAAGTTTCTCAAACTTCGCCGTGTACTCAGTCACTGTCATTGATCCCTGCTTCAACTCCATGAATTCTGCTTCTTTGCGATCCTGTAACTCCTGTGGGAAATATTTGTCCAAGAACACCTCCTTGAACCTGTTCCATGTTATCGAATCCTCATCTCGTTCAAACTGGGGTTTGGTTGTATCCCACCATTCCCCTGCTGCTCCCTCTAGCTTCCGGGAAGAAAATTTAACCTTTTGCTACTCCGTGCACGGAATATCTTCAAAGATCTGCTCCAGCCTCCTAATCCAGCCATGGACGAACTCAGCATCCATCACGCCTTCAAATACAGGCTGATTAGCACGGGAGAAATCTCGATACTTCGTAGCCTCTAACTCCTGAGCTGTCTGAGGAGTGTTGCGTTGAGCATTGGAAGCAGCCATCAACGCCGTAGCCTGGGCTATCTCCCTCAGAACATCTGCAAGCTCTGCAAACTCCGGGGTGCGCTGTGTAGTATCCCTGCGGGGTGGCATATCTAATATGTAGTACCTGCACAGTTTCGAGGTGATCAATCTCAAGAGAGGCAAGTACACAGGAACTTAGTATATACCACTTGGCTGGAACATACACCGTAATCATGCCCGAAAGCATAGTGCAGCTCAGTCCTCAGGCTCACTTAGACCAAACTGCTCTGATACGAAATGAAACACCCTAGTTAACTGTTTACCCGTACGCAGTAAACAATGCTCTCTAGGTTGCTTTCTATCTGAGCGGAATACCTTAGTCCATTGTTATCTTTCGAAAATAGTCGTGTAAGAAAATAAGGACCAATTTAAACTTTTCATTTTTCATCGTATAAATACTAAAATAGAGCCATGCGTTGGAAAGGATACATATAACAAAGCGTTTAACGGTAAGATAATAACACATCCAATATATCTCTAGGTGGTCCATCATGTAAAGTCACATAGTTGTATATACATAATAAGTACATAGATCAAACTATCAAATACATAATCCAAAATACACAGCATCAAAATACAAGGACTACTGGAATGATACTCAGTATGTCCTTGGCAGAAGTCTAAACAGCTATATCTCTCTAAACTCATCTAATCATGGCCGCTCATGGCTCAGCGGGCTGCTTGTCAGCATCATCAAAATAAGACTCGTCTTCTTCTGTACCTGAAGTCATAAACAGTGGGGAATGAGAACGGTAGGTTCTCAGTGGAAATAACTTTAGTTCCTGAGTCATGTATCAGATTATGTCGGACTTCAGGCCGCTCAGAGATCTCTAAGTGAACATACATCCTAACAGCCTACTATTTATTATCTGGCCTACCTGAACGGCTTTATCAGCATTATTATGTGACATGGGAACTACTCTTGCTTACTACGTTCTCGTGCTGATTAGCATTTCGTGAATATATATAACCGTCTCGAGCGTGCTCTTGACGGTACGGCATAACAGCAAAAATACACCTCCAGAATAATCAGAATACATCACAGAATACACTCAGCATTCAATTCAGCATAACAGTATCAATGCATTACACAGGCATTCAAAGTAAGCATAACAGAATCAGCAGAATATATGCAGCATAATCAGCAGCATAAACATGACAGAATTAAACATGCCTAACAGAGTGTAACAGCATAACAGAATATAATCAGTATAACAGAATGTAACAGCATAACAGAATACAACAGCATAACAAAATATACCAACATAACAGAATACAACAGCATAATAGAATAAGTGTTATTCCCACCATAATAATGTCCTTTATTGACACTAGTATGACCGAATAACCTCATACCCTCAGTATAGGCCGACACTATCTGGACCTTACTGCGGTGGGCTTCCACCTGCCGTGTGCCCCCTCGGGACCCCTCGACAGTGGACGGATATTGTACCCCCACCTAAGCTTGCCCCCTTTCGACAATGCATAGGCGTGGTAACCGCACACCTACAGGTATGCCATATCGACACCACCTGTGGCTGGCTTCCACATTCAGGATGCCTTGACCTCATGAAGTGGGATCATAATGGCTCACGTGATCACGACCTTTTTCAGCATATGGCATATAACCTTTTCAGTATTGGGGCATTTAGCCCTTTTCAGCATGTGGCATTTAGCCTTTTCAGCAGCATTGGGCATTGGCCCTGTTTTAGCATGGGGCATTAGCCCTGTTTCAGCATTTCAGCATTTTTCAGCATGTTCAGCATTCTCTGTACCTGCAGCATGTTATACTTGTTTCCCTATGCTTCATTTCAGCATCTTTACTTATCTCAGAGTTAATTCTAGTCCTTTAAAGGTTAATCATGAATGCATGACATGCTATAGAGTATATCACAGACTACATATACTTTGCAAGTTCAGAACATAACCTTCACATACTCACATACAGCATAAGCTTCATATAATTCAGTTATCCATCATAGCTATAGCATTGAATTTTGGATTATGTGCCTCAAGAGGAGTTCCATAAACGTTCTGGCCCTCAAGCCGCTCAGCGGAGACTCTGGTCCGCTCAGCGGTTTGAGTCTGCCCGCTCAGTGGTACATACTTACCGCTCAGTGGACCGCCTTCTCAAATCCTCGAAACCGCCTTAAATAAAAATATGTTTTTCAACTTTCCACGTTGCTTCATCTTGCTCAGCGGTGCCTGAGACCGCTCAGCGGCCCCTGTGCGAGAGAAGAAAACCGAAACCATAATCTCTTCCATTTTCTTCCCTTTGCTTCGATGGAACCCTACATGAGTTTCACACATAATTCTAGCACAATAATCCTATCTAATCCAGGTCACAAGACCCTTCAGAATTGCCTCTATAAGCCCTAGCATCATTACTAGCATATATGTTCATAAAATCACATAATCATCAAACATGCATACAATCACATAAACCTCTTTAATCATCAAAGAGGTGAGGAACTAGAGTTACCCACTTCCTCAAGAGCTTGTCAATGCTAGAGTAGAGATGAAATCAAGTCTTGCTTGCTTGTTTGATGTTTCCTTGACCTAAAATGGAAATCTTTGCATAATTAGAGAAATCTAGGTTATGGAAACTTTGTGTCTTCTCACTAAGTGAAGATAAACTCACCACCTTACCACTTGCTTATCCTCTTGATGAAGTTAAGAGTGATTAATGATGATGAAAAGCAAAGGATGATAGTTAAGCTTGGATGATTATGGAGCTTTGGTGATGGAAACTTAGAAGAACCAAGGAGCAACTTTGGTGTATGTTTTGTGTGTGTGGTTTCGGGCTTCATGGGGGAGCAAGGCTGCTGTGGGTCTTTTAGTTTCTTAGGTCACACATAATTCCTATTTTGCCCTTAGTGAGTTTTTAGGTCATGCTTACTTATTAATTGTTTATGTCCGGACGTCCTAAAAATATTCCGGATACACCGTTGTGACCTATTAATTATACCGGTGAATATTAAAATCATAGATGACATATTCTTGAATTTATTTCCACCTTAATATATTTTACAGACTTCTATGAGTCGTAGTGAAATCATAATAAAACCCTAATTTCGACCCGAACGTCACCGGACGTCACGAGATCGCAGAATTATTATTTTAACTAAGGTTACAGGACTAAAATCAATTCTTGAATTTTATTTCATTTCTAGTATTTATTATTATCATATGACATATTAATGAAGGGAAAAAGTCGGGTTGTTACACTAACTACCAAACAATTGTGCAAAATTCATGACAATTCAAGGATTAGAGTACATTAGACAAGAGATAATATCATTGTGCTTTAAAACTAGTTTCCTGGGCATATCAATCATGAACAAAGAATAAATCAAGGCATGTTAAAATCAATTGAGCCTCACAGGTTAGTGTGTGTCACTCGTCACTCAAAGTGTATAGGTTTATTCAATGCTCTCTCAAACACTGCACTAGAGTCGCCTCCATAGGCTTGACTTTCTTCTAAGCATCAGGGATTACCAAATATATATGACATGCATCAAGAGGTCTTTTACACGTTGTAATGGGGTCAAGGTTAAGGTAGGATAACATATGGCCTGTAGGTTAGAGCCTAAGACTTAGTAGAATCCATGGCATATGTGCTTAAACAATGGTGCGAGGACCTTGATCTCCATTAGCTTCTTTTGTCACTACTTACTCATACTTTAGGGGCTATTTCTGTTGGTGCTCCTAATTAGTTGTTTTTGCGGAAAAATTGCACCACTTTTTTTTTTTGAAACAATACTCTATTGCTCTCCCCCCACTTAAATGTTACATGGCCTCATGTAACCCCACACTTTATTGTTTAGCACATATGAACAGATGGACCACAATTCTCCTAAGCCTTAAAGCGAGGTGTATCATGGTTTTTCTAGTTAAAATGGCTTGTAATGTGCTAATTATACAATAAAAGGGTTTAAGGCTCAAAAGAGGTTATCAAGGGTTAAATATTCAAGGTAGGCTTATATAGGTATGTAAGCTAAATGCACAAGAAATGCCTCAATCATGTTACATGTCACACATAAAGGCAAAAGTATAATGCAAAGAATCAGGGAAGACTTGGATTTGAACACTAGTGAGGGTACACACAACAAGGAAAGGTATAGCATGTAAGGTTGCTATCCTTTAAATGGCTCAAAAGCTTACCAGGTATTTTATCCAATTGATTAAATCATGCCAAAATTTATAAAATGTTTAGTCAAACAAGATACCATAATCACCCACATTAATTCACATTTGCACAAATCCATCATCCACAAGTCTGAATTGTACCTAATTCATGAAATTGCAGAAGTGATGCATAGTTAAAAACTCTTAACTTCCCTACCCCACACTTTAAGAATTGTACTAGCTTTGATGCACAAAATAGGGCAGGAAAGAAAAGATAAAGATAAAATAAATAAATAAGAGATAAGGATAGAAAAGCTCACAAACGGTGGGTTGTCTCCCACCTAGCACTTTTGTTTATCGTCCTTAAGTTGGACGTTGATAGCAGCTTCCTTGGTGGTCATGGGGGATCATGTTTGTACTGGTCCAGAAACATCCACCAAAATTTGCTACGATAGTCTCCACCTGGATCCCATAGCATATGAGTCATGTCATGGCCCTGGAAACCATGTTTCTGTTGGAAACCAAGCATTGAGGTTTTCCTTCGATGCCTTGAAGCTTTGAGCCTCCGCTTTGGCTTGGTCATTGATAAGTCAATTTTATACCCTAAGTTATTACTCCATAAGTAGGCAAATGCATACTAAAGTGTGTAAGTTTAATACTTAATCAATATGATTTTACACATTATCCTCTTTTATGAAGAATTAAGAAAAACGACAAGTTTACGTATTTTTTTTACCATAATTATTTAATATTTCCCTTGGAGTTTTCTATTATAAAATTTCAGGAAATGAAGGTTCAAGAGGATCATTGAAGATTTGAAGAGAAGATTTCGACCAATGAATGCAAGATCAAATTCAAATCCAAAAAGATTTGGTTAAAAGATGAGCTAAGGATTTTTAACACTGACTTTGCCATTGATTTTGGGCCATGATAGAGATTGAATCTCGATTTAGTGTCAACTACAAAGTTGTAGCTCTATCTCTTAGCTTTAAGTGGCAATTTGAATCACCTCAATCGGAGGTCTGTAGCTGAAGATATTGTAGTTTTAATGACTGCTATGCAAGTCAGTCCGCTGAGCGGGATTACCAATCTGCTGAGCGGACCAGCTTCCAGAAACTTTGCCAGCTAGCGCCAACCGGCAAACCACGTCTGCCGCCAAATCGCTGAGCGGCGGCGTTAAACCGCTGAGCGATTTCCCCCCTAAAAACACCTATAAATAGGGGGCCAAGGCTAGCATTTGGGGCATTCTTCCCCCATCCTCTTCCACCCTCTCCCTAAGCTCTCCTAAGCCAAAACCCTTCCTTTTTCCTTCCATATTCTTCACTTTTTATATTTTATTTCAAAGCACTTAGTGTAACATCCCACTTTTCCCTTAGCAAGGATTTCGCATATTGAAATAGGGTACAGAGTCTTTTAGAGGTTGAAAGCTTGAGGTGCAGGTGTTCGTCATTCACGTGGACGTGTGTGACTGTGTGATGAGGGTGAACAAATGCAAGATTTTGGAGAGGTCAGCAAGAGATCTGACCACAACAAGTAGTAAGGAAGACAGAAGGAAGAGGGCCAAGCAAGGGAAGCGTCCCGCAAAACTAGAGGAGCTGGCGACCTTTTCTAGCCTTACGGAAATAAGTTCCGAAGGTGTGGGAAGAGGCGAGAGACTTAAGTGACTGAGATGAGCGTATGGGTGTTGGAGCATATTCGGTTGGAAAAGTAAAAGCTCGAGGGACTAAGTTTTGAGGAAGTGTAGGCGGAAAAGGCTTAGGGAGCAATTGGGATAGAATGACGATAGGTAAAAGCTTTAGTGGAAAAGCGGTGGACCCAAGGATTTAGCCACACCAGAATTTCGGGGCGAAATTCAAGTAAGGGGGATAGAATGTAACATCCCAGATTTTCCCCTTTTGGAAATTTCCCTTGAATCCTAATTTCGCGTGATTAAAAGCACGTTAGAGATGATTATTTGGACTGGAAAAATTATTTAGAAAATTAATTGCTTCCAAATGCCAGTCAAATAATGGTTTCTCGATCTCGCGGAGTGCCGCAAGGTCCGTGCTAAATTTCACTGAAAATCGGAATTTTGGTAGGCACCTAAGGTATCTGTGAAAATTGCCCCGGGTAATTTATTCACAAATACCTTAACCTGACATACTCATATGATCAGGAAAAATTCGTAGATCACGGATATATCTTTGGGGATATTTTTCAGAGAACCGTGTGTGGGCCAGAAGTGGTTAAAGGCGACTAAAATAGAATAAGGACTAGGATATTTATAATAACTATAATAAAATAATAATATAATAATAAAATAAATTAATTAATAATTAAATAAATTACAGCAGGGGGCACGGCTATAAAAAAGGCCCCCTGGGTGAAAGAATATATATTTTCACTTTCTCTCAGTTTTCCCATTTTCTATTACCATTTTCCCAGAAGGAAGAGGCTCATTAGATGGATGCTACTACTCCAAGAATTTGATTTAGAAATTAAAGATAAAAGTGGAGAAGAAAATCTAGTAGCAGACCATCTAAGTCGCCTAACTAATATCTCAGCCGACCCCTTTCCTCTCCGAGATAACTTTCCCGATGAATCCCTATTAATGATATCAGAAAGACCATGGTACGCATATATCGTTAATTATTTGGTTTCTAATAAAGGGCCCCCACACTTTTCAAAAACTCAATTAGCAAAGCTGAAAAGTGATGCTAAATATTATATATGGGAGGACCCTTATCTGTGAAAAATTGGAAGCGACCAAGTAATTAGACGGTGTGTCCCAAGCTCTGAGTTCGAGTTTATTCTCAAATTTCGCCATACATTTGCAAATGGTGGCCACTTTGGACCACAATGCACAGCCAGAAAGGTATTAGATTCAGGATTTTATTGGCCTTCATTATTCAAAGATGCATATGAATTCTGTAAATCCTGTGAACAATGTCAAAGAACAGGTAACATCACTTGGAGGAATGAAATGCCCCAACAACCATTACTCTTCTGTCAAATTTTTGATGTATGGGGGATTGATTTTATCGGTCCATTTCCTGTTTCTCATGGTTATACTTATATTCTTTTGGCTGTTGACTATGTATCTAAGTGGATTGAAGCCATTGCTACTCGAACTAACGATGCTGCCATAGTTGTGTCTTTTGTCCGATCTAACATCTTTTGCAGGTTTGGAATGCCGAGAGCAATCGTTAGTGATCAAGGAACACATTTTGGCAACCGGCGCATGGAAGCTATGCTCCGCAAATATGGGGTTGTTCATAGGGTATCCACTCCCTACCATCCCCAAACTAATGGGCAGGCAGAAGTGTCCAACCAGGAGATTAAGGGAATCCTGGAAAAGATGGTAAAGCACATTAACCATGACACACCTCGCTTTAAGGCTTAGGAGAATTATGGTCCATCTATTCATATGTGCTAAACAATAAGTGTGGGGTTACATGAGGCCATGTAACATTCAAGTAGGAGGGAGAGCAACCATAGTATTGTTTCATTTCTAAAAAAATAAAAAATAAAAAAAATAAAAAAACAAATAAAAATAAAATAAAATAAAAAAAATGATTCAATTTTTTTGCAAAAACGACCAAATTAGCACCAACAAAAATGCTCCCCTAATCCATGAAGTAAGCAGTAACAAGAAAAGTCAATGAAGATCAAGGTCCTTGCACCATTGTTTAAGCACATATGCCATGGATTCTACTAAGTCTTAGGCTCTAACCTACTGGCCATATGATATCCTACCTTAACCTGACCCCATTACAACCTGCAAAAGACCTCTTGATGCATGTCATATATATTTGGTAAACCCTGATGCTTAGAAGAAAGTCAAGCCTATGGAGGCGACTCTAGTGCAGTCTTTGCGAGAACACTGAATAAACCTATACACTTTGAGTGACGAGTGACACATACACTAACCTGTGAGGCCCAATTGATTTTGACATGCCTTGACTTATTTTTTGTTCATGATTAATATGCCAAGAACATTAGTTTAAATGCACAATGATATCATCTTTTGTCTAATGTATTCTAATCCTTGAATTGTCATGTATTTTGCACAGTTGTTTGGTAATTAGCGAGTCGGCTTAAGTGCCTCCCTGAGTTTCGCGGCTTTGTAGGGGGATGTAAATAGTGTTGCCGCACCAAAAAGATTTCCCATTATCATTGTTTTTGTTTTCATTTTGAAGTTTGCTTAAGTTCTTAGTTTATTGCATGAGGACATGCAATTGTTCAAGTGTGGGGTAATTTGATAAGTCAATTTTATACCCTAAGTTATTACTCCATAAGTGGGCAAATGCATACTAAAATGTGTAGGTTTAATACTTAATCAATATGATTTTACACATTATCCTCTTTTATGAAGAATTAAGAAAAACGACAAGTTTACGTATTATTTTAACCATAATTATTTAATATTTCCCTTGGAGTTTTCTATTATAAAATTTCAGGAAATGAAGGTTCAAGAGGATCATTGAAGATGTGAAGGGAAGATTTGGACCAATAAATGCAAGATCAAATTCAAATCCAAAAAGATTTGGTTAAAAGATGAGCTGAGGATTTTTAACACTGAATATGCCATTGATTTTGAGCCATGATAGAGATTGAATCTCGATTTGGTGTCAACTACAAAGTTGTACCTCTATTTCTTAGCTTTAAGTGGCAATTTGAATCACCTCAATCAGAGGTCGGTAGCTGAAGATATTGCAGTTTTACTGACTGCTATGCAAGTCAGTCCGCTGAGCGGGATTACCAATCCGCTGAGCGGACAGCTTCCAGAAACTTCGCCAGCTAGCGCCAACCGGCAAACCGCATCCGCCGCCAAACTGTTGAGCGGCGGCGCTAAACCGCTGAGCGATTTCCCCCCTAAAAACACCTATAAATAGGGGGCCAAGGCTAGCATTTCGGGCATTCTTCCCCCATCCTCTTCCACCCTCTCCCTAAGCTCTCCTAGGCCAAAACCCTTCCTTTTTCCTTCCATATTCTTCACTTTTTATATTTTATTTCAAAGCACTTAGGCTATGTTAAAGTGCTTTGTTTTCTTTAAAGCTTTGTAACGAAGTTCTGCCGAATTAATTCCAGGTTCTATTATTTCTTCTTGCCATCTACTCTTTCATTTTCTTTATTTACTCTTTCTTGCTTTTCATTTGCTTTAATCTTCCATTGCTATTTACATCCTTCCATTTCTTTATTTACTTCTTTGTTTCTCTTTACTTACTTTAAGTTTATTTACTCTTTCCATTTTCTTTTCCTTTACTTTTATCTTTCATTTTATTTCCTTCTATTTTCATTTACTCTTGCCTTATTATTTACCTTTCCCGTTGTCATTTATTTTTCCTTTCTCTTTATCTACTCTTTCTTTCTCTTTATTTACTTTAAGTTTTAATCCTCCAACCACGGAGGAGTAATTTCTTAATATCTTGTATGCGGTAACTCAAGATTAAGATTAATTTGAGGTCTTGAGCTTAAAGAATATTCATGACTCGTTCTACCTTAATTAATGACATAGCGATTGCACGTTAATGGTTAAGGTTAAATCTAAGTTAATGAATCTTGACGATTGTATGATTTATTTAACTATGATCAAGGAACTTTTGGAGAACTAATCAGATTTGATTAGGTTGTGCAATTGGTACTTAATTAATATGGGTTTTAATGCTGAGATCTTGGTTTTAATACCTATATTAACAATGCTTAAGGAATTGACAATCGTAGTTTCTTAAGTAAATTGCATATTAGTTAAAGATTTCAACTAATAAACAACATCTCCTTTCATGAATAATTAACAAAGAACCGATGAGAATTAATCCTTAATCTCGAAACGCCGTATGCAGGATATTGCCTTTATTGTCTAAATCTCGTTTTAATTGCTTTCAAGTTATCAACAAGCAACCCCCTGGTTTACTCAACTATTGATTTGGTTCTAAATTGCTTATTTGGGAAACAACCTAGGTTAACCCCTTTACTACGTTTTCGGGGTTTACTTGGTTTATAAATTATTATTTGATCGCGCACTAAAATCTAACGACGTTTCGGTGAGTGTCAGTCATCCAGCATTTAATCACTCTAAGTGGGGCTGGATGAAGATTCCCACTAGGAAGCTTCTTGAACTGTCCCTGTACATGGTCTAACCTTCCCCTAATAGCAGGAAGAAAGTCTCCAAGCCCTTCACCTAAGGTCCGCAACTGGCCATCAGTTTCGAATTGAGCATACTCACATGGTCCAAGGAGAGGAACATGTGCCGTAGGGGCTAGCTCGAGTGGTGGTAACTGATAGGCTAGGAGAGGGAATGATGGAAGTAATGGAGTAGACAAGGGGAATTTAGGCAAAACAACAGGCTCAACCGGCACTTCTACCACACCAGAAACAACACAAGTGATATGTGCTTCTTCTTCCAGTTGTGGCTCCTCAAACACCACTTCAGTTACAGATTCATCATCACGAGTGACGAGTTGGTGTGACTCTTCTATCGAAACCTCTGAAGACTCATCCTCATCAATGATGTCAAGGGGTGGGGTTTCGTACATGACCTCATTATCCGGGCAGATGCTCTCCTAGTACCCACCAGATGTAACCATAGGTTCTCTCAACCTTTGCAAATCGGCACGCACCTCATTCACCCCCTCACTAATTCCTTTAGCAACACTGCCCGCTGCTCTTGGGAAAGAATTTGAGTTTGTTGTTGGCAGGGGAAATGTTGGTATGAGGGTTGGTAATATGTGGGCTCTGGTGAATAAGGAGATGGTGGGTATGAGTTATATGGGTATGGTTGAGGTTCACGTGGTGGTGGTAGATATGTTTCGGTAGGATAGGAGGAAAATGAGTAAGGCTCGTGGTACGATTGGTAGGGATAGAATGGTGAAGTCATCACCCCATAATGGCTTAAGTAGTCTTCCCATTCTTGTTCAGATAACTCGTAAAAATTGTGGGGCAATGTCTGCAATATCTCCCAAATGGTGTCCTCAGGTAATCTTTCCAGTTCCTCCTTTCTCCGGTGATACCTTTGTTGAACACTATCGAAATCCGCTCCATTACCTGAAAAGCAAGGAACACTAGACCACTGCGGACTAGAAAAATCGTTAGAATACATGATAGCACATTTTAGGGACAAAATTAAACAAAAAGGAAAAAGAAATAGAGAGAAGAGAAAAGAGTTTGGCTAAATTGCTTCCCCGGCAACGGCACCAAATTTGACGCTCACCAAAACGTCGTTAGATTTCAGAACGCGATCAAATAATAATTTATAAACCAAGTAAACCCCGAAAACGTAGTAAAGGGGGTTAACCCTAGGTCGTTTCCCAAAGAAGCAATTTAGAACCAAATCAATAGTTAAATAAATTGGGGGGTTTTGTTTGATTAACTTGAAAGCAATTAAAACGAGAATAAGACAATAATGATAAAGGCAATATCCTGCATACGGCATTACTAGATCAAGGATTAATTCTCATCGGTTTTTAATTAATTATTCATGAAAGGAGATGTTGTTTATTAGTTGAAATCTCTAACTAATATGCAATTTACTTAAGAAACTACGATCGTCAATCTCTTAAGCATTTAATACAGGTATTAAAACCAAGATCTCAGCATTAAAACCCATATTAATTAAGCACCAATTGCACAACCTAATCAGATATGATTAGTTCTCCAAAAGTTCCTTAATCATAGTTTAATAAATCCTACAATCGTCAGGATTCATTAACTTAGATTAACCTTAACTAACAACATGCAATCGTTATATCATTAATTAAGGGTGGAACGATTCATGCATAATTTTTAAGCACAAGACCTCAAATTAATCTTTAATCTAGCATTAGCGCATGCAAAATATTAAGAAACTACTCCTCCATTGATGGAGGTTTAAAACTCATAATAAGTAAAGAGAAAGAAAGAGTAGAATAAGAGAAAGAAAGAGTAAATAAAGAGAAAGAAGGAGTAAATGACAATGAAAGATGAAACAACTCTAGATTAAATGGAAAGAGTAAATAAACTCAAGTAAGTAAAGAGAAAGCAAGAAGTAAATAAAGAAACGGAAAGATGTAAATGACAATGGAAGATTACAACAAGTGAAAAGCAAGAAAGAGTAAATAAAGAGAATGAAAGAGTAAATGGCAAGGAGAAATGAAACAATAGAACCTGGAATTAATTCGGCAGAACTTCGTTACAAAGCTTGAAAGAAAACAAAGCACTTTAACATATGCCTAAGTGCTTAAAATAAAATGTAAAAAGTGTAGAAAAGGAGAAGAAAAGAAGAGTTCTCAGCGTAGGAGAAATTGGGGAAGGGGGGAAGAGAGGATGGAAAGGAATGCCCCAAATGAATGCCTTGGCCACCTATTTATAGGCCAAGGCTCGGCAAAACCGCTCAGCGGTTTAGTACCACCGCTCAGCTGTGGAGTCAATCTTGGCGGCTACGAAGTTTTGAGCTGGCGCCAGGCTGGCGGCTGTTTCTAGAATTCTGGCCGCTCAGCGGATTGGTAATCCCGCTCAGCGGACTGACTTGCACAGCAGTCAGTAAAATTGCAATATCTTCAGCTACAAACCTCTAATTGAGGTGGTTCAAATTTCCACTTAAAGCTAAGAGATAGAGCTACAATTTGTAGTTGACGTCAAATCGAGATTCAATCACTATCATGGCTCAAAATCAATGGCAAAGCCAGTGTTAAAAATCCTCAGCTCATCTTTTAACCAAATCTTTGTGGATATGAATTTGATCTTGCATTCATTGGTCCAAATCTTCTCTTCACATCTTCAATGATCCTCTTGAACATTCATTTCCTACAATTCAAAATGGAAACTTCAAAAGAGATATTAAGTATCTATGGTTAAAATAATGCGTAAACTTGTCGTTTTTCTCAATTCTTCATAAAAGAGGGTAATGTGCAAAAATGTATTGATTAAGTATAAAACCCACACATTTTAGTATGCATTTGCTCACTTATAGAGTAATAACTTAGGGTATAAAATCGACTTATCAGTAGGCTACGGGTCCGATGCGTTCCAAAATTTGGAGTGGTCCTATAAAGCGAGGATTCAACTTCTTTAGCCTCAAAGACCTTCCAATGCCTGTTGCAGGTGTAATTTTTAGGAAAACATGGTCTCCTTCCAGAATTCGAGGGGCCTCCTTCTCACATCCGTGTAGCTTTTCTGACGACTCTGGGCTTCAAGGAGTCTCTGACGCACCATCTTCACCATTTCCTCTACCTACCGGAGCTCTTCAGGCTCTAAATTCTTATAGCAACGACTGTCGCTCCAGCAGAGGGGAGTTGGCATTTCCATCCGTAGAGCGCCTCGAAAGGGGCCATCTTTATACTGGCCTGATAACTATTGTTGTAAGCAAATTCTACGTACGGTAGTAGCTCATCCCAATTTTCTGGTATATCCAATGCACACGCTCTTAGCATATCCTCCAAGGTTCGAATAGTCCGCTCAGACTGTCCATCTGTCTGCGGGTGATAAGCAGAGCTTAAGTGCAATTTGGACCCATAGGCTTTCTGAAAAGCTGTCCAAAATCTCGAGGTAAACCTTGGGTCACGGTCAGAAATGATCGAGGATGGTACTCCATGCAACCTTACTATTTCCTAGATGTATAACTTTGCCAACCTCTCGAGTGAGTAATGCATCCTGATTGGAATGAAGTGAGCTGACTTAGTAAGTCGGTCCGCAATCACCCATATAGCATCAACGAATTTCCTGGTGCGATGCAATCCAGATACGAAATCCATGGCAATACCTTCCCATTTGCAAGTGGGAATTTTGGGAGGAGTCAGTAATCCTGGAGGTCTTTGATTTTCCACCTTCACCTTCTGACAGACCAAACATTTCTACACCCAATCTTCGACGTCTCTCTTCAATCCTGGCCACCAGAACATCTTTTTCAAGTCGTTGTACATCTTGGTGGTCCCTGGGTGTACGGTGAAATGACTTTTGTGCCCTTCTCGTAGAATGTCCTCCCTCAAACCGTCTTGATCGGGCACACACAGACGTTTGATTAAACCCCAATGTCCCATCATCTCCTGTAGTCACTTCTGGAAATTTCCCATCAGGCAACAGTACAACATGGATGGCTTTACACTCGGAACGGGTACTCTAACGTCATCCCCCGGAAAGATCACCTGTTTCCTGGCACAATCCAAAATCACCCGATTGGCATGTAGCCAATCCATCCCTAGGATTATGTCTAATTCGACTAGGGGAAGACAAATCAAATCTGCTACAACCCATCGCTCCTGCACTTGCAGCGAACAGTTCAAACAAGCGCGACGTGTAACCAAAGTTGGCGCAGTGGGTGTAGACACATTCAGTACATATGGAAGCAACGTGAAGGGCAATTCAAGCTCCTTCGCCCTAGCCTCAGATACAAAGGAGTGAGAGGCTCCAGAGTCATACAAAACATTCAAAATCTTGCCTTGAAGTAGACATTTACCCTGTAGCAGGCCTTCCTCCTCTTGTACCTCTCCAGCTACCATCGTGAACACCCTGCCCACACGACACTCCCTTGCAAAGTGGCCGCTCCTGCCACACCTATAACAACCATTCTGTCCTGCCAAACATTCACCTGAATGTCCTGCCAAACATTCACCTGAATTCTTCCCCGGCTGCGCTCCTTGCCTGTTCTGGTTCTGGATTCCACCTTGTGACTGGGGCTGGGTTACTGGTGGCCCACCTCGTGGGGGCACCGGTCTGAACTGAGCTCCCTCTACCCCCTGCTACTGTTGTGGAGAGTACTGATTTTGGCTTCTTCTGGCAAAGGGAGTTGGGAAAAGACCCTTCTTCCTTGGTTCCTACCGCAACCTCCCCGATTCTGCCATCTTTCTCTTATTCTTTACCACCTCCAAACTCCTATTTTCCTCTTCCTATGCCAGGCACCGGTTTACCAAGGTGGCGTAATCCGGCATGCCCCATGTACAGATGAACACTTCCAGTTCTGGTCTCAGCCCGTGCTGATACCTTTTACACTTCCACTGTTCACTTGGACGAAGTTGGTATGTGCTGGAATATCTGCATAGCCGCTCGAACTTGGCTGTGTACTCGGCCACTGCCATTGTTCCCTGTTTCAATTCCAGGAACTCCGTTTCCTTGAGATCTTGTAATTCCTGGGGGAAATATTTCTCCAAAAACATAGCCGTGAACTGGCCCCATGTGACGGGAGCTACTTGTTGCTCCAAAGGAAGTCTAGTTGTCCCCCACCATTGACCTGCAGCTCCCTCTAGCTCCCTAGCTGAAACTTCAATTTCTGAGCCTCTGTACAAGCTATGTCCTCAAAGACTTGCTCCATTTTCCTGATCTAACTATGGACCACCTCGGGGTCCATTACTCCTTCGAACTTGGGTGGATTCGCCCTTGTGAATTAGACGTACTTCTGACCGTCTACTTCTTGAGGTGTCTGTGGGGCGTTCCTTTGGGTTAGCGCAGCTGCTATCTGAGCATTCGTCTGAACCATTTCCCAAAGGAAGTCTGCGAGGTCCACTTTTTCAGAGTTACGTTGTGCAGGATCCGTACGCGCCGGCATGGCTAGTCGTTGTACCTGTACAAATCCTGAGTTGATTAGGCTCGAGAAAGGCTAGTACACTTAACATAGCACATACGACTTAGTAGAGTCATGCACCGTGATCATGCTCGAAAGCATAGTGCAGCTCACCCCCAGGCTCTTAAAGGACTAAACTGCTCTAATACCAAATGTAACACCCTAGGTAGCTGTTTACGCGTACGTCACAAACAATGCTCACTAGGTTTTTATCTGCTTTGGTGGGGATAATACTTAGTCCCATTTATACTTTTAAAAATATTGCTACCCAAAATATGGACCAAATTTAAACTTTCTTTATACGTCACATAGAGTAAATTAGGAGCCTTGTCGCGTTAGAGCATACATGGCGAGCGAAAACATAGCATGCTTAACGATAAGTAAAGATATCATTAGTACTCGCTGTAACATCCCGAATTTTTCCTTATGGAAATTTCGCTTAAATCCAAATTCCGCTTAATTAAAAGCACATTAGAGGCAATTATTTGGACTGGAAAAATTATTTAGAAAATTAATTGCTTCCAAATGCCAATTAAATAATTGTTCCTCGATCTCGCGAAGTGCCGCAAGGTCTGTGCTAAAATTCGCCAAAAACCGGGATTCCGGTAGTTACCTAAGGTATTTGTGAAAATTACCCTCCGGACAATAAATTCACGAATACCTTAACCTGCCATACCTCTATGACCCGAAAAATTTGTTGGTCGCGGATATGTGTCCGAAACATTTTTGGGACATCTATTCGTGAACAAATAGTGATCAAACATGTTCAAGATTATAATAGGCCACTGGATAGGTGGTAATCCATCCTACCACGACATGGACAATTGTTGTCCACACATATATGTATAACATATAATAAAATAAAGTAAAAGTAATCTAAAATAATATAATAATAATAACAATTATATATAAATAAATGTACATGTCCCAGGGGGCGTACATCCCCTGAGGAAAAAGAATAGGATATATATTATAAATAAAATATATATGATAGAATATAATATAATATATATATTACACGTACATATACACCCCCTCCCCGAAAAGAAACAGAAAACGAAACATACACACATATATATATATTTATATCTTTAGTATAGAATGTAGTATATAGGATAATAACATAATATAATAGGAATAATAAACTACATATATATCTGTACTTTCCCTGGGGCGTATGTTCCCCTGACAGAAAGAAACAAAACGAAAATATAGTATATAATATAATATATAATATATATATATATATATAAAAGAATATATATGCATCCCTGACCCCGTGTATCCCCCTGACGAAACAAAAGAAAAGGGAATGAATATATATGTATAATGTAATAATATAAAAGAAACCCAAAATATCTTGCACAGTAAGGCAATTTCACATGCCTTTCAATGCTCCCTGACACCATGTTCCATCTTTCCTTCTTTATGAAGCATTTGCTTCATTGTTTCTTTTCCTTGTCTTTGCCCCCCTCCTAACGCATTTCCATCTTTGTTTTTCTTTCTTTTTTCTTTGATTTTTCGTTGCCCTTGAAGCCTTATGCTTCATTTTCGTTTTCTTTCCTTTCCCCTCTCTGACACCATTTTTCTTTCTTTTCCCTTTCTAAGCCTTTGCTTCACTTTGCTTTGCTTTTCTTTATTTCTTTCTTTCCCCAAGACGCCATTTCCATCTTCTTCTTTCCCCCTGAAGCTTATGCCTCGCTACTTTTGTTTCTTTCTTTCTGTTACGGACTGGGCCATAAAGGCCCATCCCGGCGACCCAACACTCAGGCCCATATCCGCGGACCCGACCCGACCTCTCATAAATGATCACCGACAAGGTCGCCACTCTCTAGCCGCTCAGGGTTAACGGCTCCGAGATCTTCGTCGCCTTCCGCGATGTCCGGGGGCAGCGCGCACATCACGGATATCCCCCCGCCTCCGCGACGCGCGAAATCTCCTCCATCACCTCGGCTATATAATGAGCCTATATCCTAGGTACGAAGACATCACATAATCACTCACTATACTTCTTCGACCCTTGCTTACTTGAGCGTCGGAGTAATTGCAGGTACACACCGCAATTGCGAGTCCAGAGATCGATCGTGCCAAAGTCAGAGTTTTCATTCGGTTCACACAGTCTCAGGATCCAAAGCTTGTACCGAGGTAGATACTTCGGAACATTTGCGCCGTCTGTGGGAAGTCGCGGCATTCCCACTTTTCTTTGAAACCTGAGCACTCGTTGTTAATCCATCGCCAGCAACATGCCCCCCAAGAACACTCGAAGGACCTGCAGAATGGTGCATTCCAGAGGATCAGCACCCGCTGGTACCCCGACGGCACCCTCCCAGGCGGCACGGGCGTCACAGGTGTCCCCAGCACGGTCCACGCTTCCCATTCCTCCCGTGTCATCGCCTCCAAGGAGCCAACCACAGCAACAACCTGCAGGGGAAGATCTGCCTCCACCGCCGACTCTGGCGGATGTGGTCCAGACCCAGGCGGAGAAGATCGCCCGATTGGAGGCTGCCCTAAGTCAACTTGCCCGCGTGGATGAAGAGCGGAAGCAAAGAGACCTCCGCGAAGCGGCTGAGAAGGCGAAAAAAGACGCCGAGCAGAAGCGCCCCTCTGCTGGTTTTCACCGCAATGAAGGTCCCAGTCGCATCACCGCGGAGAGAGAGGCCGAATCCGTCTACAGGGAAAGGTCCGCGGAAGCCTTCCATCACACGGAAAGAGTACACTCTGTTCTAAGAAGAATCCGAGGA
>QANU01043645.1:445-12295 GCA_003254905.1 Nissolia schottii
GACTAAGTGGAGTTGCTGGTATGCAAAATGGAGACTTACCCTCCTATTTATACGAAGCTGAGACTATATATGGCCCACACTTCAGAGTCAAATGGGCATATAAATGATATGCGAAACTTGGTTTTTTTTTTTCTTTTCTTTTCATTCTTATGGAAACAAATAAATCAAGATTTTCTCATTTTTATAAAAAGAAAAAGTTTTATGTCCACTCAGTCTCATCTTTCATATTACCCTTTTAATGGAGTTATTGTCTCTAAATGAATGTTAAAATTCATTTTAAAAATAAAAGAATTTTAATCCATAAAAAATTAAATTATATCGATTTGAATAACACAATTTTCACTACTAGAAATTTGACTATTTTCGTCCCTCTAATACCGTCGGTATTACCGTCGGCTCTCCGTCAGTTTTAAAAAACCACTGACGATCAACGGTTCAGAAAAACGAACCGGGTCAAGAGCCGTGAACTTACCATCAGAATAGACTACCCGACAGTAAAAACAACGGTAACTTTGAGCGAGATAAAGCGGGAACCAATTTACCGTCGGTTGAAACCGACGGAAAGTAGTGCAAGGTTACCGGCGGATAATGTCGACGGTATTTGTCTCGAACCCACCATTTTCCTTTTCTGAAAATAAGAAGATATTTTTTGAATAAAAAACAACTATACATTACCGTCGGTTACCTAGATCGACGACAAATTGTGGGATGTAGGGTTTAGGGTCTATTTTGCAATACCGTCGGTACTAACCGACGGTAAAGTCCTCGAGAAATGAGACGTCACTCCTTTTTAGAAAGTTTCCGGCGGTATATGATATGACCGACGATAATGTCTTCAAAAAATAAAACGGCACTGTTGCCGTCAGTAATAACCGACAGTAAAGTCCTCGGGAAATGAGACGTCACTCCTTTTCAGAAAGTTACCGGCGGTATATGCCGATATGACCGACGGTAATGTATTCAAAAAATAAAACGACATTGTTGCTCAACGGTTTGCTAGCGCATTTAGTGCTGCCACATTACCGTCGGTAAAGACCGACGGTATAACGTTATTATTTAAAGTCTCCCGCAGTGCAGAAACGCTCTCACTGTCACTCTCTCCGCCCAATCTCTCTCCCTCTCCGCCGTCTACTCACATCCTCACCCTCTCCCACTTTCTCTCTCTCTCTCTCTCCCGCTCCTCTGGTCCTCTCTTTCTTTCTCTTGTCCGTTGAAAGAAACCGCCACCGAACCCGGGGCCACCACCGTGCCACCGCCACCACCAACTGTTTCGGTGAGTTCTTCTTTCTCTTTTGAACTTCTTTAGTTTTTTATCATGTTATGCTAGGATTGAGGTGTTGTGACTTGAAAGAGGTTATGTTGTTATATGGTTGTTGTATTGAACTTCTATAGTCAAAGGTCTGAATATTCATATCGTTGTATTTGTGTTGATCATGTTATGCTAGGATTGAGTTGTTGTGTTGATCATGTTATGCTGTTATATGGTTGTTGTATTGAACTTCTATAGTCAAAAGTCTGAATATTCATATGGTTGTTGTTGTGTTGATCATGTTATGCTGTTATAATGTTTGTGTTGATTTTGAATAATATATGTTGTTATTTTGAATATATTATGCTGTTAATGATGTAATTTTGGTTGAGGTTTGTGTTGGTTTTGAATATGTTATGCTGTTATAATGTTTGTGTTGATTTTGAATAATATATGTTGTTATTTTGAATATGTTATGCTGTTAATGATGGAATTTTGGTTGAGGTTTGTGTTGTTATAATGTTTGTGTTGATTTTGAATAATATATGTTGTTATAATATTGGTGGTTGTATATTTGTAACGAGTTTAGCGTCTTAATCAAGCAAGTAACATAGTCCAAATAAATTTTTTTAATGAGGCTGTTAAAAGCTTAGTCTTTGCACTCTTATTGTTTTATATATATATATATATTTGCCTTTACAGCTTTTAGATTCTCAAGGAATCCAATTGCAGTATAGTCGTCTCCACAAGCAGTTGGTAAATGCCATTCTTGAATTTGTTAATTAAATAATAGAGTAGGTGAATTGGGATTTTGTTGCAAATTAAAGACAAGAAAGAATATATATAAATACAAGTTACAATGATAACAAAGTAGAGGTAAGTTAAGAAGCTTGTTGGGTTTGAGTCATGCATAGTTTCTTGCATTCATAACTTAGTGCAGATGAATTATCCTTCCCTTGATTTTTCGCCATCAGTTCTTATCTTAAACATCTTTTTCAAGCATGATAAGATGATTAAGTTCGCCTTATTAAGTTGTCAATTTCTCGTACAGATTAATAAAGAAAACCGACATTAGTTCAGATGTTAAGCGACTAATAATCTCAATTCTATTTCTAGCAATAAAGTTTATTAGATGAAATGGTTTAAAGTTAACCCTACTGAAGTAGTTTTCACTCACAACAATTAGGTTTATATTTAAGCCTTAGTTAGCCATATTAAACGCTGAATAGTTCCCACTTAATAATGTAGCTTTCACTCACAACATTAAGTTACAAACAACATTTAATCAGCTGAACTATAGCTAGTATTAAGCACAAACCAATTCATGAAAAGCAAGGAAATGGATAGCTTCACTCATACACAAAGTAGCATGGATACAATTAGACTATAACATTGATCACATTCCCAACAACAAGAGATTATAAAATCATCTTACAAGTGAGGCTCATAGAGGCAAGGTAAGGATCACTTACCATGACAAGGACCTCCGAGCTTCTCGATCCTCCTTGGCTTCTAACTTGGCCTCCTATTTGTTATGAAACTAAACTACAAACTCTTAAGGCTAGAAAGGAAAAGGATTCTGAAGAGAAAAATGGAGAATTGAAGGTATGGAAGTGTGTTCAGTTGCTGCCCCTGGGGTCTCTATTTATAGACAATTTCCTCAAGGGCCGCTCAGCGGCCTCAGGGCTCCGCTGAGCGGCGCAGCCTTCTTGGTGGTGAAGTTTTGTCAATTCTGAAAGGTGGCTTTGCTCTGACATTATCCTGTCCTCGCTGAGCGGCGTGCAGAACGTTGAGTGGTGTCAGTGCGGCTTGCAATACGGCTGCAAAGGTTGCTTCACGTTTAAGTTTCTTCACTCTGAAGTAATGGGTCGTTGAGCGGCTTTGGATACTCGCTAAGCGGTGTGAGCTTATGGGGCGTTGAGCGGCATTGGAGTATCGCTAAGCAGTATGCTCTTCTGCTTCCCTTCTTGTTTGTTTTTGTCGTGTTTCTCCTTCTGTCCTTTGCCTCTTTTTCTTTAGGCTTTTTCTGCAATATTTTCATCATTTTAGCCTATTTGTATCTTTGTTTTCTTTTTACGAATTTTGTTTGCAAAATAGGGAGAAATTGTTTTGATAATATATGGATTGAAGGAAAACTATTATTATTTTAACTTGAAAAAGTATCAAAATATAGTACTTAACAGAGGCCTACATGTATGTGATTTGTGGTGGCTATGTGATGGTGCCATGTACCCTCCTTTGTTTGTTTGTTTGTTTGTTGGTAATATGTAGTTTATTCATTTCATGTGAGGTAATATATTGTGGTAACTTAAAATTGATGGTTTTGTATAGGTATATAGTAGTCATGGTCGGCGACAAAGGAAAAGAAAAAATGTATGCATACTTACCCGTGCGAGGCAGTGGGCGACGGGGGAAGGGAGGCAGGACTATCGGACGCTCCGATGGACGACCCGACGGACCATCAGACGAACCTCCGGTAGGGGGTGGGTTTATACCCACCCCTGGTTTGGTACATTCGCCGGCAGTGCCGTCTGATCAGGAGAGGTTCGGGGTCTTTGCCAACAGTCCTCGCGCTACTAATTATTCCCCTCCACTTCCTGATAGCCAGCCGCCGGATAGTGGTACTCCCATCTTCCCCGAGACCCATCAGCAGGAGGATGGTGATGAACACAACAATGGGTCATAGTGTACTGAGTCAAAGTCCCGTTTGCAAGTCGACGATACATTTAGCGGGTATGTCATTAATATTTTGATTTATTTGTTAATTAATTAATCATGCAATTTTTATATTATTATTTATTATTAATGGTAACACGTTTTAATTTTGTGTATGTATAGGTTTAAGAATCACTCCATCGCAAAGGGGTACGTGACGGAGGTGGTGACGAAGTATTATAATCGTGCCGTGAAGAATTGGCAGATTATCGGGATGACGAGAAAGCCCGCATGTTCAATGTCTTCAAGGTGAGAAATTACTGAATTACGATAATTATGTTATTTGATGAATTGGTTATTAAACTGTGTTTATTTGTTAGGATCATTTTATCTTCGATGAGAATGATGTGGAATCCTTGAGGAGGGCTTTCAATTATAGAGACGGCCGACATCTGCAGCAGCTGTATCGGGACATCAAAGAAGGGAAGACACCAGAGCCCGATTGGATGACTGTTGACCAGCTGGCTTACTTGAAGGCTTACTGGGAGAGTCCAGAATACAAGCAGAAATTGGCAGCCTCGAAGCGTGTACGGACGCACGGTCGGGGTGGGAACGTGCACACATTAGGCTCCGCCTCCTTGTACGACACGCGGAAGAGATTGGTAATAAATTATGTAATTATAAGTTATTTATTAGCTGATAAATTTTTTAATTGGTTAATTAATTAGTCATGGCTAGCTTATATGCAGGAGAAAACTCTTGGGAGGCCGCCAATTAAGCCAGAATTGTTCCGTGAGACACACGCTTAAAAGCGATAAGTCAAAATGTGTCGATACACGATCAGAGCAAACTGCAGTAAGTATCGTAACTTGTTCACTAATTAGCTATTTTCATCGTCTTATTAATTTAATTCTGATAAATGTGTTTTGTCATTAATTATGTACATATGCTGCATTTGATGAGGCTCTTTGGGAGGCGCAGGCTCAACAGACGCAGTGTGCACCCCCTGGGACAGTGCCTGCTCCGATTGATGAGGAGGATATATGGTTAATCGTGGCCGGCGGCAGGAACCGTAACCGGGTTTACGACCGGGGCATACAGCTGACGGTTGCCACCAGGGGGCAGCCGTAGATTTGCCTCAAGGCCTTCGAGTACACAGTCAGAGGTCGACGAGCTCTGGGAGACAGTGTTCAAGTTGAACTAACAGCTCACTCAAATAGGAAGCAAAATGAGGTTGCTGCCACTCTTCAAAAGGAAAAGAAAAAGACCAAGGATACACTTAGGAAGCATAAAGAACAGATGAAGAGAATGTATTCGAGGTTTATGAAAAGCATGGGTGGAGGGAGCAGCAACCTGGACGATGCCAATGAGTTCAGCGAGTTTTCCTTCTCATCGTCGTCCTCCAAAAATAATGAAGATCATTCTCCAGCCGACTTAGGAGAATGATGTTGACCTTTATTATGTTTTTTTGATTAATTAATGTTATTTTCTTTTAGGGTTTGACTGTGTGTTCCTGAATTTTTTTTTGTATGGAAGCTATGCTCCGAATTATCTATATTGTTTTTTTTATATGTTAACGTAATTTATTTAATAGTGAGAATTAATGGACATTTGATGATTAACCGAACGAGTATATATATAGTATCCCGGTTCAATTCCCACTGGATGCACGCTAGTAGGACCCTCCCTCAAATAAGTCTATCGAATTTTTGTTCATTAAGTACGTTTTTTTGGAACTGCCATCCAACTAGTATAGGTTTTTTTTTTATGGCTACAGGTCATGTGAAAGAAATATCTTCTGTTTTGTAAATCAAAACTAATTGTTCTATCTAAAGTAAAACAAAACACTGAAAACTAATTGTTCTGTCTATATATTACTGTCGGCTATAGCCGACGGTAACGTTAGTAAGGGAAAACATTGCGTTTTAATGGTACTTCACCGTCGGTAGCAGTCCATCAACTGACGGTAATGACGTGATGTGGTTAGCGTCGGTACAATTAACCGATGGTAATGGCATGATAGGTTTAGCGTCGGTAGCTATCCATTTTAGCGTCGGAAGGTTCAAAGCAGACGGTACCTATTTCATTTTGGCTCCAAGCTTTGGAGCCATTTAATTGGGCAACCGTCGGTGTTGGCTACGACCGATGGTAATTAAAACGCGTTGTTTTTGGGAAGCATGTTACCGTCGATTTTGGCCGACGGTAACATGTTTAATGAAACGATACGTTTCATTGCATTCTAGTACCATCGAAATACCCTGAATACCGTCGGATCGATCCGACGATAATCTCTCAGAATAATACATAAGCGAATTTCCTTTCTCTTCGTCTGATTACTGCATATTATTTTCCCCATTCTTTATCTTCCCCTTTTTCTTCCCTTCCCTCATCCCCCACTCACCATCGTGCCATCACCAAGCCACCACCGCTGTAATATTGCTACAGGTATTCCTATTCATTATAAGTTATTTCATTTCTTTTTTTCGCACCACCGCGCCACCCCCAGGCCGCCACTACCGAAACCACAACTATGTTGCTAAAAGTTCTTTCCTTTGCACCCCATAAAATATATGTTAATTTCATAACATTGTCTATGGTTATTTAACATTTTATCTTTTGGTTGCCATGACTTATGCTATGGATGTACATGCCGCCACCACTTAATTTATAATGAGCTGAGGATCTAAGGAGTTAAGGGTTATGTCAAGGATTGCTAAAAACAATTATCAACGACAATTAGGTATGTCTTAAACTTTATTGCTATTAGGATAGAGACTTACTTTATTAGGATAGATTTGTAGGATTGGAGTTGTATTACTGGATTGGGGGAAGGAACGCTTAGCGTCACTTTCAGACATTGTTTGAAGTGATGTGCTGGCAACGGTGATTATGTGTTGTTTGTGGAGATTGGAAGGCATATGTTTCAGAACGGTTTAGGAAATATATGTGTGGAATAAATTTGTAATGCATTCAGTTAATGTCAAAAAAATCATTAAATTCACAAATAGTTGAACTTGTGTAACATGCACGTAGGACCGCGGTCAGATATTGGATATACGATAGATATTACGAGAACCGAGGAGTGATAAAATTGAAATATTTTGATGCCGTCGACTACTTTTGTATGATCGCTACAACTATGATATACGATGTCCGTGTTCTTTGTGCAAAACATAAGAATGGGTTTGAGCCGCATAACGGTGTCCATGAGTTTAGTAGACGGTATTGTGGAGGGGGCAATGCAAGTCACGTACAATTTGAACGAGATGATGAAGCAGGAGACTTTCAATTTAATGATAACGATAGATTTGCTGAAATGGTTAACGATGCCTTCGACGCTACCATGCTTGATGAAGAACCTAATACTGAGGCTAAGCACTTTTATAGTTTACTTAAAGAAGCAAATATTCCTGTTTGAGAAGGATTTGTTAATTCAAAGTTATCTGTTGCAGTGCGGATGTTGACTATGAAGTCGGAGTTCAATCAATCTGAGAGATCATTTGATCAGTGGCTTTCGTTCATCCAAGAACTAACATCCCCGAATAATGACGTATTGTCGAACTTTTATCAAGCCAAAAAATATTCTCCAAACTTGGATTGCAATCCTTAAATATTGACTGCTGTCATGTAGGGTGTATGTTGTACTATAAGGACGATGCGAGCTTAACTGAATACAAATTTTGTGGCACTGCTAGGTTTAAACCTACGAGAGTTGGTACTGGGAAGTACAAGGATGTTTCGTACAAGAAAATGTATTATTTGCCGTTAATCCCAAGACTTAAAAGATTGTTTGCCTTGATGAGCTCAGCACCACACATGAGATGGTACTACCAGAACAAGAGAAATGATAGGACTATGACTACCTGTCTCATGGAGAAGCGTGGCAACACTTCGACAACGTTTATCCAAACTTTACTGTAGATCCTCAGAATGTCAGATTAGGTCTTTGCTCAGATAAATTTGCTCCCAATAATCAGTTTAGCAAACCCTACTCATGTTGGCCCGTCATCGTTACACCGTATAATCTTTCCCCTGAAATGTGTATGAAAGATCCGTATCTGTTCTTGTCTTGTGTGATCCCAGGACCGAGCAACCCAAAAGCCAAGATTGATGTTTTCCTCCAACCGTTGATTAATGAACTGAACATGTTGTGGAACCTAGGTGTGCTTACTTATGACGTGTCCATGAAGAAAAATTTCATGTTGAGGGCATCTTTGATGTGGACAGTTAATGATTTTCTGGCTTATGGCATGTTGTCTAGATGGATGACAGCGGGAAGGTTGGCGTGTCTAGTTTGTATGGAATACACTTAGGCATTTCGGCTACCGCATGGAGGAAAACAATCATGGTCTGATTGTCATAGGGTATTCTTGGAACCTGGTCACACGTTTCGGAACAGTAAGTATGAGTTTTGGAAAAACATAATTTCAGAGATTAACTGGTCGTGACATTTGGAAGAGGGTAAGACAGTTTCCGAAGATAACTGAGAGTGGAAATGTTAGGCTTCCAGGTTATGGGGAGCAACATAACTGGACGAAGAAGAGCATATTCTGGGATTTTCCGTATTGAAAAGATAACTTGATTCGTCATTGTCTTGATGTTATGCACATTGAAAAGAATGTTTTTGATGATATAATCTATACTGTTATGAACACTGATCAAACCAAGGACAAAGAAAAGGCAAGACTGGACTTGAACGAGGTTAGCAGAGCCATGAGTTGAATTTATCGTTAATCCCCTAAGCATTCATTAATACAGGAATTAAAACTAAGATCTCAACATTTAAAACCTATATCAATTATGTTCCAATTGTTCAATCTAATTAAATCTAATTAGCTCCCCCAAAGAGTTCCCAAATCCTAAATCAATAAATCCTACAATCGTCAAGATCTATCAACCTAGAATTAACACTAACCAATAACATGCAATCGCTATATTATTAATCACAGGTGGAACAAATCATGAATAAACATTAAGCACAAGACCTCGAATTAATCCTAATCTAGAGTTACCGCATGCAAGATATTAAGAAACTACTCCTCCATGGGTGGAGGATAAAAAATCATAATAAATAAAGACAAGAAGAGAGTATAGAATAATGGAGAATTGAAATAACAAAACCTGAATAGAAGAACGAAAGAAATTCACAAATAGTTGGGAGCTTGCTTTGTCAATGCGAGCGCCCCAACAATCCTTGAAGAACTAAGTACTACTAACATAAACCTAAAGTGCACAAAATAAAAGAGAAAAGTGCAGAAAATAAAAGTGGAGGCTGAGTATGAAGTTGTCTCCAAGTTGTTAAGAGAGGATGTCTATTTGTAGAGCATTGGCACAAAGTGGGTGTAAATCCCGCACTTTCAGCACAGCAGTTAGTAAAATAGCGATAACTTCGGCTACAGATATCGGATTGAGGTGATTCAAATCTCCAATTAAAGCTAAGAAATAGATCTACAACTTTGTAGTTGAAGTAAAATCGAAATTCAATCTCCATCTTGGCAAAAAGTCCGTGGCAAAGTCAGCATTAAAAAAATCCTCAGCAAATCTTTGACCAATTCTTTTTGAATTTGAATTTAATCTTGCATTTATTGGTCCAGATCTTCTCTTCAAATCTCTTCTTTAAAATTTATATCTTATCAACTCTCCTTTAAATCTTCAATGATCCTCTTTACAATTTATTTTCTGCAATAAAAATAGAAAACTAAAAAAGAACAAAAGAAATCTACACATTAAATTCTAAGATGAAAAAATAGTGCTCTAAATTGCATTTTTCGAAATTTATCACAAAAGAGGTTAATGTGAAAAATATATTAATTAATCATTAAAATCACACATTTTTAGTATGCAATGTTCAATTATAGAATAATAAAATAGGGTACAAAATCCACCTATCACAATGTTTGCTGCCAATTGCGTTTAAAGAACTATCGAAGAACGTGTTGAAACCTCTGAGTGAACTAAGTCACTTCTTCAAGTCTTGTGCTCATCCACAGTTAATGTTGAAGACCTCCTACTGCTGGAACACAACATTTTGATCATCCTCTGCGAGCTTGAAAGATTGTTCCCTCCTGGTTTTTTTGACGTAATGGAACATTTGCCTATACACTTGCCTTATGAAGCTCGCACGTGTGGTCCAGTTCAGTATAGGTAGATGTATCCATTTGAAAGATGCATGAGAGTCTTCAAGAGAACCATTAATAACAGAGCTCAAGTTGAGGGGTCGATATGCGATGCATTCTTGACAAAAGAAACTTTCTTATTCTGTTCCTACTACTTTGCTGCTAATGTTAATTGCAGTAGAACTACGGTGGGATGAAACAATGATGGTGGAGGAATGTCTATTCAGTCGACACTCTCTATATTCAATCCATCTGGTCATCCGGCAGGAAAGATATTAGATTACTGGTTGAACGCACAAGAAAAGGAAGCAACCCACCTATGTGTTTTGCTCAACTGTGAAGAAGTACTCCCTTACTATGAGCAAGTTCGTTTCATCCATTCTTAATATACTTTATTTGATTAACATACATTTTAATTCATTTCTTACCATTAATGCATGTTTTCAGGATGTTTTAACGAGAATTTGGTGACCATTGCACCGATCAAATGTTTCCTTCATGGTTTGCAAATTACGTATGTGTTTAACGGTTTTATGTTATATACTTTAACCAACCAAAACAGTTCCCTATCATAAGCAATTAATAACTTACTTTCACCATGCATTTTTTTAGGTGGGTAGTAATTTTAGTAACGAGTCTAACGACAGTAACTTGATGAGTTTGTCATGGGGACCAGTGAACAAAGCGATTAGCTAGCCCATTTATTTTGTTAATGGTGCAAGTTCTACACACATAAATGGGCAGCTAATCAAAAGACAGACAACAGTGGTGTTTGTGTCAAGGGTGAATATTCTAATATTGATGAAACAAGCACTGATTTCTACGGAGTGCTTCAAAAAATACTTGTATTGGAATATAAACACAATGGCCCATTTAATCACATTGTTCTTTTCTTCTGTCATTGGTGCGATCCTTCACCAAATGGAACACGAACTTATCCGGATTACTCTATTACTGAGATTAATCATGCAAGGCGTTACAACAGGTATGATCCATTCATCCTTGCTGTAAGAGCAAAGCAAGTATACTATGCTAGCTATCCAGGAGCAACTCAATCAATTTGGGAAGTTGTGATCAAGAGCAGACCGAGTGGCTGCATTGAGTTGGATGACATGCAATCAGTTGAGCAATCATCGAATGATCATCCATATCAAGTGCTAGACCCAATCCCCTCAACAATTGGCGTTCACACAACAGATACAATCGCATTGGTAGCAGCAAACGACGAACTAGAGATACTTCAACTTTCTAACATTTATCAACAATCAACTGGTGACGTCGACGGTGATGGGGAAGAAGAAGAAGAAGTAGAGGAAGAAGAAGAAGAAGAAGAAGAAGATTTTGACTCAGATCTAAATTCTGAAAATGACGTTGATAGTGTCTATTATTCATCATCAAACTAGCTGCGATTTGTATTTATTTAAATAATTTAAATATTATATTTCTTTCGTTATACAAAAACTTATTGCCTTGTGGTTTTTAATTGTTCTATTTTTCGTAACCTTTTCGGTATTAATTGCTTTATTTCAAAATTAGTTATTAAATATAAATGTATGTATATTAATAAACTAAAAAATTTAATTACAATTATTTATTAATAATTTTATATGATTTATTAAATTTGAATTTCTATAAATTTTCCGTGTTAATTAAGGGTTTAGGGTTTATAAACTAATTAATAAAATATAAATTTTATATATTTATGAATAATAGGGTATAAATAATAAAATGAAATTAAAATTATTTAATAATATAATTAATTATTAGAATTTTATTGAAATATATAATAATTATTTTAAATAAATAATTATAACCCTAAATTTTTTAAAC
>QANU01043672.1:16800-43445 GCA_003254905.1 Nissolia schottii
ATATATATATACAATTGTTTTTCATATTCCACTCTGATCTCTACCTAACATGCGGTAGATACTAGCGATTGTTGTTATATGTTTCTTTATCACACATGGCTCCTAATTTATAACTTGATAAGCACGCGAACGATTTTCAAATTGGTCCCTATTTCTGTGTAAGAATTATTTGCAAAGGTAAAAGTAAGGGCTATAAGTAACCCTACACAATGAACAACAACCCTGTGAGCATTGCTTACTACCATGGAAGTGGGCAGTTAGCAGGGGTGTTGCAGCAAGTACCAAGTGTTCATCTAACTAGTCTTTCTTATCTAGGTTCTCGCGCTTTCTACTCCTAACCATCGCAACATAACTACATCATACACATGTATGCTGACAGAAACACTGATCATCACGCATATGTTGCACGGTAAACCTTCCACTATGCTTGCCAGGCACGGGAAATTTCATAGTATCTATGCAAGGGGTCATCGTACCGATGAGGCATGGATTTCAATGCATGTTCTCATCATATCTTTTCCTGTGTCCCAATACTCCCTCGCACACCTCAGGACCATCGTCCCCATGGTGGTGTACGACCTGCCTTCTCTGTCTGTTCCCCAGGCCAACAAGACTTCCCCCCTTACCGGGTGGCGAGGGGCCTCCTCTTGGCTAAGCCAGAAGCGGACCATATCATCATTCATTCATCACATGTCATGCATGCCATCATTCATTTCTTTCATATACACATTTATCTTTCTCATCATGCTCTTGTTCCTACATTTCATTCTCATCTTTATTCATTACTCATTCATTAAACAACAACAACAACCTCTAGTGATCTATCCTAATGATGCATGCTTGCTCAAACACATAAACATATAACCACATAATCACATTATAATCTAAATATAATTCCTTTGGGCATGGGAGTGTTGGAACTAGGCAGCATAACACATCTTTCAAAACCTTACCTTCATAAACTTTCATAAACCGAATCCCATGAAGCAACCACGGTTCAGGCCGCTCAGAGCCTGTGAGTACGGCTCAGCGCCCACTGGAACCGCTCAGCGCTCACAGGTACCGCTCAGCGGTTTAGCCCTTTAGCCCAGGCCGCTCAGCGGTTCATGGAGCCGCTCAGCGCTCTGGGCGTGGCTAAAAATCCACTTTTGTTTTCTCGTTGTTTCCTTAAACCATAACCATGGCCACTTCTTGGGCTTCATACCAGGTTCCAACCATCACCATACAAGCATGTTTAACTTAGAAAAGCATAAGAAATCATAGCAAAGTCATCTACCTAACCTAACCAAACAATTCTAACATAAACATAACATAGAACATAAGCAAGCAAGCATAGAAAAGCCACCAAGGAGGGGGCAAGCTTAGGATTACCCACCTTCTTAGAGTCCTAGAGAGGTTTAGAGATGGCTAGGGAGGTGAGGGTGCTAAGGTCTTCCACCGGCTTCAAGTTCCTGACAGTGTTTCAGCAGAGTCTCTAGACCGAACGAATTTCCGGCAGAGCTTCGGCTAGGGGAGGAATTTGTCACGAAATTTCTGGTTATGCGGGGCTATTTATAGACAAAAATCTGCCCCTTGGAATTACCATTTTACCCTCTTCATAATTACCAAATTGTCATTATGCATTTTCTTTAAAAATTAATTAATTCAAAAGATAATTAAGGGGTCAAATCAATGAATAGTAACCTAATTATTTAATATTTTTCTCCCTAAAAATCTGATCCCACGTGCTGCTGCTGCTGGTTGCCAACTTTGACTGGCTCCCGGTCCCGTTTCGCTCGTGTTTTATCGCTCGCAGTGCTGGTGCGTCGTGCACGGTCGTCCGAAAAATATTCTGCTTGTACCGTCGCGATCCTCTATTTTCCCTCTACCCAAGAATATTAATCTTAGAAGGTGTTTGTGAACTTTCCTCCGGGGGAGTATTTTTCACAAATACCTTTAATCCCGTATCTCACACCGGTGTCCGAACGGGACCGTTTCGCTAGCGTTTCAGTGATCGCCAAAGCTTCCTAGTAGGGGTTTGGGGTTAGCTCTAGGGATTTGGTGGGCTTTCCTCACATAGGGTATGATTTCCTAAAATTGGGGCCCACTGCTCAGTTCTACTGGCTAAACGGGGCCAAACGGGATTGTTCTAGTGTCTGCGGAATCGTCCAAAAGTGAGCGGAACTCCGTTTTTCTGGCGGTTGGATTTTTCCGTCACATTCTAAGGCCCATGGGGAACTGTTTGAGTGTCATCAGAATTTCGAGACACTAAACAGATTTCTTCCTACAGACACCTATAATTATCGGAGTTGTTTGTTACGCGAAATCCTTGTAAGGGGAAAAATCGGGATGTTACAGTGCTCCTCACGATGATGCACTTGGACGTATAAACTGCTTCCCCAACAGCTCTTCTAACTGCCTTTTCAACTCCTGCAATTCTAACGGAGACATACGGTACAGTGCAATGGAAATAGGTCCAGCACCAGGCACCAAATCAATAGAAAACTCTACCTCCCGCTTCGGCGGAAATGCCGGAATATCATCAGGAAACACATCTGGGTAATCCCGAACCACAGGAATATCCTTGACTTCCTGCTTTGCAACTACCACTTCTGACGATGCAAAGAAAACACAACCTTGATCTCTTAACTGACAGAAATAGAGAATTGGCAACTCTTCCTCTGAAACTACTGGGCTGGTAGCTGTAGAAGGAAAAGTAACCAACTTCCTAGCACAGTCAAGAACAGCCTGGTTGGTATTCAACCAATCCATCCCTAGTATCACATCCAATCCTACTAGGGGAAGACAGATTAAATCAGCCACCACCTCTCTTTCCTGCAGCTGAAAAGGACATCGCAGACATACTTGATAAGTCTTAACTGGAGGTGCAGTAAGTGTAGATACAGCAAGCGTATACGGCAGTATCGTAGGAGATAACTGCAACTCCTTCACACTATCGTAGGATATAAAGGAGTGTGACGCTCCAGAATCATATAATACAATCAAAGTCCTCCAATAAAGAGTACACTTACTCAAAATCAAACCTTCTTTCTCCTTAGCTTCCTCAGCTGCGGCGCTACTGGACAATCCCTGACAAAATGGCCTGTCTTGCCACACCTGAAACAAACCCCTTGACCTGCTAAACATTCTCCAGAATGTTCCCTACCACCTTTTGGGCAAGGTGTACGAGGGTCTGCTCACTGCTAGGCCTCCGGTGTGCTCTGACTCGGAGTACCTGATGATGGAGATCTCATTACTGGAGATCCTGCTCTTGCTGGCCCTGCTCTGGGCTGACTCTGAGCTCTCCCTAATCCTTGTTGTGGCCTCGGCGGATACTGACCTCGGCCTCTTCCGGCAACTGATGCCTGAAACGGTCCCCTCTTCCTCTATTCTGTCTGGGAACTGCCGGCACCATCAAACCTTCTCTTGAATCTTTCACTGCGCACCTGAGCTAAGTCTCGATTGGCTTCCTCCTGAGCCAAACAAGCGTTAACCAGGGTGGCATAATCCCGGACACCCGCTACATTCAGAAATACCTTCAATTCTGGCTTCAGACCTCGCTGGTATTTAGCACATTTCCAACCTTCACTTGGATGCAACCTGTACATCGGTGAATACCGGCAAAGTTTCTCAAACTTCGCCGTATACTCAGTCACCATCATAAATCCCTATTTGAGCTCCATGAACTCTGCCTCTTTCCAGTCTTGTAGCTCCTGTGGAAAATACTTATCCAAGAACACCTCCTTGAACCTGTTCGAAGTCACTGGATCCTCATCTCGCTCAAACTGGGGCTTGGTCGTGTCCCACCATTCCCCTGATTCTCCCTCTAGCTTCCAGGAAGCAAATTTAACCTTCTGCTGCTCCGTGCACAGGATATCTTCAAAGATCTGCTCCAGCTTCCTAATCCAGCCATGAACCAATTCAAGGTCCATCACGCCTTCAAATACTGGTGGATTGGCGCGTGAGAAATCCCAAAACTTTGTGGCCTCAATCTCCTGAGTTGTCTAAGGAGTATTGCGTTGAGCATTAGAGGCGGCCATCAACATAGTAGCCTGGGCTATCTCCGCAGAACATCTACAAGCTCTGCAGACTCCAGGGTGCGCTGTGTATTATCCCTGCGAGGCAGCATATCTAATATGTAGTACCTGCACAGTTTCAAGGTGATCAGTCTCAAGAGAGGCAAGTACACAGAAACTTAGCACATACCACTTAACTAGAACATACACTGTAATCATGCCTGAAAGCATAGTGCAGCTCAGTCCTCAGGCTCTTTTGGACCAAACTGCTCTGATACCAAATAAAACACCCTAGCTAACTGTTTACCCGTAGGTAGTAAACAATGCTCACTAGGTTGTTGTCTACTTGGTCGGAATACCGTAGTCCATAGTTATCTTTCGAAAATAGTGGCTTAAGAAAATAAGGACCAATTTTAAAATTTTCATTTTATATTGCATAATCACTAAAATAGAGCCATGTGAAACACCCTAGCTAGTCGGCCTATGCTTAAGTCATAGACTTTCCGGCTAGGTAGTGCTCTTTTGGTGCTGCGAATCATTATGATTCTATGTCCTGGTTTGAAATTAGGGTTTTTATAAAATAACGGGCCAATTTAAAACTTCTTTTCACTGTACTACGAAAATATCGAGCCATACGCATCATACATCGCATAAGTATATCATCAAAGAAAGTAAAGGAAGCACGAGTACATACCTGGCGTACGGCGAATACCCGAAGAAAATACATGTACGGCCCATACATAACACACACATAATTATACATTTATATAACAAGGAGCACAATTGTCCTATCACGAACATACATGTTCTACATCAGTTTATATACAATGATACATATACACCGGTATATATACACAATACTACTGGTAAACTAAACCTACGCGCACGGATGAGTACTACTCATTGCGTGTGCGATACAAACCTAACATCCGTCTCTCAGTTGGCAGTGAAAGGGCTCTCCGGCAGCTACTCATCGGAATCCTCCTCTAGCTTGGCGGGATCTACCTCGTCCTCGCTGGAAACGTCGGTCACGGTGGTGAACTCACGGGGTGCACCCCTGCGTGGTCGCACTGGGAGAATACTCTTGCGGGCGGTAGTGCGTATACCTCGTCCTCGGACCGGCGGTGTGGCTGGCTCTGGGTCTGTCTCTGGCTCAGGCCTCCGTGGTGGCTATGGTCTCGGTGGCGGAGGTGCATCCTCTCCGTGAACGTGAATTGGGTCGCGAGAGCTGCTACCTGGACGCTCATCTATCCAGATAGGACGCATGGGCGATGACCCTGGCCCGCGAAGTCTGCGGCGCACCTGCTCGGGGCTCTCTCCTGGAAAGTTCGCAGGGGCGAACGTGCTGGTCTCCAGTAAGGTATAGGTCCGATAATTGCGCTGTCGAGAGCGCGTGAATAGGCAGACATCCTTGGGTGGTGACGACATGCTGGTCCACTGGAGTCATACACGAGTGGGGATAAGAACGACTACGTTCTTAGTGGAAACTCGGCGTGGCTACTATAGGTCAATTACTCAGGCATCCTCCAGCCACTCAGGAGAACCTCTACGTTGCATGCAATACTAAATCCTATCAGTTATTATCTTGTACCTGCATCCTGAGCAGCTTTATCTATGTTACTAGGTGATTAGGTTTCTAATCTTGTCGTTACCTGGGCTTCATGCTTTTTAACATTTCGTTACTGGTAAAGACATAATAGTCGTCTTGGGTCGTTCCCTTGACGATACATAATGCATGAACAGTTATGCGTAATGCTTAAGCAAATATACATACATACTTATCATCATATCATCAATCAGCAATGCATACAGTTAATATCATAGTGCATGGGGGATCTGGGGATCTCTTACGCGCTCAGTGGCTGTGTCCTACTTAGTCCTTTGCGCCCATGTAGCCATGGCCTCGGACTACAACCTCTTTTTACCACTATTGTATCGACCCGGCGGCGCTCTTTACCGGTGTGGTAGCTAGCCACGTAAGGCTCATAGGAGGTAAACATTGAATACAATTAGTGCAACCATCCCCTGTGGCATGGCGAGGGATCAGACCTATGAATGATTAGGCGTGGACGCGCTTAGATCGGCCCTATGACACGATCTGGTTCATTTTTCCTCTTTTGGTGGGGCCCCTTAGTCTCATTTCATTCATGCAGGCCTATGCCTGTTTGTCGTAGTCGGGCCTATGCTCGCTCCTTATCGTGGTCAGGTCGCTCTACCTGCGTTGCTCGTGACCAATCCATCTTGCTGAATTGGCGAGGGGCGGGTCTATAAGACCTTGCCAGGAGAATAGGGGTTTCCTAATCATATAACTAGACTCCTTAACTATGGTCTACCGTGCCAACTGGGGTCGGGACCTTCCTAACTTTCTTTATTTCCTAGAGTTCCATTATGATCTTCATTAAGCTTTTGAGGTGAACCTCTAATTATCTAAGGTCGCCCTAACTCCTACGACGGCCTTTCCTCATGATGCATGCTCGAATTTTGCACAGACATACATAACTACGCAGGTTGGATTCCATAGAACCTTGAAAATCATAAGCTTTCAGTGAGCATTCGAATGCCTAAGGGTTTAGCATTCGATTGCTCCTTTCAATCGAATCCCTTGGGGATTCAATCGGCTGAACTCCTTCTGGGTCTTTCATTCAATTGAAATCTCTAAGTATTCGATTGAAATCCTCCGCGGTCTGTCATTCAATTGAAATCCAAAATCTTCTTTCATTCGAATCCGTGGGAATTCAATCGAATGCTATAGTAAAAAAATCGCCCCAGAGTGCAAATTCTCCAGGGTTTGCTCCGCGTAACATTTTTCGCTTCCACAGTAATCCAATCCATACAGTTATGGTTTCCAAATCTCAGAATCATCCAAATCTAGCTTCCCTAACTCATTTCCTATAGCTTTTTAAAATAGTTTTCCAATCACATACACAGAGATGCATTTAAACAATCATTAAACAAACCACATAGACAGTGGGCTTAGAGTTACCCACATCGGATGGAGATTCCGGTCCGGTAGAGTTGGAGTAGAAAATTTTCCCCCCGCGGTGGTGCGTCCCCACAATTTTTCCGGAGTCCGAAAGCGCTTCTGCGATGTGCCTGAACGGGACCTACGTTTTGTGGAATCGAAGTGAAAGTGACGTTCAGAAGTGGCTATTTATAGCCTAATTTCCTTTTTCCCTTTTTCCTTTTCTTTTTCTCTTTTTTCCTTTTCTTTATCTTTTCTTTGTCTGTTGCTTTATTATTATTATTTATTTATTTATTTATATTTAAGTTAGTTAAATATCTCCTGAGGGAGATAATTTCCCTCCAGGGCCTTCTTGGTCCGGTTTGATTTCGTTTTACTAAATTTCTCGCACGCTGGTTGCCCCAAAAATATTTCGGGCATACCGTTGTGATCCCCTAACTTTCCCCTTCAACCCGGGAGTCATCACTCCGGAACTTTCGACCGTTTTATCGTATCCAAAAATTCCACGAGCATTCCCCGGTATCCGAGACGAGTCCCGTAGTCGAAACTTTCCCGGAGGCATGGTGAAATTATCCGAGCAACGAGGGCCTAATCCCAGTCGCTCGTCCGGAGATTCACCGGTTAAATCCTCCTTTCTAAATTCTCGGAATACCTACTCGGCTTTTCACGACGGTCTAACCTGCGGGGTTTTTCGTACGCGAAAGGGTCGGGATGTTACATTCCACCCCCCTTATTTGAAATTTCATCCCCGAAATTTGAATGTCGCTGCGTTCCTAAACTAGAGTTGCGAGAATTAGGGTTTTAAGGCGCACTGGACATGCATCGCTCCTCGGAACCTCTAAAGATGAACTAGAGACACTAAAACCTCACCAACAGGACTGCATTCGAATCCCTAACTGTAATTCACTCGATTGAATTGCAGAGTTCATCAGGCAATCGAATACCGCATTCGAATGTTGGCCGGATTCGATTGAATTTCGAATTGCATTCGAATGAACTACGACCTGAAGCTGTTTTAAACGTTTCCTTTTCCCTCTTCTCTCACTCTCACTCACTCCCTCTCTTCCCTCACCGAAACCCTAGTAGAGCTCGCCCTAATTCCCCTTCCTCCTAGCTTCGATTCTTCAAAATTTTCCAGTCTCCCCCTTGTGCCCTAGCTTTCCCCTTCTTCCTCCTTCCTCCTTCCTCCTCCCCTCCACATTTTCTCCTCTCCCTGCCCTGAATCTCTCACTTCCCTCTCTCTTCCCATTTCGAAACCGCCACCTCCACCATCATGAGTCAACGTTCTGGCCGTTCCTCAAGGTCTAAAAAACCCGGTCCTTCCCCTCCACGTGACTTTCCCCATTGGTTCTCTACCGAAGCCTAATGGCGGAACTTTGAGGCCAATTTTAAGGAGCAGAAGGTCATGGAACCGAAAATCCTTGACCGTGCCACGTTCGAAGAGGCATCGGAAGAAATCTTGGCCTACTTGGACGCGACCGAGCTCCTGGGGTTTTTGTGCTTCAATCACCCCGTGTACCCGCATCTCATCCGGGTCTTTTATAACAACTTGCGGGTCGTGGACAATGTGCTCACCTCGGAGGTGTGTGGCGTGTTGATAGAGATGTCCCTGGAGCTCTTTGGGACCATGCTCGAGCTCCCTCACGCGGGGAATGACCTAGCTTCGGGCTTGTCGGAGTGGGCTTTCAATTCCATTAGCCTTCCGTTCAGGGAGGATACGGCCTTGAGCACCATCGGCCATTCCGACCTCAAGAGTGCGAAGAATAGGCCGCAAGTGAGTGGCCTACCCGTGGAGCAGAGGGTTTACCACTACCTGCTCACTCATACTCTCGTTCCACGGGACGGGAACCATGCAGTGATGACCCATGACGATTGATTGGTGATGTGGCCCTTGCCGAGCATCATGAGATCAACTGGGCCCTCTACGTCATGCAGCACATGAGGCAAGCGCGAATTTGAGGGAATGCGCTTCCTTATGGCGTTCAGATCACCGAGATCCTCCAGTACTTCCAGGTGCTTCTCGAGGGTGAGTATTTCTGTTATTTTCCTTTTCCTTTCTGCCTTTGACTTTGGCTATGAATTGTCTTGATGAATATATGATCTCATACCTTTGACCGTCGTTTCTTGCTTGTAGGTGCGCTAAAGTGGTCTCCTAAGGTCACTTGGAAAGTGGACTCTGCTGCTTAACCAAGATGCACATCTCCCTGAACAACGCCCATCAGCTGGCTTACAACGTGCCTCAGGGTAGCCGTGCAAGAAAAAGGGCTGCACCCTCTTCACCTTCCGCTCCATCCTCTCTAATCGATCCCGCGGCTGCTGCTTCGACCTCAGCGGGGTCTACACCTGCTCCTAGCCTCTCACAGTCCCAAATGGACTTGTTGATGAGTCGGTTAGATTCCCTGAGCGTAGGTCTGTCTCGTCTCGACTGGCTCGAGCAGCTGGACGTGCACATGGGCCATCTCGAGCAGCTAATGGCACAGGCCGATCGCCTTGAGCAGATGGCGACACAGACTAACCATAATATGCTCCGGTTAGGTCAGGACTTGGATGCCGTTTATGCACACCTGGGCTAGGTACGTACAGGAGGTTCCCCAAGCGGCGTTCCATCTTTCGGTCCTGTCCCGGCCGTTATGGAGGAAGATCCAGCTTTGGAGACTGAGGAGGCGGAGCAGATACCTTAGGGCTACTAGGGTAGGTAATGTAGAATTATATATATATATATGTACATTAATTATCGAATGGTTTGTAAGTATTAAGGGTAGGGGCATTTTGGGAATTTTTGGTGTAACGGGCTCAGTTGGCTCCTACAATTTTGTAACCTAATGGCTAATTATCAATACAAAATTTATATTACCTTGCAAATTGTTTAAATCTTATTAAGCATTGGTTGTATGTGTGTTTCATAGTTCCCTTACACCCATTAGGGGTAATTCAGTCCAAAAGGTTTAATTTAAGGTTCCGGACAGATTCTCATGCTCTGTTGATACCTAAGGATAGTATCTCGGGTGCAGGTAAGGGAATTTGGATCATGGTTGACAAAATCAAAAGAAAATGCAAGGCTAAGGGGGTAGTTTCTTCCGTTTAAGGGGCAAGGGTAAAATGGTCATTTTACAGGGCAGCAACTCTCGGCTTACCCTCGGCTGGTCCCCGTATACCCGTTGAAGATGGAATGGGAGTCGCATAGGTAGAATTGACCAAGTGTGAGAGAACCGTGCTCATAAGTAGGTTTTTACCTCATTATGGGGTTTTTCAGGTCATATGTCAAGGAACTAGCCGTATTGGTTCGGGGTCAGGTCCAAGACCTTCTTTGCACCTAGGCAGACCAGTTGGCAAAATGGGGTTGGGAGTTTTGGCCAAAATCGCCTTTGGACGGGCCAAAATCCTTAATGAGTAATTTCTCCCGTCAAGGGGTGAATTCGAGCAATCGGAGGGGTTTGCCCTCGAGCTCTTCGCCTTCAATCCCCCTCGACCATTAGGACTGAGGTGGGGAGGCGTCGGAGTGTCACGGAATGCAGAATTACAAAGTGTACTGTAATTTGGACCACTTTGCTGCTGTCATTCGAATGCGCCTTCTGCTAGCATTCGAATGCATGCCCAATTCGTGAAGCATTCGAATGATGCATTCGAGTGATTCCCGAAATTTTCCCTTAAGTGTTTGGGCACCTTTCCCTTCCAATCCCCGGTTATCTCCTGACCTCCAAGGTCCCCAAGAACTCTTCTTCCCTTGCTTCCCTCCTCCTAGTAACTTGCCTGTCTAGCTCGAGTCATCCGTGGGTCCAGTATTGGTCTCGTCCGCCACATGTCTGTTTCTTAGGTAACCTTGCAAAACCACCAACGTAAGGGACGTCGTGCGTCATCTCGTTCGAGCAACATGGCTGTCTCAATGACATCCGCGAACCCTGAGGTGATCAGCCTCGGAGGAACCGATGTTCACCGATTCAACACATCTCCGCTCGTCGAGCGTGCACCGAATTCATGCCCGAAAGCATAGTGCGGCTCAGTCCTTAGGCTCCGTTGGACCAAACTGCTCTGATACTAAATGAAACACCCTAGCTAGTCGGCCTATGCTTAAGTCATAGACTTTCCAGCTAGGTGGTGCTCTTCTGGTGATGCGAATCATTATGATTCTATGAACTGGTTTGAAATTAGGGTTTTTATAAAATAACGGGCCAATTTAAAACTTCTTTTCATTGTATTGCGAAAATATCGAGCCATACACATCGTACATCGCATAAGTATATCATAAAAGAAAGTAAAGGAAGCACGAGTACATACCTGGCGTACGGCGAATACCCGAAGAAAATACATGTACGGCCCACACATAACACACACATAATTATACATTTATATAATAAGGAGCACAATTGTCCTATCACGGACATACATGTTCTACATCAGTTTATATACAATGATACATATACACCGGTATATATACACAATACTACTGGTAAACTAAACCTACGCTCACAGATGAGTACTACTCATTGCGTGTGCGATACAAACCTAACATCCGTCTCTCGGTTGGCAGTGAAAGGGCTCTCCGGCAGCTACTCATCGGAATCCTCCTCTAGCTTGGCGGGATCTACCTCGTCCTCGCTGGAAACGTCGGTCACGGCGGTGAACTTACGGGGTGCAACCCTGCGTGGTCGTACTGGGAGAACACTCTTGCGGGCGGTAGTGCGTATACCTCGTCCTCGGATCGACGGTGTAGCTGGCTCTGGGTCTGTCTCTGGCTAAGGCCTCTGTGGTGGCTCTGGTCTCGGTGGCGGAGGTGCATCCTCTCCGTCAACATGAATCGGGTCGCGAGAGCTGCTACCTGGACGCTCATCTATCCAGATAGGATGCATGGGCGATGACCTTGGCCCGCGAAGTCTGCGGCGCACCTGCTCGGGGCTCTCTCCTGGAAAGTTCGCAGGGGCGAACGTGCTGGTCTCCAGTAAGGTATAAGTCCAATAATTGCGCTGTCGAGAGCGCGTGAATAGCCAAACATCCTTGGGCGGCAGTGACGACATGCTGGTCTACTGGAGTCATACACGAGTGGCGATAAGAACGACTACGTTCTTAGTGGAAACTCGGCGTTGCTACTATAGTTCAATTACTCGGGCATCCTCCAGCCACTCAGGAGAACCTCTACGTTGCATGCAATACTAAATCCTATCAGTTATTATCTTGTACCTGCATCCTGAGCAGCTTTATCTATGTTACTAGGTGATTAGGTTTCTAATCTTGTCATTACCTGGGCTTCGTGCTTTTTAACATTTCGTTACTGCTAAAGACATAATAGTCATGTTGGGTCGTTCCCTTGACGATACATAATGCATGAACAGTTATGCGTAATGCTTAAGTAAATATACATACATACTTATCATCATATCATCAATCAGCAATGCATACAGTTAATATCATAGTGCATGGGGGATTTGGGGATCTCTTACGCGCTCTGTGTGAAACACCCTAGCTAACTGTTTACCCGTACGTAGTAAACAATGCTCACTAGGTTGTTGTCTACTTGGTCGGAATACCTTAGTCCATAGTTATCTTTCGAAAATAGTGGCTTAAGAAAATAAGGACCAATTTTAAACTTTTCATTTTATATGGCATAATTACTAAAATAGAGCCATGCGTCAGAATAAACAATATAACAAAGCGTATAACTATAAGATAGTAAAACATCCAATACATATCCAGGTGGTCCACCAGACAAAGTCATACAACTGTATATACAGTAAGTAAGATATACATCACATGTACATAAACTAGAGTACTAAATACATAAGTCAGAATACATCACATCAAAATACAAGGACTACCAGAATACTACTCGGTATGCCCTTGGCAAAATGTAAACATCTATCTATCTCTTAGCCGTTCATGGCTCAGCTGGCGGCTCGTCGGCATCCTCAAAGTAAGATTCATCTTCGGTACCTGAAGTCATAAAACAGTGGGGATGAGAACGGTAGGTTCTCAGTGGAAATAACTTTAGTTCCTGAGTCTCGTATCAGATTATGTCGGACTTCAGGCCGCTCAGAGATCTCTAGTGAACATACATACTAAACAGCCTACTATTTATTATCTGGCCTATCTGAACGGCTTTATCTGCATTACTATGTGATATGGGAACTATTCTTGCTTACTACATTCTTGTGCTGATTAACATTTCGTGAATATACATAGCCGTATCGAGCGTGCTCTTGACGGTACGGACATAACAACATGAACTATACATCCAGAATAATCAGAATGCATAATAGAATACATTCAGAATACATATAACAGAATATGTCTAGCAGAGTCATTAACATAAACATGACAGAATCATCGGAATAAACATGCCTAACAGAATGTACATGTGCATAACAGAATATAACAGCATAAACCTGCATAACAGCATAACCTGCTTTGGAATATGTGTTATTCCCACCATAGTAATGTCCTCTGTTGACATTAGTATGACAGAATTACCTCGCACCCTCAGTGTAGGCCGACACTGTCTAGACCTTCCTGCGGTGGGCTTCCACCTGCCGTGTGCCCCCTCGGGACCCTTCGACAATGGGCGGATATTGTACCCCCACCTAAGCTTGCCCCCTTTCAACAATGCAAAGGCGTGGTAACCGCACACCTCTAGGTATGCCATATCGACACCACCTGCGGCGGGCTTGCACATTCAGGACGCCTTAACCTCCTGAAGTGGGATCATGGTTGGCTCACGTGATCACGGCCTTTTCAGCATGTGGCATATAGCCTTTATCAGCATTAGGCATTTGCCCTTGTTCAGCATTGGGCATTTGCCCTTTTTCAGCATTTCTGTACCTGCAGCAGGGCATACTTGCTTCCTATGGTTCATTTCAGAATCTTTACTTATCTCAGAGTTAATTCTAGTGCCTTTGAACTAGGTTTATCATGAATGCATGAAGTGCTACGTATTTTACTACAGACTACACGTAATACACATGTTCATAGCATTTTCCTTACATACAGCATGTACATTCATACAATTCAGTTATCGATCACAGATATGGTAATAAATACTGTACTATGAGCCTCAACAGGGTTCCATAAGATTTTCTAGTCTCAAGCCGCTCAGCGAAAACTGATGTTCGCTCAGCGGTTTAAGTCTTCACGCCCAGCGATAGAGGTCTTATCGCTCAGCGGTGGTGACCCCATCGCCCAGCGGCTGCCACTTTCCCGAATCTTCTCCACCGCCTTATATAAAAAATATCTTTTCGGACTTATCTTTTTCCACGTGGACTTCAGCTCGATCAGCGGTGCCTGAGACCCCGCTCAGCGGCCCCTGTGCGAGACAAGAAAACCGAATTCCTCATCACTTCCATTTTCTTCCCTTAGCTTCCATGGAACCCTACATGAGCTTTACACAGATTTTACACATAATAATCCTATCTAATCCAGGTCACAAGACCCTTCAGAATCATCTCCCTAAACCTAGCATCATTTCTAACATATTTCATCACCAAATCATTAACTCACACACACATGCACATAAGCACATAATTATATAAACACTCATTCACCATCAAGAGGTGAGGAACTAGAGTTACCCACTTCGTCAAGAGCTTGTTGATGCTAGAGAAAGGATACAATCAAGCCTTGCTTGCTTGCTTAAGCCTTCTTGCTAAGAAAGGATGAAAACCTAGGTTATGGAAGATTATGGTTATGGAACTTGGTTTCCTTTCTTCCAAGTGAAGAGAACTCTTAGCCTTGCCACTTGCTTGTCTTCTTGATGAATTTAAGAGTGATTTAAGGTGATGAAGGATGATGATTGAACTTTGGGGGATTTGGANAACCTAGGTTATGGAATATTAGGGTTATGGAACTTGGTTTCCTTTCTTCCAAGTGAAGAGAACTCTTAGCCTTGCCACTTGCTTGTCTTCTTGATGAATTTAAGAGTGATTTAAGGTGATGAAGGATGATGATTGAACTTTGGGGGATTTGGAGCTTTTAGGTCTTGAGAGCTTAGGAGAAGAAAATGAAACTTTGGTGCATGTATGTGTGTCTTCGGGTGTGTGTGTGTTTCTCGTGGAAGATAGGGTGCCGTGGGGGTTTTGGGCCTTTGGCCACACGTATTGTGATCCCGGTGTGTTTTTGGTCATGTTCGCTCATTAACTATTTATGTACGGAAGTCCTATCCGGACATACCGTTGTGACCTATTAATTTTCCTTGTTAATATTTAAATCTCAGTTGGAATATTCTTGAATTTATTTTCATATTAGTACATTTTACAGACTCCTATTGAGTCACAAGTAACTTCTAATAATACCTAATATCGACCCGAACGTCACTGGACGCCACGAAATCGCAGAATTATTATTTTTAACTAATATTACAGAGATAAAATTAATATTTAAATTTTATTTCATTTTTATCTCACCTTTTCCTTCTTATTATATTTGTAATTATTTATTATGTGACATTTCAAATGAAGGGAAAAGTCAGGTTGTTACATTCCACCCCCTTCAAAAAAATTTCGTCCTCGAAATTGGAAGATAATGGTAGATCCATACCTCTCAGAATAACTCTGGATAAGCTCCCTTCATATCCGCTTCTAACTCTCATGTTTGCTCTTCTAGTTCCCTGTTCGCCCATACCACTCGTACCATAGGAACCTCCTTATTCCGCGTCTGGCGAATCTTATGATCAATGATCTTTTGCGGCGTGAGTGGCAGAGATAAATCTTCTCTCAACTGTATCTGCTCTGGTTGAAGCACATGATCGGGGGATGCATAATACTTACGCAACTGAGAGACATGAAAGACATTATGGATATTGGCTAGGTTCGGCGGAAGAGCTATCCGGTATGCTACCGGTCCAATGCGCTCCAGGATCTGGAACAGTCGAATGAATCGGGGGTTTAGCTTCCGAATCTTCAAAGACCTTCCAATGCCTATCGCCGGAGTAACCTTTAGGAAGACATGATCTCCCTCTTGGAACTCAATCGGTCTCCTCCGGTTATCTGCATAACTCTTCTGTCGACTTTGTGCCGTGAGCACTCATTTTTGCAACAGCTTGATTAATTCTTCTGTTTCTCGAGTTTCCTCAGGGCCTAGACAGCGATACTGCCTGCTGTCATTCCAGCACAATGGCGACTAACTCTTCCTGCCATACAATGCTTCGAACGGAGCCATACCAATGCTAGCTTGATAGCTGTTATTGTAGGCAAATTCCACGAATGGCAATATTTCCTCCCAGTTTCCTGGTGTGTCTAATACACAAGCTCACAACATATCTTCCAAGGTCTGGATAGTACGCTCAGATTGACCATCAGACTGAGGGTGATATGCAGAACTCAAGTGCAACTGCGACCCATATGCTTTCTGAAAAGCAGTCCAGAATCTGGAAGTAAATCTGGGATCCCTGTCTGAAATGATAGAAGATGGTACTCCATGCAACCTTACCACCTCCTTGATATACAGCTGTATAAGCTTCTCCAGTGAGTAAGTCATCTTGATTGGGATAAAGTGAGCAGACTTAGTCAATCTATCCACAAGTACCCAAATGGCCTTAACTCTTGTCCGAGTACGTGGTAAACCTGAAACAAAATCCATAGCTATGGCCTCCCACTTCCATGCTGGAACCTCTGGAGGATTCAGTAACCCTGGTGGTTTCTGGTGCTCGATCTTCACCTTTTGGCAAACTAAGCACTTCTGTACCCAGTCCTCAACATCTCTTTTCAATCCTAGCCACCAAAACATCTGCTTAAGGTCATGGTACATCTTGGTAGTACCTGGGTGCATCGTGAACTGACTTTTGTGAGCCTCCTTCAGAATATCCTCCCTTAAACTGCCTTCCTTAGGCACACAAAGGTGCCCATCAAATCTCAAGATGCCATCGGTGTCTGTTGTCGCCTCTTTGATCTTACCTTCTTCAATAGCCTTGCGAAACTTGCACCAAGTATCCTCCTGACAATTCTTCTGAGCATCTATTATCCTGTGCTTGAAATCACTGCTGACCTGGAGAGGGGACAACGTCAACCAGTTATGCTGACGTGCAACAGTCAAATTAAGATCACGAAACTCCTCCAGTAACTTCGCTTCCTGTACCATCATATGAGCCATCTGCAATGACTTCTGGCTCAAAGCATCAGCCACTACATTAGCCTTCCCAGGGTGGTAATTGAGATTGAAATCATAATCCTTAAGAAATTCAATCCACCTCCTCTTATGCATATTCAACTCCTTCTGATCAAATAGGTACTTCAGACTTTTGTGATCTGAATATACCTCAAACCGAACTCCATACAAATAATGTCTCCAGAACTTCAATGCAAACACTACCGCAGCCAACTCTAAATCATGTGTAGGATAGTTTACCTCATGCTGCTTCAGCTGTCTAAAGGCATAAGCTATCACTTGGCGTCGCTGCATCAGCACACATCCCAGTCCAGCACCTGACGCATCACAGTATACTTCAAACGGTTCCTGGGGATCAGGCAGTCACTAGAGCGGTTGTCAATCTCTCCTTCAGCTCGCAGAAACTTCTTTCACACTCTGCGGACCAAATCATCTTGGCTCCTTTCCTGGTCAGCTTCGTCAATGGCAAAGCAATCTGTGAAAATCCCTGGATAAATCTCCGATGATATCCAGCAAAGCCCAGAAAGCTCCATAGTTTTGTAACTGAAGTAAGTCTCTCCCAGGTTCTGACCGCTTCAACCTTACTGGGATCCACTGGTACCCCTTGATTTGAAATCACATGGCCCAAAAACTGCATCTTCCTGGCCCAGAACTCACACGTAGAGAACTTGGCGTACAACTGCTTCTCTCTTAGAATCTCCAGTAGTATCTGCAGATGTCTAGTGTGCTCTTCTTCACTCTTTGAGTACACTAGAATGCCATCAATAAAGACAATGACACAATGATCCAGATATTCACGGAAGATCCTATGCATATAATCCATAAAAATAGCGGGAGCATTCGTCAATCCAAAAGACATTACCGTAAACTCATAATGTCCATAGCGGGATCGGAACGCCGTCTTAGCTATATCTTCCTCCCGTACTCTAATCTGATGATAGCCAGACCGCAAATCAATCCTTGAAAAGATCTTAGCATCCTTCAGCTGATCTAAAAGATCATCGATCCTAGGCAATGGATACTTATTCTTAATCGTCACCTTATTCAACTGTCTGTAATCGACGCACATTCTCATAGTGCCATCCTTTTTTTCACAAACAACACCGGTGCTCCCAATGGTGATGCACTTGGCCGTATAAATTGCTTCCCCAACAACTCTTCTAACTACCTTTTCAACTCTTGCAATTCCAACGGTGACATACGATACGGTACAATGGAAATAGGTCCAGCGCCAGGCACCAGATCAATAGAAAACTCTACCTCCCACTTCGGCGGAAATGCCGGAATATCATCAGGAAACATATCTGGGTAATCTTGAACCACCGGAATATCCTTGACTTCCTGCTTTGCAACTACCACTTCTGACGACGCAAAGAAAACACGACCTTGATCTCTTAACTGACAGAAATAGAGAATTGGCAACTCCTCCTCTGAAACTACTGGGCTGGTAGCCGTAGAGGGAAAAGTAACCAACTTCCTGGCACAGTCGAGAACAGCCTGATTGGCATTCAACCAATCCATCCCTAGTATCACATCCAGTCCTACTAGAGGAAGACAGATTAAATCAGCCACGAACTCTCTTTCCTGCAGCTGAAAAGGACATTGCAGACATACTTGACAAGTCTTAACTGGCGGTGCAATAGGTGTAGATACAGCAAGCGTGTACAGTAGTGTCGTAGGAGATAACTGCAATTCCTTCACACTATCGTAGGAAATAAAGGAGTGTGACGCTCCAGAATCATACAGTACAATCAATGTCCTCCCATAAAGAGTACACTTACCCAAAATTAAGTCTTCTTTCTCCTTAGCTTCCTCAGCTGCCATGGTAAATACTCTGCCCTGACGCAGGGTGGATGGCGGCGCTACTGGACAATCCCTGACAAAATGGCCTGTCTTGTCACACCTGAAACAAACCCCTTGACCTGCTAAACATTCTCCAGAATGTCCCCTGCCACATTTTGGGCAAGGTGTACGAGGGTCTGCTTGCTGCTGGGCCTCCGGTGGGCTCCGACTCAGAGTACCTAATGATGGAGATCTCATTGCTGGAGATCCTGCTCCTGCTGGCCCTGCTCTGGGCTGACTCTGAGCTCTCCCTGATCCTTGTTGTGGCCTTGGCAGATACTGACCTCGACCTCTCCCTACAACTGCTGCCTGAAACGGTCCCCTCTTCCTCTGGTCTGTCTAGGAACTGCCGGCACCATCAAACCTTCTCTTGAATCTGTCGCTGCGCACCTAAGCTAAGTCTCGATTGACTTCCTCCTGAGCTAAACAAGTGTTAACCAGGGTGGCATAATCCCGGACACCCACTACATTCAGAAATACCTTCAATTCTGGCTTGAGACCTCGCTGGTATTTAGCACATTTCTAACCTTCACTTGGATGCAACCTGTACATTGGTGAATACCTGCAAAGTTTCTCAAACTTCGCCGTATACTCAGTCACCATCATAGATCCCTGTTTGAGCTCCATGAACTCTGCCTCTTTCCTGTCTTGTAGTTCCTGTGGAAAATACTTGTGCAAGAACACCTTCTTGAACCTGTTCCAAGTCGCCGGATCCTCATCTCGTTCAAACTGGGGCTTGGTTGTGTCCCATCATTCCCCTGCTGCTCCCTCTAGCTTTCTAGAGGCAAATTTAACCTTCTGCTGCTCCGTGCACGGGATATCTTCAAAGATCTGCTCCAGCTTCCTTATCCAGCCATGAACCAATTCAGGGTCCATCACGCCTTCAAATACTGGTGGATTAGCGCGAGAGAAATCCCGAAACTTCGTGGCCTCCACCTCATGAGCTGTCTGAGGGGTATTGCGTTGGGCATTGGAGGCAGCCATCAACGCCGTAGCCTGGGCTATCTCCCGAAGAACATCTGCAAGCTCTGCAAACTCTGGGGTGCGCTGTGTATTATCACTGCGAGGCGGCATATCTAATATGTAGTACCTGCACAGTTTCGAGGTGATCAGTCTCAAGAGAGGCAAGTACACAGAAACTTAGCACATACCACTTAACTGGAACATACACCGTAATCATGCCCGAAAGCATAGTGCAGTTCAGTCCTCAGGCTCTTTTGGACCAACTGCTCTGATACCAAATGAAACACCCTAGCTAACTGTTTACCTGTACGTAGTAAACAATGCTCACTAGGTTGTTGTCTACTTGGTCGGAATACCTTAGTCCATAGTTGTCTTTCAAAAATAGTGGCTTAAGAAAATAAGGACCAATTTTAAACTTTTCATTTTATATTGCATAATTACTAAAATAGAGCCATACGTCAGAATAAACAATATAACAAAGCGTATAACTGTAAGATAGTAAAACATCCAATACATATCCAGGTGGTCCATCAGACAAAGTCATACAACTGTATATACAGTAAGTAAGATATACATCACATGTACATAAACTGGAGTACTGAATACATAAGTCAGAATACATCACATCAAAATACAAGGACTACCGGAATACTACTCAATATGCCCTTGGCAAAATGTAAACATCTATCTATCTTTTAGCCACTCATGGCTCAGCTGGCGGCTCGTCGGTATCCTCAAAGTAAGATTCATCTTCGGTACCTGAAGTCATAAAACAGTGGGGATGAGAACGGTAGGTTCTCAGTGGAAATAACTTTAGTTCCTGAGTCTCGTATCAGATTATGTCGGACTTCAGGCCGCTCAGAGATCTCTAGTGAACATACATGCTAAACAGCCTACTATTTATTATCTGGCCTATCTGAACGGCTTTATCTGCATTACTATGTGATATGGGAACTATTCTTGCTTACTACATTCTTGTGCTGATTAACATTTCGTGAATATACATAGCCGTCTCGAGCGTGCTCTTGACGGTACAGACATAACAGCATGAACTATACATCCAGAATAATCAGAATGCATAACAGAATACATTCAGAATACATATAACAGAATATGTCTAGCAGAGTCATCAGCATAAACATGACAGAATCATCGGAATAAACATGCCTAACAGAATGTACATGTGCATAACAGAATATAACAGCATAAACCTGCATAACAGCATAACCTGCTTTGGAATATGTGTTATTCCCACCATAGTAATGTCCTCTGTTGACATTAGTGTGATGGAATAACCTCGCACCTTCAGTATAGGCCGACACTGTCTAGCCCTTCCTGCGGTGGGCTTCCACCTGCCGTGTGCCCCCTCGGGACCCTTCGACAGTGGGCGGATATTGTACCCCCACCTAAGCTTGCCCCCTTTCGACAATGCAAAGGCGTGGTAACCGCACACCTCCAGGTATGCCATATCGACACCACCTGTGGCGGGCTTCCACATTCAGGATGCCTTGACCTCCTGAAGTGGGATCATGGTTGGCTCACGTGATCACGACCTTTTCAGCATGTGGCATATAGCCTTTATCAGCATTGGGCATTTGCCCTTGTTTAGCATTGGGCATTTGCCCTTTTTCAGCATTTCAGCATTTCTGTACCTGCAGCAGGGCATACTTGCTTCCTATGGTTCATTTTAGAATCTTTACTTATCTCAGAGTTAATTCTAGTGCCTTTGAACTAGGTTTATCATGAATGCATGAAGTGTTACGTATTTTACTACAGACTACACGTAATACACATGTTCATAGCATTTTCCTCACATACAGCATGTACATTCATACAATTCAGTTATCGATCACAGATATGGTAATAAATGTTGTACTATGAGCCTCAAGAGGGTTCCATAAGATTTTCTAGTCTCAAGCCGCTCAGCGAAAACTGATGTTCACTCAGCGGTTTGAGTCTTTGCGCCCAGCGATAGAGGTCTTATCGCTCAGCGGTAGTGACCCCATCGCCCAGCGGCTGCCACTTTCCCGAATATTCTCCACCGCCTTATATAAAAAATATCTTTTCGGACTTATCTTTTTCCACATGGACTTCAGCTCGCTCAGCGGCGTCTGAGACTCCGCTCAGCGGCCCCTGTGCGAGACAAGAAAACCGAATTCCTCATCTCTTCCATTTTCTTCCCTTAGCTTCCATGGAACCCTACATGAGCTTTACACAGATTTCACACATAATAATCCTATCTAATCCAGGTCACAAGACCCTTCAGAATCATCTCCCTAAACCTAGCATCATTTCTAACATATTTCATCACCAAATCATTAACTCACACACATATGCATATAAGCACATAATTACATTAAACTCATTCACCATCAAGAGGTGAGGAACTAGAGTTACGCACTTCCTCAAGAGCTTGTTGATGCTAGAGAAAGGATGAAATCAAGCCTTGCTTGCTTGCTTAAGCCTTCTTGCTAAGAAAGGATGAAAACCTAGGTTATGGAAGATTAGGGTTATGGAACTTGGTTTCCTTTCTTCCAAGTGAAGATAACTCTTAGCCTTGCCACTTGCTTATCTTCTTGATGAATTTAAGAGTGATTTAAGGTGATGAAGGATGATGATTGAACTTTGGGGGATTTGGAGCTTTTAGGTCTTGAGAGCTTAGGAGAAGAAAATGAAACTTTGGTGCATGTATGTGTGTCTTCGGGTGTGTATGTGTTTCTCGTGGAAGATAGGGTGCCGTGGGGGTTTTGGGCCTTTGGCCACACATATTGTGATCCCGGTGTTTTTTTGGTCATGTTCGCTCATTAACTATTTATGTACGGAAGTCCTAAAAATATTCCGGACATACCGTTGTGACCTATTAATTTTCCTTGTTAATATTTAAATCTCAGTTGGAATATTCTTGAATTTATTATCATATTAGTACATTTTACAGACTCCTATTGAGTCACAAGTAACTTCTAATTATACCTAATATCGACCCGAACGTCACCGGAGGCCACGAGATCGCAGAATTATTATTTTTAACTAATATTACAGAGATAAAATTAATATTTAAATTTTATTTCATTTTTATCTCACCTTTTCCTTCTTATTATATTTGTAATTATTTATTATGTGACATTTCAAATGAAGGGAAAAGTCAGGTTGTTACACAGTGGCTGCGTCATACTTAGTCCTTTGCGCCCATGTAGCCGTGGCCTCGGACTACAACCTCTTTTTGCCACTATTGTATCGACCCGGCGGCACTCTTTACTGGTGTGGTAGCTAACCACGTAAGGCTCATAGGAGGTAAACATCGAATACAATTAGTGCAACCATCCCCTGTGGCATGGCGAGGGATCAGACCTATGAATGATCAGGCGTGAACGCGCTTAGATCGGCCCTATGACACGATCCGGTTTCATTTTTCCTCTTTTGGTGGGGCCCCTTAGTCTCATTTCATTCATGCAGACCTATGCCTGTTTGTCATAGCCGGGCCTATGCCCGTTCCTTATCGTGGTCAGGTTCTGCGTTGCTCGTGACCAATCCATCTTGTTGAATTGGCGAGGGGCGGGTCTGTAAGACCTTGCCAAGAGAATAGGGGTTTCCTAATCATAGAACTAGACTCCTTAACTATGGTCTACCGTGCCAACTGGGGTCGGGACCTTCCTAACTTTCTTTATTTCCTAGAGTTCCATTATGATCTTCATTAAGCTTTTAAGGTGAACCTCTAATTATCTAAGGTCGCCCTAACTCCTACGACGGCCTTTCCTCATGATGAATGCTCGAATTTTGCACAGACATACATAACTACGCAGGTTGGATTCCATAGAACCTTGAAAATCATAAGCTTTCAGTGAGCATTCGAATGCCTAAGGGTTTAGCATTCGATTGCTTCTTTCAATCGAATCCCTTGGGATTCAAATCGGCTGAACTCCTTCTGGGTCTTTCATTCGATTGAAATCTCTAAGTATTCAATTGAAATCCTCAGCGGTCTTTCATTCGATTGAAACCCCTCAGTATTCGATTGAAATCCAAAATCTTCTTTCATTCGAATCCGTGGGAATTCAATCGAATGCTACAGTAAAAAAATTGCCCGAGAGTGCAAATTCTCTAGGGTTTGCTCCGCGTAACATTTTTCACTTCCACAGTAATCCAATCCATACAGTTATGGTTTCCAAATCTCAGAATCATCCAAATCTAGCTTCCCTAACTCATTTCCTATAGTTTTTGTAAAATAGTTTTCCAATCACATACACAGAGATACATTTAAACAATCATTAAACAAACCACATAGACAGTGGGCTTAGAGTTACCCACATCGGATGGAGATTCCGGTCTGGTAGAGTTGGAGTAGAGAATTTTCCCCTCGCTGTGGTGCGTCCCCACAATTTTTCCGGAGTTCGAAAGCGCTTCCGCAATGTGCCTGAACGGGACCTACGTTTTGTGGAATCGAAGTGAAAGTGACGTTTAGAAGTGGCTATTTATAGCCTAATTTCCTTTTCCCCTTTTTCCTTTTCTTTTTCTCTTTTTTCCTTTTCTTTATCTTTTCTTTGTCTGTTGCTTTATTATTATTATTTATTTATTTATTTATATTTAAGTTAGTTAAATATCTCCTGAGGGAGATAATTTCCCTCTAGGGCCGTCTTGGTCCGGTTTGATTTCGTTTTACTAAATTTCTCGCACGCCGGTTGCCCCAAAAATATTCTGGGCATACCGTCGTGATCCCCTAACTTTCCCCTTCAACCCGGGAGTCACCACTCGGGAACTTTCGACCGTTTTATCGTATCCAAAAATTTCACGAGCATTCCCCGGTATCCGAGACGAGTCCCATTCGAGTCGAAACTTTCCCGGAGGCATGGGGAAATTATCTGAGCAACGAGGGCCTAATCCCGGTCGCTTGTCCGGAGATTCACCAGTTAAATCTTCCTTTCTAAATTCTCGACATACCTACTCGGCTTTCCACGAGGGTCTAACCCGCGGGGTTTTCCGTACGCGGGAGGGTCGGGATGTTACACCATGCGTCAGAATAAACAATATAACAAAGCGTATAACTGTAAGATAGTAAAACACCTAATACATATCCCGGTAGTCCATCAGACAAAGTCACATAACTGTATATACAGTAAGTAAGATATACATCACATGTACATAAACTGGAGTACTGAATACATAAGTTAGAATACATCACATCAAAATACAAGGACTACTGGAATGCTACTCAGTATGCCCTTGGCAAAAATGTAAACATCTAGCTATCTCTTAGCCGCTCAGGGATCAGCTGGCGGCTCATCGGCATCCTCAAAGTAAGATTCATCTTCTGTACCTGAAGTCATAAAACAGTGGGGATGAGAACGGTAGGTTCTCAGTGGAAATAACTTTAGTTCCTGAGTCTCGTATCAAATTATGTCGGACTTCAGGCCGCTTAGAGATCTCTAAGCGAACATACATACTAAACATCCTACTAATTATTATTTGGCCTATCTGAACGGCTTTATCTACTTTACTACATGACATGGGAACTACTCCTGCTTACTACGTTCTCGCGCTGATTAACATTTCGTGAATATACATAGCCGTCTCGAGCATGCTCTTGACAGTACGGACATAACAACAGAACTATACATCCAGAATAATCAGAATGTATAACAGAATACATGCAGAATACATTCAGTATAACAGAATCATCAGAGTATGCATAACAGAGCCATCAGAATAAATATAACAGAATCATCAAAATATGTCTAGCAGAGTCATCAGCATAAACATGACAGAATCATCTGAATAAACATGCCTAACAGAATGTACATGTGCATAACTGTTAAATGCCCAAAATACGCAATTTTCATCATTTTAAAAGGCATTTATTTCCTTATGTTTCAAAGAATTATCTGATTGAATCCCCATATTTTGTAGGTTTTAAATATATTTTGAAGATGGATGCAAGCAGAATAATTGAAGAATAATCCCATAAAGAATGGAGCAAAAGAGCAGAATTGGAAAAGAACTTAAAAGAGGAAAATCATGCAAAAGAACCGCTCAGCGGTAAGCAAGGAATCGCTCAGCGCATAAGGAAGAATCGCTCAGCGGATGGACCTGGCCACTGAGCGAAAGGACGTCGGCAGCAACTTACACCGGCGCATTTATTGCGGCAGTTGGAGCCAGCCTGGCGCCGCCATGCCACGTCAGCGCCGCCCTGAAAAAGCTGCCGAGCATTTAATGAAGACACGTAAAAGTACAATCGCTCAGCGAAGGTGCGCTGTCGCTCAGCGATATAGCTGCAATCGCTCAGCGGTATTATCAAAACCGCTGAGCAATGGACCCCAAATTTGCCCTATAAATAGGAGGGCCGAGCTCTTCATTTAAATCATCCAATACCCCCTCCACTCTTCACTTCTTTTACATATTTTTTGTACTTAAAAGCTTAGTTTAGTTTAGGTTAGATTAGGAACAAAGACGAGGCTTGTGAAGGAGCCGGAGATCGAGGAAGCTTGGCGAAGCCCTGGCCATGACGGCGTGGTAACATGTCATGGTAAGCGTCCAAACCTTGCCTCCGAGATACTCTTGTAAGATGGATTCCTAATCCTCTTTTTGTTGGGATTTTGGTCATTATTGTAGTTTGCTTGTATCCATGTAACTATTACATATGAATCTATCCTTTTCCTATGATTTGCTTGAATGGTTTTACACTTAATGCTAGTCTTTGTTTAATGTTTTGATTCTTGATTTGGGATTTAATTGTATGAACGATAGTTATACTAATTAAATCATAACCAAGTTAAGATCAACATCATTATGCTTAACTAGATTCTAGG
>QANU01043672.1:43653-76959 GCA_003254905.1 Nissolia schottii
ATTTAATTTGAACGACAAAAGTGCATAGAAGCTTTCGACGAGCTTGGCATGGTTGTGACAAAACCTAAGCTGTGTCAAGATCTTAGAAGGTGGTTAAAAAGGCTTTCATCAAATTTGGCGCCATTGCCGGGGAGTTGCGTCAAAAATTACATAGCTTGAGTTTTGTTTAGTTAAACAATTGTGAATATCTGTAAAATATTGTATAGTCATTATTTTCGTTATTTTATGAACTATTTTGTTATTTTATGAACTCTTGTTTTAATCTTATTTGGCTAGTGTGAATTTTCTTAGCAACTACGAGGTAAGACTTCAAAAGAACAATTGTTGTTTGACCCTGAGATTGAAGCTACTTTGAGAAGAAATAGGAAAAAGAAGAAAAAACACTTAGCCAAATAAAGAGCGGAGCAAGAAACAACTTCATCAACTTCTTCAACCAATAAAGAAGACACCATGGCCGACAATACTGGAACTGGAGACAACACTGGGGCTGGTACCAATACTGGAGCCAGCGACAATAGGGGCTTTGTTAACTTTACCCCTAGGAACATTATTCGAATGAGCAAAACTACTGGAGCTCAAAGACAACCTCAGATGCAACCTGGTTTGGTTCAATTGTTATATGCTAACCCTTTTGCAGGTTTGGATCATGAGGATCCGTATGCTCATCTAAAGAAATTCTATGAACTCTGTGGGACCGCGGGAATGTCCGAGGCCGATGAAGAATCTATCTTTTTAAGGATGTTTCCCCTGACACTGATTGGAAAAGCTAAAGAGTGGTTGCTTGATCAGCCACAAAATATTCTGTCAAATTGGGATCCGTTGGAGGAAATGTTTTGTGCCAGGTACTTTTCTCAATCTAAATTTATGGATTTAAATACTGCGATTGCTACATTTGTGCAGGCACCTGGAGAAAGTCTATGTGAAGCCTGGGAACGATATAAATCCATGCTGAGAAAATGCCCTAATCATGGGTTCGATGCAAGAACACAAATCCACATCTTCCGCAACGGACTTTAACAACAGCACAAACTCATGCTTGATGCTGCCACCGGTGGACAAATCATGTCCAAGACATCGGAGGAAGCCATCTCCATTATCAATTCCATGGCCTTGACAGATCAACAATGCCAGTACCATAGAGGACCAAGGAGAGGAGGAGTGCTTGAGCTGGGAACCAACGATGCCATACTTGCCCAACACAAGCAACTCTAACAACAGATAGACGAGGTGAAAAAGGTCCTAAGCGAGTTGCCAAAGCAAATTAGAAAGGCCCGTGAAGCAAAAAGGCAATAGGTATTTTTATGTGAAATTTGTAATGGCGATTGTAACATCCCGATTTTCTCTTAGAGGAATAATCGTGATTAATTAATTTTTAATCATGATTAGAGAATTGAGATGGGAAATTTTAGCTAAAATATCCCTAGGAATTTGGACGTGTCGCGGTAGAAATTTCGGCAGACAACCGAACAGCCGTTGTTCGCCGATGAAATTTGGCACGCAAAACGGTGTACGTGAAAATAATTTTCCGGAGAAAAAATTCACAAACACCTTCAAACATTAATACCCTTAGGTAGGTGGGAAATTGAGGATCGCGACGGTCCAAACGGAATATTTTTCGGACGACTGTGCGCGACGCACCGACACTGCGAACGATAAAACACGAGCGAACCGGAACCGGAATAAAATGAAATTTCAGCAGCTACAAGAAGATGGGCTGCACNAAAATGCTAATCCTTATCAATTAAGCTAAAACTTGAAGCATTTTTTATTTCTAAACCTAATGACAGATTTTAAACCTTTTAAATAATTCTTTAAGGAAGGTGCACACGCTTTAATGGGAAAAAGGATTCTTATTTGACAAGAAATTCTAAAATAGAATCTTTTTCGAAAAAGTACCTTAAGATGTTTATTTTGAATCCATAAATCATTGTGGGAAGTTCCGTCCACAATGAGTGGGAAATTCTGTCCACACAAGTGGGAACTTCTGTCCACTTAAGCGGGAAGTTCTGTCTGCAATTGTAGGGAATTCTGTCTACAAAAAGGATTCAAAATAAAGACATGATGTCTCTAATGCTACTTGGAAGAAAGGAAGTTTTCTTTGATTGTTTTTGCAGGCCGAAGAACAACCAATGAAGATTCCTAACAACAGCAAAAGAGAGACACACTTCTGGAGGACGAAGAGCATGATTCCTAAAGAGGATGAGCCTCTATCTCCGCAACACAATGAAGCAAGATGAAGTAGCTCAAACAACTGCAAAAAGGAAGCTACATCAACAAGGCTACTTCAAAACATTCACTATGAACAGGGAGCATTTCTAATCTCTCTAGCACCTTAATTAATTAATCTCCTTAGTAGTTAAGATGTACTTAAGACTTGTTTGTTTAAAAACAAAGTAGTAGTTTATTTTACTTGGTTTGGTGCATGAACACAAATACATTATGGATTGAATTGTTTCAATATCCATAATAGACCTTTGTGAATACATAGATACCATGGACATGTTCAATATGCATTTCTACTTGTTTGCATAAACATAACCTTGAAAATGTTTTCAAATCAAGGAAATAAAACTTAAACCAAGTGAGGGAGTGAGCCATACACTAAGTGAGATAGAGAGAATCACCATTGTTTTGCACAATTGAATTTGTTTGAGTCTCTAATTTTAATAATTGTATGGAAATAATAGGAGATGATCAAGGCATTTTGTTCTTTAGAATTTAAACCCACTTGGCCAAATAAAACCAACCTTTACTTAGGAACATCCTTTGTTACCCCATTTGAGCCTAACATGAGAAAATTTTTGTTCATAATCCCTAAGCCTAAAAAGAAAAACAATGCTATCCTTTAATATCTGAAATTAAGAGAGCATTCAAAAATTGGATTATGTGCAAAAATCAAAGTCAGGAGGAGACAAGGATGAGTAATAGTGGGATGTACAAAAGTTAAACTAAAAGGAACAAAAGCAAGAAGTGAAAAAGAACACATTCTATCCCAAAACCAAAAGAAAAAGAAAAAGGGATAGAAGAAAAAGAAAAATCAGGAGAAAAGGATTGAGAAAGAAAAGAAAAAGAAAGACTGTTGAGAAGGAAACGGGTAAGAACAAGTAATTGGTTTTCAATGCTCTCTTAATTGGAAACATTTGCATAACCAGAAAAACCAATTTCCTTTGTAGCCTGGCCCCATTACAACCCTTAAAAGTCCTTTGGGATCCTTGCATGACCATACTATGCATTGAATAATGAGACATGTAACAAATTTAAATTGTGAAGATTCAATGGTGATATGGAGCGCAAACACTCACCCCAAATTGGTCCATTGACCATTGTGTGCATAAATGATAATTTCCTTGGTGGAAAATGCATTGAATAGAGTGAATTGTTTATGCTATTCAAGTAATTGTGCATTTGACTTGTTCAGGTTCTTTTATGTTCACAAAGTCTCAAAGCTTAAACTGTTTGAAACTTTTCAATTCATTGCATTAACCGATTGTTCATAAGCATTAATCTCTTGTGAAATAATTCTACTACCTCTTGTTTGAGGACAAACAAGGTTTTAAGTCAGGGGGAGTGTTAAATGCCCAAAATACGCAATTTTCATCATTTTAAAAGGCATTTATTTCCTTATGTTTCAAAGAATTATCTGATTGAATCCCCATATTTTGTAGGTTTTAAATATATTTTGAAGATGGATGCAAGCAGAATAATTGAAGAATAATCCCATAAAGAATGGAGAAAAAGAGCAGAATTGGAAAAGAACTTAAAAGAGGAAAATCAGGCGAAAGAACCGTTCAGCGGTAAGCAAGGAATCACTCAGCGCATAAGGAAGAATCGCTCAGCGGATGGAGCTGGCCGCTGAGCGAAAGGACGTCGGCAGCAACTTGTACCGGCGCATTTATTGCGCCAGCTGGAGCCAGCCTGGTGCCGCCATGCCACGTCAGCGACGCCTTGAAAAAGCTGCCGAGCATTTAATGAAGACGTGTAAAAGTACAATCGCTCAGCGAAGGTGCGCCGCCGCTCAGCGATATTATCAAAATCGCTCAGTGGTATTATCAAAACTGCTAAGCGATGGACCCCAAATTTGCCCTATAAATAGGATGGCCGAGCTCTTCATTTCAATCATCCAATACCCACTCCAATCTTCACTTCTTTTACATATTTTTTGTACTTAAAATCTTAGTTTAGTTTAGGTTAGATTAGGAACAAAGACGAGGCTTGTGAAGGAGCCGGAGATCGAGGAAGCTTGGCGAAGCTCTGGCCATGATGGCGTGGTAACGTGTCATGGTAAGAGTCCAAACCTTGCCTCCGAGATACTCTTGTAAGATGGATTCCTAATCCTCTTTTTGTTGGAATTTTGGTCATTATTGTAGTTTGCTTGTATCCATGTAACTATTACATATGAATCTATCCTTTTCCTATGATTTGCTTGAATGGTTTTACACTTAATGCTAGTCTTTATTTAATGTTTTGATTCTTGATTTGGGATTTAGTTGTATGAACGATAGTTATACTAATTAAATCATAACAAGTTAAGATCAACATCATTATGCTTAACTAGATTCTAGGCTTGAACATTGTGAACGAACAGTTACAATCATTAGAGTCGGAACTAAACCATTTCATCTAATCTTATTGCCATAACTGGAGTAAAGATTACCCGTTTTAACATCTGGATTAATGCTGGCGTACTTTGTTAAGCTTGGGTGCGAAAGTGACAGTTTAACAAAGGAAACCTGTGATCTTGTCATGCGCGAAAGTGATGACAAGTTAAGAACTGGTGGCGGGCAATCAATTGGTAGTTTTATGTAATAAGTAACTGGATGCATGAAACTATGATGTGATTAAAATTCCCAACAAGCTCCGGAACTACCTCTGATTTGTTTCCTATTTACTTTTATGTCATTTATTTACTTATTTATTTAACTATCAACTTATCAAATTCTTCACTCTATTGTTTGATTAAACAAATTCAAGAAGGGTAATTTTGCAACTCTCTGTGGTTCGACTATACCCGACTATACTGCAATCGGAATCCTTTGGAATCTGAAAGCTGTAAAGTAGGATATATATATAAATTTAATTTGAACGACAAAAGCGCATAGAAGCTTTCGACGAGCTTGGTATGGTTGTGACAAAACCTAAGCTGTGTCAAGATCTTAGAAGGTGGTTAAAAAGGCTTTCATCAATAGCAGAATATCACAGCATAAACCTGCTTTGGAATATGTGTTATTCCCATCATAGTAATGTCCTCTGTTGACATTAGTATGACGGAATAACCTCGCACCCTCAGTGTAGGCAGACATTGTCTAGACCTTCCTGCGGTGGGCTTCCACCTACCGTGTGCCCCCTCGGGACCCCTCGACAGTGGGCAGATATTGTACCCCCACCTAAGCTTGCCCCCTTTCGACAATGCAAAGGCGTGGTAACCGCACACCTCCAGGTATGCCATATCGACACCACCTATGGCGGGCTTCCATCTTCAGTATGTCTTTCGGACCTACTGAAATGGGCTTGTTATTTGGCTCTCGTGATCACGGCCTTTTCAGCATGTGGCATATAGCCTGTGTCAGCATTGGGCATTGGCCCTTGTTCAGCATGGGGCATTGGCCCGGTTTCAGCATGGGGCATTGGCCCTGTTTCAGCCTTTCTGTACCTGCAGCATGGCATACTTGTTCCCTATGGTTCATTTCAGAATCTTTACTTATTTCAGAGTTAATCCTAGTGCCTTTGAACTAGGTTTATCATGAATGGATGAAATGCTACCGATTTTACCACAGACTACACGTAATACGCATGTTCAAAGCATTTTCCTCACATACAGCATGCACATTCATACAATTCAGTTATCGATCACAGATATAGCAATAACTACTGGACTATGTGCCTCAAGAGGGTTCCACAAGACTTCCTAGTCTCAAGCCGCTCAGCAACAATTGATGTTCACTCAGCGGTTTGAGCCTTCGCGGCCAGCGATAGAGGTCCTATCGCTCAGCGACTGTCACCTTCCCGAATCTTCTCCACCGCCTTACAAAGAAAATATCTTTTTGAACTTTCCACGTGGGCTTCAGCTCGCTCAGCGGCGCCTGAGACTCCGCTCAGCGGCCCCTGTGCGAGACCTGAAAACCGAATTCAACATCTCTTCCATTTTCTCTCCTTGGCTTCCATGGAACCTGCTTGAGCTTTCACACATAATCCAAGCATAATAATCCTATCTAATCCAGGTCACAAGACCCTTCAAAATCATCCTCCTAAGCCTAACCAAACTTCTAACATAATTACACATACATGCATAGAAACATACAAACACATGCATAAGCACATCCAACCAACATAATCACCAAAGAGGTGTTAAACTAAAGTTACCCACTTCCTAAAGAGCTTGTTGGTGATGGAAAATGACGAACTTAAAGCTTGGTTGCTTGAGTTTTTGCTAAGAAGTGATGGAAGCTTAGGTTATGGAATTTAGGGTTATAGAAACCTTGGTTTCTTTTCCTCCAAGTGAAGAGAACTCCTAGCCTTGATGCTATCTTGCCTTCTTGATGGATTTAAGAGCGATTGATGATGATGAGAAGCAAAGAATGATAGTTAAGCTTTGATGGTTATGGAGCTTAGGTCTTGGAACCTTAGAAGAAGAAAATGAATAACTTTGCTGTATGTGGTGTGTGTGTGTCTTCGGGCAAGGGCTGGCCGTGGGGGTCTTTAGTGGCCCTTGGTCATCCATAATTAATTCTATTTTCTCTCGGTGTGGTTTCGGTCATGTTCGTTCATTAACTATTTATGTACGGAAGTCCTAAAAATATTCCAGACATACCGTTGTGACCTATTAATTTTCCCCATTAATATTTAAACCTTAGTTGAAATATTCTTAAATTTATTTTCATATTAATGTATTTTACAGACTCCTATTGAGTCATAATTAAATTCTAATAATGCCTAATATCGACCCGAACGTCATCGGACGCCACGAGATCGCAGAATTATTATTTTTAACTAATATTACAGAGATAAAGTTAATATTTGAATTTTATTTTATTTTTATCTCACCTTTTCCTTATTATTATATTTTTCATTCTTTCCTATGTAACATTTTAAATGAAGGGAAAAAGTCGGGTTGTTACAACCTGGCCCCATTACAACCTTGAAAAGAACTCTTGATGCATGTCATATATATTTAGTGATCCGTGATGCTTAGAAGAAAGTCAAGCCTAAAGAGGCGACTCTAGTGTAGTGTTTTAGAGAGCATTGGATGAACCTATACACTTTGAATGACGAGTGACACACACTAACCTGCGAGGCCGAATTGATTTTAACATGCCTTGACTTATTCTTTGCTCATGATTGATATGCCAAGAAAATTAGTTTTAATGCACAGTGATATCATCTATTGTCTAAATGTACTTTTATTTTTGGATTGTCATGTATTTTGCACAATTGTCTGGTAGCTTGTTAGTCGGCTTAAGTGCCTCCCTGAGTTTCGCGGCTTTGTAGGGGATGTAAATAGTGTCGTCGCACCAAAAAGATTTTCTTTATTGTTTTATTTTCACTTTTAGTTTGCTTTTGTTCTTAGTTCCTTGCATGAGAACATGCAATTGTTCAAGTGTGGGGTAATTTGATAGGTGGAGTTTGTACCCTATTTTATTATTCTATAATTGAACATTGCATACTAAAAATGTGTGGTTTTAATGCTTAATTAATATGTTTTGCACATTATTCTCTTTTGTGAGAAATTTAGAAAAACGCAATTTAAAGCACTATTTTTTGTCTTAGAATTTAATGTGTAGATTTCTTTTGTTCTTTTTTAGTTTTCTATTTTTATTGCAGAAAATAAATTGTCAAGAGGAGCATTGAAGATTCGAAGGAGATTTGATAAGATATAAATTTTAAAGAAGAGATTTGAAGAGAAGATTGAGACCAATAAATGCAAGATTAAATTCAAATTCAAAAAGAATTGGTCAAAGATTTGCTGAGGATTTTTTAATGCTGACTTTGCCACGGATTTTGTACTAGGATGGAGATTGAATCTCAATTTGACCTCAACTACAAAGTTGTAGGTCTATCTCTTAAATTTAATTGGAGATAAGTTATCATAATTTTACTAACTAATGTGCTGAAAGTGCGGGATTTACTCCCACTTTAGGTCAATCCTCTACAAATAGACATCCTCTCTCAACAACTTGGAGAGAACTTATACTCAGCCTCCACTTTTATTTTCTGCACTTTTCCTTTTATTTTATTGCACTTTAGGTTTATGTTAGTAGTGCGTAGTTCTTAGTTCTTCAAGGATTGTTGGAGCGCTCGCGTTGACAACGCAAGCTCCCAACTATTTGCGAATTTCTTCCGTTATTGCATTCAGGTTTTGTTATTTCAATTCTCCATTATTTTCTACTCTCTTTTTTTAATTTATTATGATTTTTTATCCTCCATCCATGGAGGAGTAGTTTCTTAATAACTTGCATGCGGTAACTCTAGATTAGGATTAATTCGAGGTCTTGTGCTTAATGTTTATTCATGATTTGTTCCGCCTATGATTAATAATATAGCGATTGCATGTTATTGGTTAGGGTTAATTCTAAGTTGATAGATCTTGACGATTGTAGGATTTATTGATTTAGGATTTGGGAACTTTTTGCGGAACTAATTAGATTTAATTAGGTTGTGCAATTGGAACATAATTGATATGGGTTTTAAATGCTGAGATCTTAGTTTTAATTCCTGTATTAATATATGCTTAGGGGATTGGCGATCGTAGTTTCTCAAGTGAATTGCATATTATTTAGAGATTTCTCTGGGATGAGGGACGTGAATGACAGTGGCTCATGGTGTAGAGAAGGAAAGAGAGAGATTCAGTGGAGTGTGGTGAGGAAGGAGAAGGGAGCAGGAGGGGGGCAATTTTGGAAGAGGGAACCGTGGAGAGGGGAAGGAAATTGGTGGAGCTTGAGGGGAAGAGGAATTGGAGGAGAAAGAGAGGGAAATCCGAGGGAAAAAGGGGCGAAAAGGGAGGAGAGCTCTGCTAGGGTTTGCGGTAGGAGGAAAGGGAGAGGGAGAAGTGAGAAAGAAAGGAAGGAAAACCACTTAAGTGGCCCCAGATCGCGTTTCATTCGAATGACTGCCCTGAGATTTAAGCCTGGAGGGGGCTAAATCACGATTTATTCGCATGATATTCATGGGTCAATCGAATGACTCAGGAACACAGTGATCATTCGAATGACTAACTCAGAGGACATTCGAATGACTCATGAACTCTGAAAATCATTCGATTGAATGATCATCAGGGATTCCAATGCCATCTCTCGGGTAGGTTTTTGGCATGCTTAAACTACCCCCACGAGCTCGAGTAACTTTCGCAAAACCTAGGGCATGCCGAGATCCTTAGGAGTCCCCGTGCACGGCCGAGGGATGCATCGACGCTCAAATTTCGGGACAAAATTTCAGTAAGAGGAGTAGAATGTAACATCTCGAATTCGTCCGGTCCGAGAAGCTCGTCAGCCGCGCCATCAAAACGGCCGCGAGGCGTGGAGAAATCAAGAGACGGGGAAATTAAACCTTCAAACCCTCGGAAGACGGAGGGGTGCATGGCTAGTTTTCGGGACCCTATAAATTTTTCAGAGCCGTCGGGTGAGTTTCGGCTCGAACAGGAAAGGTTTGGGATACTGGAAACCACCGGTGGCAGTTCTTGGCCGGGCAAGAATGTCGAAAATCGCTGAACGACAACTCCCCGATCGAAGGGAAAAATTTATGGATCACAACGGTACGTCTGGAATATTTTTAGGACAACCGGAGGGGGGATAAATCGGACAAAATGCGATCAAACGAAACCGAAACCGGTCTTGGTGGGGTTTCTATCTCCATCAGGAGATATTTTCATATATTAAAAATAAATAAATAAATAAATAAATAAAAGTAACAGAGAAAACAATAAAAAGGAAAAAGGAAAAGAGAAAAGAAAAAGGAAAAAGGGCCACAGTGGCTATAAATAGCCAAATTACCTTAGGAAATTTTACATAGCTTTCGGTCACTTTCACAAACACCAGTCCCGTTCCGACACATCTCGGTTTCTTGCTGGAGTCCCAGAAAAATCACCAGAGCATGCCATAGCGATCAGGAAATTTCGAGCATTAAAGTTATCCAGTCAGAATCTCCATCGGAGGTGGGTAACTCTAAAGCCCACTGTCTATGTGGTTTAAGTTTTGACTGTATATGTGTTATTCTGTGTATTGGACTGTAAAAATGCTTAGTAGTATTTTGGGGAAAAGTAGGGTGAAAAGGGTTTTAGGGAATTTTGATGAATGAAATGCATAACTGTATTGATTGGAACCCTAAGGAATAGCAAACCTCTGGAGAAAATGAGAACTGGAGTCTCGGGACCCCATCCCATCAGCTTTCAATCGATTGAATGGAGTTTTCAATCGAATGAAAGCAAAATTTGAGCTTTCAATCGATTGAATTCTTATTCAATCGAATGAAAGAAAAACCTAGGCTTTCAATCGATTGAAGCCCATGTTCATTCGAATGAAAGAACTCTGAAGGTTTCAATCGATTGGAACCATATTTCAATCGAATGAAAGAACTTACAGGAATTCATTCGAATAAAACCCTTGACATTCGAATGAAGCCTGAAGGACTTGAGATTTTAGTAATTCCAAGGAGTCCAATGAGTCAGGGTATGTCTATTTTGGTATATGAAAGCATGCATCATGAGGGAAGGGCCGTCATAGGAGTTAGGACGACCTTAGATCACTAAAAGTATTCACAAAATCTTAAAGGTGCATAACTGAATCCTAGGGAATAAAGCAGAGAACTAAGGCCCCTAATCACCAAGGATTCGGATGGCCTCAGTCAGAGTCAATAGTTATATGATTAGCAAAACCCCTATTCTCTTGGCACGTCTTACAGACACGCCCCTCACCGATTTGGCACACTAAATTGGTTACGAGCAACGCAGGTATCGAGACCTGAGTACGACAGATACGGAAAACGAGCATAGGCCCAAGAAATGGAAAATAGGTATAGGTCTGCACAACGGAAGTAGGGGGCCCACTTAAAGAGGAAAGAGAGACCGGATCGAGTCATAGGGCCAATCTAAACGTGTCTATGCCTGATCACTCATAGGTTTGATCCCTCGCCACTCTAGAAAGAGAGGGTGGGAGGATGGTTGCACTTATTGCATTCGATGATTACCTCCTATGAGCCTTGCATGGTTAGCTACCATACCGGTAAAGAGCGCTACCGGGTTGATACAATAGTGACAAAAAGAGGTTGTAATCTGAGGCCACGGTTACAAAGGTGTAAGGACTAAGTAGGACGCAACCACAGGGCACGTAAGCGATCCCTAGATCCCCTCATGCACTACGAAATTAAATGTATGAATTGATGATTGATGATATGAGGATAAGTATGTATGCATGTTTGTTTAAGCATTTTGTATAACTGTCCATGTGTTATACATCGTCAAGGGTACGACCTAAGACGGATAGTATGTCTCTAGTAGTAACGTACAGTTAATAAGCACGAAGCCTAGGTAATGATAAGATTAGAGAACCAATCACCTAGTAACGTAGATAAAGCTGCTCAGGACGTAGGTACAAGATAATAACTGGTAGGGTTTAGTATGCATTACACGTAGAGGTTTTCCTGAGTGGCCTGGACTCTGCCCGAGTAATTGAACTATAGCAGCCACGCTGAGTTTCCACTAAGAACGAAGTCGTTCTTACTCCCACTCGTGTATGACTCCAGTGCACAGACATGTCCTCGCCGCCTCCCAAGGACGTCTGGTTGTTTACCCGCTCGCGACAGCGCAACTACCGCATTTACATGTTGCTTGAGACTAGCACCTTCGCTCCTGCCAACATGCCAGGGGAGACCCCGGAGCAATCCCTCGTAAGCTCCAAGGGCCTGGATATTCTCCCATGCGTCCCATCTAGATCGATGAGCGTTCAGGTAGCAGCACCCGCGATCCGATCCACGTCGACGGAGAGCATGGCCTTCCGCCACCGAGGCCAGAGCCAGATCTGGTACCCGAGCCAGCTACAACCCTGGAGCGGTTACACTGCCTGTCCGAGGATGAGGACGACGTACCACAGCTAGAAAGAGGGTACTCCCAGTGCTACCACGCAGGTTCGCACCTCGCGACATCACCACGGTGACGGACATCCCCAGCGAGGACGAGGTGGATCTCGAGGAGCGAGAGGAGGATTCTGAGGTGGATCCCGCAGGGCCCCGCTAGTGTCGACAGTAGTAGGTTTGTACCGTGTACGCAATGAGTAGTTCTCATCCGTGTACGTAGACTATGTTGATAGTATCTTTGTGTATTTAGGATGATAATCATGTATGTATGTGTGTAGGAGGACAATGTATTATGATAATATCAATGTATAATTATGCGTGTGGAATCTTCGGGCCGTATGTGTATTTTCTTCGGGTACTCGTCGTGCGCCAGATACATACTCGTGTTTCCTTTATCTTTTTATGATATACTTATGCGATGTATGATGCGTATGGCTCGTTATTTTCCTTAGTATGATTGAAAGAAGTTTTAAATTGGCTCATTATTTTGTAAACCCTAATTTCAAGGCAAAACGTAGATCCATAAAGGTTCGCAGCACCAGAAGGGCACCACGTAGCTGGAAAGTCTATGACTTAAGCATAGGCCGACTAGCTAGGGTGTTTCATACGCCATGTAACTTCACCACTTCCTTTATGTACAGTTGCACCAACTTCTCCAGTGGATACGTCATTTTTACCAGAATGAAATGAGCGAACTTGGTGAGTCGGTCAACAATTACCCAAATGGCATCTACACCTCTGGTCGTGTGCAGTAATCCCGACACAAAGTCCATGGAGATGCCATCCCATTTCCACTCAGGTATCCCTAGAGGATTCAATAGTCCTGGAGGCTTCCGATGCTCCACCTTCGCCTTCTGACATACCAAATATTTCTGCACCCACTCCTCTATGTCTCGCTTTAAGCCTGGCCACCAAAACATCCTCTTCAAGTCATGATACATCTTGGTGATGCCTTGGTGCATTGTAAACTTGCATTTGTGGCCTTTGTCCAAGATGTCCCTCCGTAGATTACCTTCGTCTGGTACACAGACACGATTGTTGAAGCGTATAATGCCATCACTGCCTATCGCCGCTTCCTTAACCTTCCCCTCCTTCACGGCCTTGACAAACTTTAGCCAGAGATCCTCTTGGCACTGCTCTTGAGCTTCAATTATCCTTTGTCTAAAACTACTAGTAATCTGCAATGACCCTAGCTTAAGACTGTGATCTCGCTGGATAACTCCCAAACTGAGATCTCGAAACTCTCAGCAACTTGGACTCTGCTACCATCATCTGGGCCATGTGCAGCGCCTTTCGGCTCAGTGCTTCCGCAACCACATTCGCCTTCCCAGGATGGTAATTCAGACCAATGTCGTAGTCTTTCAGGAACTCCATCCACCTTCTTTTGCCTCATATTCAACTCCTTCTGATCGAAGAGGTATTGCAGGTGCTCGGAGAACTTTCAAACCGCACTTCGTAAAGATAGTTCCTCCAAATCTTCAGCGAACACCACTGCGGCTAGTTCCAGGTCATGGGTCGGATAATTCATCTCGTGCGGTCTCAACTGTCGGGATGCATAAGCTACCACTTGGCGATTCTGCATAAGCACACACCCTAGTCCCATTCTTGAAGCATCACAATATACCTCGCATGGCGTATGTGGGTCTGGCAGAATCAATACAGGAGCCGTGGTCAATTTCTCCTTAAGCTTACAGAAGCTCTCCTCGCACTCTGGCGTCCACTCATACTTGACTTCCTTGTGGGTGAGCTTAGTAAAGGGTAGCGCTATCTGAGAAAACCCCTCGATGAACCTTCGGTAGTAGCCTGCAAAGCCCAAAAAGCTCCTGATCTTCGTGACTGAGGTAGGTCTCTCCCATTCTGTCATGACTGTAATCTTACTCGGATCCACCGAGATTCCTTGTTCTGGCACCACGTGTCCCAAAAAATTCACTTTCTTCATCCAGAACTCACACTTAGAAAGCTTAGCATATAGCTGCTTCTCCCTCAAGACGTTCAGAACAAATCTGAGATGTTTCGCATGGTCCTCCGCCATCTTTGAGTACACCAGAATGTCGTCGATGAAGACACACCAGAATGTCGTCGATGAAGACTATCACGCACTCGTCTAGGTATAGTCTGAAGATTCGGTTCATGTAATCCATGAAGATCGCAGGGGCATTTGTCAGCCCGAATGACATCACGGTAAATTTGTAATGACCATAACGAGTCCGGAAAGCCGTCTTAGGAATGTCATCGTCCGCTACCCGGATCTGATGATAGCCGGAGCGCAGATCAATCCTCAAGAATATCTTGGCACCTCTGAGCTGATCCATCACGTCATCTATCCTTGGCAACGGGTACTTGTTCTTAATGGTGACCTTGTTAAGTTGCCGATAATCGATGCATAGTCTCATCGAACCATCCTTCTTCTTCACAAACAGCATTGGAGCTCCCCAGGGTGACGCACTGGGTCAGATGAACCGCTTGTCCAGTAGCTCCTCTAGCTGATTTTTTAGCTTCTGCAACTCTACGGTGGACATGCGATATGGCGCCATAGAGATTGGTCCAGCTCCCGGAACCAAACTAATAGAAAATTCCACCTCTCTTTTCGGAGAAAACTCCGGAATCTCCTCTGGGAATACATTCGGGTACTCGCATACCACCGAAATGTGCGCTATCTCTTGCTTCGCCTCCGTTACTGATGAAGCTAGGAAGATGAAACTCTGATTTCCCATCGGGCAGCAATACAAAACCACTGATTCGTCCTAGGGTGACGGCGCGGCTGACTCTACGGATGGAAAAGTCACCGACTTCTTAGCACAATCTAGCATTACCCAGTTATTACACAACCAATCCATCTCCAGTATGATATCCAACCCCTCTAAGGGTAAGCAGATAAGGTCAGCTACGAACATTCGACCTTGTAGCTGAAGCGGACACTGGAGACATACTTGGCGCGTCTCGACAGGTGGGGCGGTAGGAGTAGACACCCTCAGCGTATAGGGTAGCGCTACGAGGGATAGTTTCATCTTCTTAACGCTATTATAAGAAATAAAGGAGTGCAAGGCTCCCGAATCATACAGCACAATCAAAATAGTATCTAACATTGTACAGTACCCATGATCAAGCCTTCCGCGTCCTTGGCCTCCTCCCCTAATAGGGTAAAAACCCGTCCTTGCTGTTGAGCTGGCTGTGGGGGCGTCGGGCAATACCCGGCAATATGGCCCTCCTGGCCGCATCTGAAACATATGTTCTGCCCTGCATAACACTCTCCTCGGTGGGGCCTTCCACATTTCGGGCACAACAGTCTGAACTCCTGACTTAGCGAAACTCGTCGAGGGTCTTGCCCTGAACCTCTCGCACTACCACCCGGTTGCAGTGGCCTGACTGCTTCCTGCTGAGGCCTGCCCACCTGCTGCGAGGGTCTAATCAATCCTGGCATTCTTAGACCCAGTGGTCCTGACACCCATGGTTGCAGTCGCGGGAGTACATGTCCTCTGCTTCGGCCAGAGAATGGATCCTGAAAGGGCCCTTTCTGCCTCTGGACCTGCGACGAACTTCCTTGCTCTTCTATCCTCCTTTTAGTCCTTGCATTTCTGGCCTTGGTCAAATTCCTGGCCGATTCTTCCAACGTCATACATTTGCTCACCAGAAGAGCATAGTCCTGAATGTCCCAGTGGTTAATGGCCATCTGCAACACCTCCTTCAGTCCCCTCTGAAATTTCCTGCATTTCCATGCTTCATCAAGATGCAGCTGATAGGTGGTGGAGTAGCGGCACAATCGCTTAAAGGTGGACGTGTACTCTGCCACCGTTGCAATTCTAGGAACTCAGCCTCGTTCTGATCCTTGAGCCCCTTGGGGAAATACTTGTTTAAGAGAGTGGTCATGAACTGATCCCAGGTGACTGGCACTCCTTGTTGTTCCAGAAGAGGCCTAGTGGAGTTCCACCATGCCCGAGCAGCACCTCTCAACTTCCTAGTTGCGAAGCGGACCTTCTGCACCTCGGAGCAGAGAACATCCTCGAAAACCTGCTCCATCTCTGCTATCCAATTATGGAGGAGCTCTGGGTCCATCAGCCCTTCAAAGACTGGAGGGTTCGCCCTTCCAAACTCAGCAAATTTATTAGCGTCTGCTTCCTCAGCCGTCAGGGCAGGATTTTGGTGTGCAGTGGCAGCTGCCATTTGAGTAGTAGCCTCAGCTTGGGCCTGGGTAGCTTGGGCCTGAGCCTAGGTGGCTTGGGCTATTTCTCTGAGAATGTCTGCAAAGTCTGTCGTTTCCATGGTGCGTTGTGTAGGGTTTCTCCTAGGTGGCATAGCTGTTCTACGGTACCTGCACATATCCCGAGTTGATCAGGCTCAAGAAAAACAAGCATGCATATCTCAGTGTGAAGAAGATTCTTTCTCTGACCATTGATGGCTTGGTTTTGATGAAGACAACTCGCATCAACAAAAAGCAAGAAAAAGGCAAAGACACAACCGATGAATTGCAACGATCAACCGATCATCATATTGAAGGTTCAAGTGTTTTTACCTTAGAGTTTAATAGTTAGCACTTGTTATTGATATCATGGTTAATGGCTCATAAGGTTTTCATTCTAACAAGTCTAACACTTTTGCTAAAACCCTAAACTCATATAGCAACACTTTTCTAGGGTTTGTAACACTTGGAAATCATTTTTACATGAGTAATCGATTACTCACTTAATGTAATCGATTACCATCATCACAAATTTGAAAATATGTCATTTTCTATGTGTGTAATCGATCACACACTTATGGTAATCGATTACCATCATAAGAAATTCGAAATTATGACATTTTTCATAGGTGTAATCGATTACCTATTCGTGTTAATCAATTACCACCTTATAAACTTTCAAAATTGGTAATTGTTGCATGTGTAATCGATTACACACTTGTGGTAATCGATTACCATCATTTGAATTTTGAAAATTGGTAACGGTTATGAGTGTAATCGATTACCACACTTGGTTAATCGATTACATGCACGAACTGATGTGTTTTTTAATGAAACAATGTGTTGTTTGGCATTTGGAAGCCATGGAAATGGTTCATGAAGAAGCACCTATGCCTATATAAGTGCCAAACTCGTGCAAACTCATACACCACTCCAGAACTCAATTCTCACTGTCATATTTACAAAGTTCTGATCAATTTTCAATGGTGTTTCAATCCTAAACTTAAAGAAAGCCCTTTGACCCTTAACTGTTATATCATTTGTGCTTTCTATTCAGGATTATCCAATCCTGGGTTTTAGGATTGGCAAAGCCATTGTATTACTTTTTCATACAACTGTGATTGTTGTTATACACTGTAGTGTTCGGTGTGGTTTTGTTAATCACCGTAGTATTCGGTGTGGTTGTTCTGATATTCACCGTAGTGTTCGGTGAAGGCATTATGTAACTAGGGAGCGGGGTTGTTCTCTTGAAGTTGTCGGTGTAAGTGCCTCGGTTGTGAGGTTGTACACAACAAAAGTTTACATAGTGGAAAAATCCCTGAATCAGAACAGGGGACTGGACGTAGCCTTCGGTGGTTGAAGGTGAACCAAGATAAATCTCTGGTGTGATCTTTCTAATCCCTAAACTCTTTACATTCAGCAATTTACAATTTCTGCTGCCTTAACATTAACATCTATTCGGTTATTACTGGGTCTTGTTCATAATTTGGGAATTAGGGTTTCATAACATTCACCAACTTTCAAAGAACCAAAATCCGTGAAAAATAAGAGAAACCTAATTCACCCCCCTCTTAGGTTGCTATCTAGAGTTACACTCAGCACATACAACTTAGCAGAACCTACACCATAATTCATGCCCGGAAGCATAGTATAGCTCCGCCCATAGGCTCACGTAGGACCAAATTGCTCTGATACCAACTGCAACATCCTAGCTAACTGCCTATGCTCGAGTCATAAGCAACACTCACTAGGTTGTTGATCCATTGGGTGGGGTTACTTATAGCCCTTTTGTTACATTTCGAAAATACCACATTATGGCAAAATACAGACCATAGTTTTTCAAAACTTATCTAGTTGTCAAATATATATATATGTACACCAAGTATGAGCCACGCGTGAAATAGGGCGAACCATCCCTAGTATAAGCAGTTAGAATAAACAAGTATCTGGCCCATCACACGTTACAATAACCACAAAGTAGTTTACTAATATACATACAGAGATCATACATGTACAACTGCATAGCAAAGTGCCAACATGGCCCAAAATATATCTAGCTAACTCTAGGGCCTACTATCCCGCTAGTCCGTCCCTGGCTCTTCACGGCTCGGTGGGTGGCTCCTCATACGGCTCCTCATAGCCCTCGTACTCTTTGCCTGCTCCTGGAAGCATAAGCGAGCGGGGGTGAGAACGTTGGTCCTCAGTGGGTCGTCCTAGCGTCGGGGAAATCCAATTAGTCACTTATGAACCAGGCCGCTCAGAAGATCTCTATGTTTACATGCATACTATTATCTTACTGCTTTTTGCCTTGCCTAAGGTCCTGAACGGCTTTATCTAAAATTACTAGGTAATAGGATTTCTAATCTTGTCATTACTTAGGCTTTTTGCTCATTAACATTTCGTCACTATTAAAGACATAATAGTCGTCTCAGGACGCTCCCTTGACGATACATCATACATGAACATCCATGAATATACGTATATACTTTATCACAAACATACTGACATGCATATAGCTGTTCATTCATCACATCAATGCACATACATATCCTGTAGACTTTATGCTTGGGGGCTTGGGGCTCTCTTACACATACTAGCTTGCCGGGTTAGCGTCCTTCTTCTCCTTTCTTTATTCTTTTAGATATGATGTGAACCTTCCTTTCGTCTGTTATTACTTCGATGAGCAATCTTTACTTTAATTCACATTTCTTTGTGCCATTAACCTCTGCGAACCAATCCACCCTTTTGGGATTAATTCGTTAACCAAATCCACCCTTTTGGGACTTGGCAAGGTAACACATTTTCCTTCCTTGTGTCCTTAACCTCTGTGAACCAATCCACCCTTTTGGGACTGGCAAGGTAACACATTGGCCACTCCACCCTTTTGGGACTGGCGAGGGGCGTGTCAGTTAGACGTTGCCAAGAGAGGGCTTCCTAACATATAACTACATATTATTCCCTACACTTCATTATGCTTTCTTTAACAGTAAGTCATTGACCTCTAGTGTTCTAGGGCTGTCCTAACACCTATGTGACATCCCATCCTCATGATGCATGTTGGAATACACAACCATGGCCTAGCCTTGCTCATTGGATCCCTTGGAACCACTAAAGTCTCAAGTCTGCCAGGTTTCATTCGAATACTTGCGGTGGCATTCGAATGAAATCCCTCGGAGTTCTTTCATTCGATTGAAATGGGTTTTCATTCGACTGAATTCCTCAGCATTCTTTCATTCGAATACTAGGGGATTCATTCGGTTGAAATCCCGAGACTTTCTTTCATTCGACTGTAGGTGAATTCAATCGAATGAAAGCTGACCTTTGGCTTTCATGCGACTGAAAACCTCAGGGATTCGAATGAAAGCTTCAAAATCGCTTCCCCGAGACTTCAGTTCTCAATTTCCCACTGTTCCTAGGGTTCAAATCAGTACAGTTATACATTTCATTTATCAAAATTTCTCAAAACCCTTTTAACCCTAATTTTCCCAAAAACCCTACTTAACATTTTCATAGTCAGAAATACCGAAAAATACATATACAGTAAAAAATTAAACCACATTGACAATGGGCTTAGAGTTACCCACTTCCTATGTGCGTTCTGGTCAGTTGTCTGAAATGAGGGAATCATCCTCGTCGCTTTGGTGTGCTTTCCTTAACTTTCCTAAGCTCGGTAGCGTATCCGCGATGTGCTGGAATGACACCGGCAGAGTAACTTTTCTAACTTTTCTCTTTTCTTTCCCTTTCTGCTGAAATTATGTGGGGGAGCCTTTTATAGGCAGGCCATTCGGCCCCCCTACTTCCCTCTTTCTTTTCTTTTTCTTTATTTTATTTTTGTGAAAATGTGATAATATATTATTATTTTATGAAAATATCTAACTGACCATTTTTCGCGCGCGTACGAATATCCTAAAAATATTCCGAACACGTACCCACGATCTCCTAATTTTCCTAGTCATAGTTGTATGTCAGGTTAAGGCATTCGTGAATATTTCTCCGTAAGAGTATATTTTATGGATACCTTTGGGGCTTGACGAGATTTTTGATTTGGCCAAAAATTGACACGGATCTTACGGCATCCCGCCCGACCATGAAACAATTATTTTGACTGGCGTTTGGAAGCAATTAATGTTCTAAATAATTTTTTCAGTTCAAATAATCGCCTCTAGTGTGCTTTTAATTAAGCAAAAATTGGAATTCAAGCGAAATTCTCCCAAGGGATGGTTTGGGATGTTACACATATAAAGGAAGATCATAAGACTTGATAAGGAAAAGTTGAAAGAGTATAGAGTCATACAAAATCACAAGATAGTTTTAAGAATGTGAGTTTCTATGAGTCCCGGAGTTTACGCATATCCCGAAAAGCACTGGTACACTTTAGTTTATAGCTTTTGATTGTCATGTGAAATTAACTATATTCCATGTGCTATATTATTATTATTATTATGCATCATGAGGAAATGGGTTGCCATTAGAGTGTTAAGGCAACCTTAGACAACTAGAAGGTCAATCACGTAACTATGAAAAGATAATAATTGAACATAGGAAACGAACAAGATCTTAAGAAGGTTCTGCCCACAATGGGTTTGGTGTACCTTGAAGATATGTACATCGTTATATAATAGGGAATCCTTGTAACACCCTAGCTAGTTGGCCTATGCTTAAGTCATAGGCTTCCCTGGCTAGGTAGTTGAATGCTGGCTGTGAACTACTACTGTTCTAGGTTATTGACTAAAATTAGGGTTACTGAAAATAAGGGCCAATTTGAACTTTCCTTTGCAAATACGTGTATGTAGAAAGTAATGAGCCATGCGAATAACATAACGGATAGCGGTATAACTAAAAGATAAGAGAGTGCGAGTACATACCTGTAGCGTGGAGCTTATTCGGTAGAAGGTACACATAGGGGCCCGAGTATACATAACATGCCAGGATATTATAGTACATAAGATTATACATGAATCCATACAGTCTGATAACAATATATACATCAGTTCAAGTAAGGTACAAACGTACTAACTAAAAGAAAACTATGTACACGAGCGGTACTACTCGCTTCGTATACGGTACAAACCCTATCCCTGCACCTGGGTCCAGCTATTTGCCACCTACTCAGAGTCTCCTAGATGCTCCAGGGGCTCCTCCTCCTCACTGCTCAGGTCCGTCACTGCGGAGAAGTCGCGTGGGACGAAGCGGCAGTGCCGAGCTGAAAGTATCCTCTTCCTGGCTGTGGTCCTGAGGCCTCGGGATGGAACAGCCGGAGTAGACGCACTTGGGTCTGTGACTGGCATCGTGGCCGGTATAATAGTCGGCTCTGGCTCCAACAGAGGCATCTCCTCATCGCCGTTAAGGTGAATCGGATCTCGGCTGCTACTTCCTGGACGCTCGTTGATAGGTGTACTTTGTACCCTATTTTATTATTCTATAATTGAACATTGTATATTAAAAATGTGTAATTTTAATGCTTAATTAATAGGTTTTGCACATTATCCTCTTTTGTGAGAAATTGAGAAAAATGCAATTTTAAGCACTACTTTATCTTAGAATTTAATGTGTAGATTTCTTTTGTTCTTTTTTAGTTTTCTATTTTAATTGCAGAAAATAAATTGTCAAGAGGATCATTGAGGATTTGAAGGAGATTTGATAAGATATAAATTTCAAAGAGATTTGAAGAGAAGATTGAGACCAATAAATTCAAGATTAAATTCAAATTCAAAAAGATTTGGTCAAAGATTTGCTGAGGATTTTTAATGCTGACTTTGCCACGGATTTTGCGCCAAGATGGAGATTGAATCTCGATTTGACCTCAACTACAAAATTGTAGATCTATCTCTTAGNATGCTCCAGGGGCTCCTCCTCCTCACTGCTCAGGTCCGTCACTGCAGAGAAGTCGCGTGGGACAAAGCGGCGGGGCCGAGCTGAAAGTATCCTCTTCCTGGCTGTGGTCCTGAGGCCTCGGGATGGAACAGCCGGAGTAGACGCACTTGGGTCTGTGACTGGCGTCGTGGCCGGTGTAATAGTCGGCTCTGGCTCCGACAGAGGCATCTCCTCATCGCCGTTAAGGTGAATCGGATCTCGGCTGCTACTCCCTGGACGCTCGTCAATCCAAATCGGACGCATCGGCGATGACCTTGGGGCTCTGAGTCTCTGCCTAGGAGAACGACCGGGCTCATCCGGTAGATGTGCAGGTGCGAAGGTGCTCATCTCCAAAAGAGTGTCCGTGCGGTAGTTACGCATGCGGGTGCGAGTAAATAGCCATACGTCTTTGGCCGGTGGCGAAGTCATGGCTGTAAGCTGGATCCATAATCGAGTGGGGGTGAGAACTCTAGGTCCTCAGTGAGTCTCCATGGCTACTAATGGTTCATTTGCTCGAGTATCCTCCAGGCCATTTAGGGGATCTCTAGTTGATCATGCACACTACGAATCCTATTGATTATTATCTTTTGCTAAACCCTGAACAGCTTTATCTAAGTTAACTAGGTGACTGGGGAACTAGTCTTTCTTATCTAAGTTCTCGTGCTTGTTAGCTTTTCATGCGTACATACATATCCGTCTCGAGCGTTCTCTCGATGGTACTTACTTCAGTTACATGCTCCTATACAATATCATATACTTACACATTACATATTCATTCATAATATCATGGCATTTCAATTCATTTCATACGTTATGCATGCAAATTTGAGACTCTCTCATGCGTGCCGGCTAACTAATGGACCGGGGCGCATCCTACTTTCCATGCTCTCAGCTAACTAATGGACCGAGGCTGCGTCGGCTCCCAGCTAACTAATGGACCAGGGCCGCGCCAACTCATCCCACTCATGTAGATGCGGCCAAACATCTACAACCTGCTTCTATCCTCTGATTGATGTCGACCAGGCAGCGCTATAACCTGAGTAGTTACGAACCACCGCAGATAACTAATGTTCTGTCTTCGATCATCATTAGAAATAACCGGCCACTTAGTGGGACGGCGAGGGGTTAGCCTATGACACAACCAAGTGGAGACCCATACACCATCATCATTACATCATTATCATTTCTTAGGTGTGACGTCACACTTTCTCATTCATCTTTTCTTTCCTTTCTTTCTTTCCTTTCCTTTCTTACCATTAACCAATCGACCCCTTTGTGGGGACTGGTGAGGGGCGTGTCCGCGAAGAGAGATGTTTCCTACATATAGCTACATACCTGTTTCCTAACGTTCAATTATGATCTGTAAACATTTAGGCGATTAACCTCTAGTGTGCTAAGGTTGTCCTAACACCTATGCACAACATGTTCCTCATGATGCATGCTTTAATATGCAATAATGGACTCATACATACTCATTGGATCCCTTGGAACCACCAAAATCTCAAGTCTTCCAAGTTTCATTCGAATACTTGTAGGGGCATTCGAATGAAATCCCTCGAAGTTCTTTCATTCGATTGGAATGGGTTTTCATTCGACTGAGTTCCCTCGGCATTCTTTCATTTGAATACTAGGGGATTCATTCGATTGAATTCCAGAAGTTTGCTTTCATTCGACTGCATAGGAATTCATTCGAAGGAAAGCTCCTTTTGGTTTTCATTCGACTGAATTCCTGGAGTATTCGAATGAAGGGTGGAAAAATCGCCTTCCCGAGACTCCAGTTCTCACTTTCCACTGTTCCTAGGGTTCCAATCAGTACAGTTACGCGTTTCATTTTTTCAAAATTTCTCAAAACCCTTTTTACCTTATACCCTCCCAAAATACTACTTAACAGTTCTACAGTCAGAAGCAGAAATATACACATACACACTTAACAAATAAACCACATAGACAGTGGGCTAAGGATTACCCACCTCCGATCGAGATTCCGAATCGGTGGCCTTGAAGGGGAGATTTTCGTCTTCATGATGGTGTGCTCCGGGGATTTTTTTGAGACTCCAGTACGAAACTTAGATGTGTCGAAACGGGACGGGTGTTTGTCAAAACGTCTGAAGGTAAATGAAATTTTACGAGGTTACTTATAACCGTGCATAGTACTTTATTTTCTTTTCTTTTTTCCTTTTCTTTCTTCCTTATTATTTGTTTTGCTGAAGCTTTGATTCAGCTTTCTTTTATTATTATTATATTTTTATTTATTATTTATTAGTTAGCTTCCCTTAGAAGCTTCCTCCCCTGTCTAGCTTCGTTTTCGCTTGAACGCGTTTTGCTCGAAAAGCCTCGCCTCCGGCTGCCCTAAAAATATCCCGGACATACCGTCGTGACCCATTTATTTTTCCCTTCAATCTGGGACAATTTTCTTAGGGATCAGGGACCTCCTTGCCGAACCAAGAAATCCCACGGAACTTTTTCTATATCCGAGAAATTTCTGGTTGAGTCGAAACTCGTCCAGCGGCTCCCGAAAATTATACCACAGCTAAACCTAATCCGGTTCCTTAAATTTCCTAGGGTTTCAAAGGTTTAACCCTTCTCCCCTCGATCCCTCAGTGTTTCCCGGCCATTCTCGGCTACAAAACGGAAAGGTTCTCGGTTCATAGAAGCACGGGATGTTACATTCCACCCCCTACTGGAATTTCGTCCCGAAATTCGAGCAGTGTTACGTTTCTAACCCTAGTCGGGCCATGTAAGGGTCTCGGAATGCTGCCCAAGAAAACCCTAGCTTTTTCGGGCCCTTCGAGACTCAGGGGTGAAACACCCTAGCTAACTGTTTACCCGTACGTAGTAAACAATGCTCACTAGGTTGTTTTCTACCTGGTCGGAATACTTTAGTCCATTGTTATCCTTCGAAAATAGTTGCTTAAGAAAATAGGGACCAATTTTAAATCTTTTCATTTACATGGGATAAATACTAAAATAGAGCCATGCGCCAGAAAGAATAATATAACAAAGCGTATAACAGTATATTAAGAAAGCATTTATTATACATTCATGTGGTCCATCATATCCGTCACATAGTTGTATATACACTAAGTAAGCTACACATAACATGTACATAAACTGAAATATCATCTATAGAATCCGGAATATATAACATCAAAATACAAGGCTACTGGAATACTACTCAGTAGGCCTTTGGCAAACATCCTGGCATCCAGCTCTCTAAGTTCCTCTACTATCTTGGCCGCTCACGGTGCTGCGGCGGCTTATCAGCATTCACAGAATAGGAAGCATCTTCGGTACCTGAAGTCATAAAACAGTGGGGATGAGAACGGTAGGTTCTCAGTGGAAGTAACTTTAGTTCCTGAGTCTCGTATCAGATTATGTCGGACTTCAGGCCGCTCAGAGATCTCTAGTGAACATACATACTAAACAGCCTACTATTTATTATCTGGCCTATCTGAACGGCTTTATTGGCATTATTAGGTGACATGGGAACTACTCTGGTTTACTACGTTCTCGTGCTGATTAACATTTCGTGAATATACATAGCCGTCTCGAGCGTGCTCTTGACGGTACGGCATAACAGCAGAAATATACATCCGGAATAATCAGAACACATCACAGAATACATTCAGACTTCAATCCAGCAGAATACAATTATCAGAGTATGCACGACAGAGTGATCGGAATACCCATTACAGAATCACCAGAATATGTCTCAATATAAGTTTCAGCATAAACATGACAGAATCAACAGAATAAGTATCAGAGTGTGCCTAACATAGTCATCAGCAGAAATATGACAGAATCAGCATAATAGACATGCCACAGAATATACGTGTGCAGGGCAGAATGTGACAGCATACAGCATAACAGCATAACAGAATAAGTGTTATTCCCACCATAGTAATGTCCTCTGTTGACACTAGTATGACGGAATAACCTCGCACCCTCAGTGTAGGCCGACACTGTCTGGATCTTCCTGCGGTGGGCTTCCACCTGCCGTGTGCCCCCTCGGGACCCCTCGATAGTGGGCAGATATTGTACCCCCACCTAAGCTTGCCCCCTTTCGACAATGCATAGGCGTGGTAACGTATGCCATCTAGACACCACCTGTGGCGGGCTTCCACATTCAGGATGCCTCGACCTCCTGAAGTGGGATCATAGTTGGCGCACGTGATCACGGCCTTTTCAGCATGGGCATATAGCCTTTTCAGTATTGGGCATTTAGCCCTTTTCAGCATGAGGCATTTAGCATTTCCAACAGCATTGGGCATTGGCCCTTTTCAGCACATGGCATTTAGCCTTTTCAGCAGCATTGGGCATTGGCCCTGGTTCAGCAGCATGTTCAACATTTTGGGGTACTTGCAGCATAGCATACTTGTACCTGTAGCATGGCATACTTGTTCCCTATGGTTCATTTCAGAATCTTTATTTATCTCGGAGCTATTTCTAGTCCTTTAAACATGGCTTATCATGAATGCATGGAAAGCTACAGATTATATCACATACTGCATATATTTCACATATTCCACAGCTTTTACACATATTCCATACATAATAAACCTATCTAGTCCAGGTCACAGGACCCTTCAGAGTCATCTCCCTAAGCCCTAACATAAATGCTAACATATATAAACATATATGTAAAGAAACATACACACACACATGATTACATAGTCAAGCATCCACCATCAATAGGTGAGGAACTAGAGTTACCCACCTGTGGGGGAGCTGTCCGGTAGGGAAGAAGTGTAGGGGAAGTCGTCCTGTGCTCGGCCGCTCAGCGGGAAAGTCACAGCGTCCAAAAATAGAATTTCTTTTCTCAGTGCTTACTGAGGCTTCCTACACAGTTCCAACCAGCACAGTTATATTTTCCTAACCTCAATATTTCTAAAAATCCTTCAAGCATCACTAACTCCATATTTTTCTCATAATATTTCTAATTTTTCCTACTCAAAAATACATACATAAATATACATTTAAAAATCCCATAGACAAGGGTGTTCGGACTACCCACCTCCAAATCCAGTTTGGAAACGGTAGAAGTGAAGAGGAAATTTTCCTGAGCACTTCCATGATGATTTTGATATTTTTCCGGCTTCCGGCAGCATCACAGCAGTGCACGAACAGAGCAGCAAAGCAAAGAAAATGGAACGAAAAAGAAAGAAACAGAAGCCGTGAAGCACGAGCTTCAGGGAAAAACAAAGAAATAAAGAAAGAACCAAAGAAAGGAAGAAAGCCAAGAAATAAAGAAAGGAAACACAGAAGTGAAGCCTAGCTTTGGGAAAAAACAAAGAAATTAAAAGAAACAAAGATGGAAGAAGAAAACGGCGTCAGGTGGGGGAAACAAAGAAAAGGAAAGCAATTTTGCTTTCAAAGAAAGAAAAGATGGAAACAAAATGGCGTCAGGGAGGGGAGAATAAAGAAAACGAAAATGAAGCTTCAGGGGAAGCAAATGAAAACAAAACAAAGAAATAAAGAGGAATTGGTGTCAAGGGCTACTCCCCCACCGTCCTTAATACATATATGTATATAATATTTTATCTAACTTTGCTTACTTTATAATACATATATATTATATATATTATTATTATTACTATTCCTTAGAATTATTATGTTATATAATAGTATATTTTATGTAAATATCTATTATGGATAAACATGATCCTGTCAGTCTAATTTTGATCATGCTTGATCGTGTTTTTGTTATTCGCAGTCCCAGTGCTTTACGTGCGGATGTCCGAAAAATAATCCGGACATACACTAGCGCTCTACTAATTTTCCCTTATTAATAGTTGAGTCCGGTGGAGGTATTCGGGGAATTATTATTTTATTAGTATATTTTACGGTTACTTTCGGTATCTGGAAAAATTCCCTATTGGTCTAGAAATCATCCGAAACTGAACCGATTTCCGTTTTACCGACACTTTAGATTTTTCATCCATCTCTAGAGGTCGAGAGGAATTATTTGAGTATCAGCAGAATTTGGAAATATCCCACAGAATAATTTCTACTGACCTTGAGAGGTTAATTCCTACAAAGGGCTCTATGAACAGTTGTTTGGGAAAATTCTCACTAAGGGATACATTTATAATGTTTTTCTTCTTCCTAAATTCATTTATACATTATTTTATTTATTTTTTACGAACATTTTACTAAGGGGAAAAATATTTTACTAAGGGAAAAATACGGGATGTTACAAAGGGAACCCTAAAATCCATCCCTGGGATCCTTTATTCAAATCCCTTATGATCATTCACTCGAATAAATTGCAGAGTTCTTGAGTCATTCAAATGGAGTATTCGAATACCTAAAATTTTCACTAATTCATTCGAATGAACGTCAGGCTTCATTCGAATGAACTGCGATCTGAAGCCATTTTAAACGTTTTCTTTTCTTTTCCCTCCACTTTCCTCTTTTCCTCCCTTCCGCGACCAAAACCCTAGCAGAGCTATGGCGCGCCTCCTTCTTCCACCACTTCCCTTCCCTTGCTTCCTCACCTCCTCCTCCCTTTGCCCTAACTCCTCCCCTTCAGTTCTCCCTCTCTACTAGCCTCCACCCGCGGCTTCTTTCTCTCTCCCTCACCAAAACCGCGCCCTTCTCCCCTTTCTCTCTCTCAAACCAACTTCACCTGCACCATGAGTCATCCAAGTACCTGGCCTTCCCATTCCAAGAACCCGGGGTCTTCATCCTCTCCCGGTTTCCCGCATTGGTTCTCCTCGGAAGCATAATGGAGCAATTTCGAGGCTAATTACAAGGAGCGGGACATTATGGAGCTGAAGATTCTCGATCGAGATACCTTCGAGGAGGTTACACCGGAGGTCCTAGTCTATCTAGACTCCGTGGACTTGCTGGAGTTCACTTGCTTCAGCCATCTGGTATATCCGTAGCTGGTTCGGGTTTTCTACAGCAACATGCGGATGACGGACAACGTCCTGACTACCGAGGTTTGCGGCGTGCCTATCGAGCTGTCCTTAGAGTTGCTCGGGACTGTGCTCGAGATACCGGCGGTCGGGCACGAGCTGACTTCAAGTGTCTCTGAGTGCGCGGTCACTACTGCTGGACTGCCGTTTGTAGAGGATTTAGCCCTGGACACCATTGGGCATTCGGGCGTCAAAAGCTCGAAGAACCGGCTCCAGGTCAGCGGCCTTCCGGTAGACCAGCGCATCTACCATTACCTGTTGACCCATACCCTCATCCCGAGGAGCGGGAACCACTCTGTGCTATCCCGAGACGATTGCCTGGTGTTGTGGGCGTTGGCGGAGGGGCGCGAGCTCAACTGGGCGCTGCTTGTGATGCACCGCATGGCTCAGGCACGCACTCGCGGCAGTGCTCTTCCTTATGTCGTGCAGATTTCTGAGCTTCTGGATTACTTCCAGGTTCCGGTAGAGGGTATATATCTAATCTCTTTATGCTCCTTCACTTAGCTTTAACGTTTTGCAGATTATGTAGCTTTGAGGTTTACTAATGGGAATTTATGTTGATACTTTTGGTGTTTCAGGGGAGCAAAAGTGGACGCCGAAAGTCACATGGAGAGTTGACTCTGGCTGCCTGGCGAAAATGCACATCTGCCACAAGGATGGTCAGCTGGCGTATGATGCGCCACAGGGAAGTTGTGCCAAGAAGAGAGCAGTTCCTTCATCTCCCTCGGCTCCCTCTTCTTCTGCCGGTCCAGCCACTACAACTCCTGGTCCATTTGAGCCGGCCACAGCTCTCGGCCTCACCTCTCCACAAATGGACTTGCTCATGAGCCGGTTCGATGCTCTGAGCGTAGACATGTCTCGGCTAGAGTGGCTTGAGCAGACAGTGGGGCAGATAAACCGCAATGTGCTCCAACTGACTCAGGACATGCGTACGGTTTATGCCCATTTAGGTTGGACGCCATCGGGGGTTCTTGCTGGAGGTGCCTCGACCTCTGGTCACGCTTCCTCTGCCATGGAGGAGGATCCAACACCAGCCACTGAGGAGGCCGAGTAGGGCTAGTAGGGCTCCCTAGGGTTAGGTTAGCTAGGTTTATATGTAGTGGCCTTAACAGCAATTTTGTATAGCTTAGCATAGGTCAGGGGCGTTTTGGGGATTTGGCTTGTAATGAGTCGAGTAGACTCCTAACCTATGTACTCACGGCTATTTATTAATGAAAAGTCCATACTTTCTTTGTCTACTTCAATCTGCGATTTAATGTATTTTAAATATGCGCCTAATAGCTAAATCACGCACCAAAAGGGAAATTTGGTCCATGTGCGACAACTTAGGTTTTCGGGACATCGGGTACCTCCCGGGGTGCACCTATTTACCGTGTCTAGGGAGAAATTTTGAGGAATTAATCTTAATTCGCGAAACGAGGGAGGAATGCGGGGTTATGGAGGAATTTAGGGCAAATTAGGGCTCAAGGGCAAAACGGTAATTTTGGGGGTAACGGCTCCCGGCTAACCCTTGGTTAGTCCCATGGCACCTATTGGAGGTGACATATAAGCCACGCAGATGGGTTAGACCTAATTTACACCGGTGGTGCACATAAGCGACACTTCCGTCAAAAGGGGTGGTTACGGGCCACTAGAGAACGTAACGGCCGTAACGGCTCGTGACCAGGTCTAGGACCCTGCCTGTGCCAAAACCGTGCAAGAGGTGAAGTTGAACCCAAGAATTTGACAAAATTTGACTTCAAACGGGGCAAAACTCATAACATATAAGCTTTACCTATGGAGGGGTAAAATCGGGAATTCAGGGGAATTCATCACGACGCGCATCGGTACTCAGTCCCCACTAAGGTATGGAAGTGAAATGGGAAGGCCTCGGGAGGAAACAAAGCACAGAATGCAAAATGTCCTGCGAAATGGGCAAATTTGCTGTCATCATTCGAATGAATGCAGATCCAGATTCGAACGGACAAAATTTTCGTGAAGTATTCGAATGCGGTATTCTAATAAGTCCTGGGAGATTTTTGCCCTAAGGTTTTTCAACACTTTCCCTTCCTGATTCCCGGCTCCTAGCTCCCCTCAGGGACTCCTACACACCCTCCTCTGCTTCCTCTATCCTAGTCATCCTTTCGCTCTCCCCGGATGCTTCGGGGCCCAACTCGTAGCATACTTGTTAAGTCCCCAGGGTTTTGACAGCCTTCCACCTCCCAGGGCTTTTCGGGAGACTAACAGAACCCTCACCCGTAAGCAACGCCATTCCACATCTCTTCCGGGAAACTGGCTGTCCACTGACGTCCGCGGACCCTAAGGTGATNGACGCTCACTGGTCCAACACATCTCAACTCGTCGAGGATGCACTGTAATCATGCCCAGAAGCATAGTGCAGCTCAGTCATCAGGCTCTGTTGGACCTAATTGCTCTGATACCAACTGTAACACCCTAGCTAGTTGGCCTATGCTTAAGTCATAGGCTTCCCTGGCTAGGTAGTTGAATGCTGGCTGTGAACTACTACTGTTCTAGGTTATTGACTGAAATTAGGGTTACTGAAAATACGGGCCAATTTGAACTTTCCTTTGCAAATACGTGTATGTAGAAAGTAATGAGCCATGCGAATAACATAACGGATAGCGGTATAACTAAAAGATAAGAGAGTACGAGTACATAACTGTAGCGTGGAACTTATTCAGTAGAAGGTACACATAGGGGCCCGAATATACATAACATGCCAAGATATTATAGTACATAAGATTATACATGAATCCATATAGTCTGATAACAATATATACATCAGTTCAAGTAAGGTACAAACGTACTAACTAAAAGAAAATTATGTACACGAGCGGTACTACTCGCTTCGTATACGGTAAAAACCTTATCCTTGCACCTGGGTCTAGCTATCTGCCACATACTCAGAGTCTCCTAGATGCTCCAGGGGCTCCTCCTCCTCACTGCTCAGGTCCGTCACTGCGGAGAAGTCGCGTGGGACGAAGCGGCGGGGCTGAGCTGAAAGTATTCTCTTCCTGGCTGTGGTCCTTAGGCCTCAGGCTCGAACAGCTGGAGTAGACGCACCTGGGTCTGTGACTGGCGTCGAGGCCAGTGTAGGAGTCAGCTCTGGCTCCGACGGAGGCATTTCCTCGTCGCCGTTAAGGTGAATTGGATCTCGGCTGCTACTCCCTGGACGCTCGACAATCCAAATCGGATGTATCAACGATGACCCTGGGGCTCTGAGTCTCTGCCTAGGAGAACGATCGGGCTCATCCGGTATACGTGCAGGTGTGAAGGTGCTCATCTCTAGGAGAGTGTCCGTACGGTAGTTACGCATGCGGGTGCGAGTAAATAGCCATACGTCCTTGGCCGGTGGCGAAGTCATGGCTGCAAGCTGGATCCATAATCGAGTGGGGGTGAGAACTCTAGGTCCTCAGTGAGTCTCCATGGTTACTAATGGTTCAGTTGCTCGAGTATCCTGCAGGCCATTCAGGAGATCTCTAGGTGATCATGCACACTACGAATCCTATTGATTATTATCTTTTGCTAAACCCTGAACAGCTTTATCTAAGTTAACAAGGTGACTGGGGAACTAGTCTTTCTTATCTAAGTTCTCGTGCTTGTTAGCTTTTCATGCGTACATACATAGCCGTCTCGAGCGTTCTCTCGACGGTACTTAGTTCAGTTACATGCTCCTATACAATATCATATACTTACACATTACATATTCATTCATAATATCATGGCATTTCCATTCGTTTCACACGTTATGCATGCAAACTTTGAGACTCTCTCATGCGTGTCGGCTAACTAATGGACCGGGGCGCATCCTACTTTCCATGCTCTCGGCTAACTAATGGACCAAGGCTACGTCGGCTCCCAGCTAACTAATTGACCAGGGTCGCGCCGAGTCATCCCTCTCATGTAGATGCGGCCAAACATCTACAACCTGCTTCTGTCCTCTGATTGATGTCGACCAGGCAGCGCTATAACCTGAGTGGTTGCGAACCACCGCGGATAACTAATATTCCGTCTTCAATCATCAATAGAGATAACCGGGCACCTAGTGGGACGGCGAGGGGTTGGCCTATGACACAACCAAGTGGAGACCTGTAACATCCCGATTTTTCCTTAGGGAAATATTCGTAAACATAAATAATTAATTAATTTTCTAAGCATGATTAGAAAATTAAGATGGAAAATTTTAGTTAAGATATCCCTGGGAATTTAGACGTGTCGCAGTAGAAAATTCGACAGACAACCAAACAGTCGTTGTTCGCCGATGAAATTTGACACGCAAAACGGTGTACATGAAAA